>CM032230.1:82355000-82915000 GCA_019009955.1 Riptortus pedestris | reverse complement strand
AGCCAACTTTAATTGTAATTCTTTCCTCTCTATAACATTGTTTTGTACTTTTTGTAGATGGATGTCTTTAGTTTTAGTTTGTTTATAGACACAAATGTTCTTATCCTTCAACTAAGTAAATTGGCTACATACAACTCTATATTCATTTTATTGAACTTTGACATTTTATATTGTTGACTTTTAAATATTTTTAGTTTGGGAATTTTTATCATGTACTTATGTGTAAAATACACATTGTGTTAGTTTGTTTTAATTGCATATACTGTATACAAATAGTTTACGTGTGTGGCAGGGCACGATTATGGAGGGTGTGAAAATGCTAGAGGACATTTAAATATAGAGTTTGTGGAAGGAAGGCCAGTTTTTTCCTTTTCTGTTTTCCACCGTCCAAAAGCTTCCATGGGAAAATGGATGTCAAATGAATGAATTCAAGAAATAATTTCAACGGCACTGTTGATAAGAATGTAAAGCTTACCTAAGGACTATTGATGTGTCCGTGTGTTGCCATCCGAATATAGAAAATGTGTAGTAGGAAACATACAAAGGGACCTCCAGGGTGACTGAAGTTCTGTCTAAATCATAAAGATTTGATTCAGAGTTGATGGTTGCTCCGCAGTAATTAACAGCTTCGTCAATCGTATAATAAGCTTCAAAGTTCCATAAACATGATTCCAAATCAAGATGCTTATAAAGACTGTTTTTAAAAAAAAAATATAAATAAAACACACATGTAAAAAGCAGAATTCATAGATAATGATATATAAGAAATGATATCAATCAATTATTTACTGACTTCAGAGCATCTATTCCTCTGTAACCACCCAGTTGTAGAGGTGTTAAGTCGACATTTTCTTTCCTTTTGTAGATCAGGAAGCCATACCTCGTCTGTAACTAGATACATTTTTCTCATTAGCCTTAAATTCAAAATGGTTTGTTTTTATATTTAAACATTCATTTTAAGGTTCTATTAATGTAGTGTTATTGAAACATGGAAGAAATGAAAAGATTCAATCCTTAATCATAATAACAAACACAATCAATTAATTTTTAAAAAAAAGTAGAACCATTAATCTCTGCTTTATATCTTTTTCTATTAAGTGACCTAATGTACTAAAATGGGAAAACAATCTTGGTTTTATCAAGCCAATATAAAACCAACCATAAGTTAATACAATGGGGTTTTCCAATGAATGGACGTAAATTACCATGCATTTCTATGACTTATTTTAAATGTCTAATGAACTTGCTGAATTATGATACTTTTAATCTCTTTCCAAAATCCGCCAATTTTATTACGATATCTGGAGTGATAAACATAATGAAGAATTGTCTTAACCCCTGAATTTGGTCTTCTTCTTTGTGACCTATGTTACTATATTATTCTATAAAAAGAAATTGACTAAAAACATTAATTTATAACATAGTGCTTAACATTGTGTAAGTATTTGATGTACAAAATATTTATTTTTTTCTCTTCATAGTAACCCTATGAGAAGTTATTACATGTTCCATTGCCACATGGCATATTACATGTGTGATTCTGTTTAAATACATTTTTATAATATATACTATTTAATGGGTTTTTACCATATAATCAGATATAATAAAGAAATAGAAATACAAAAAAATGAAGTAAAATAAAATAATGAAATAAGTAAGATAACTAAAAATAAAATTAATAAATGAAAATTAAAAAAACACAAAAAAAAAATTAAATAAAGTAAAAGTCAACCGATGGTAAGGTTTGTCTCTTCTTTAATTTGCGAGCCTATGCAAGGCAAATATATTGACTTATAATTCTCTTTCTTCATAATCAACTTTATATTCTAATGTATTTTTGTTACATCCACAGCTATACTTTTGATAAAATTTATGAGTTCTTTATTATATTTAGTAAATAATATATGAGGTTGTTCTGGCTGATTCCATCCTTTTAAAATGATGTACATTACGAAATTTGATCTTTTTTGATTATATGTTGAACATTCATAGAGTAAATGTAAAAATATTTGTGTTGTCAGTGTGTCACAAGTACTTTCGTCATTGTCTTGAATTTTAAATCTTCTTAAATAATGTCCTTTCTGTCCATGTTCCGTTACAAATTGTGTGCATTTGTGATGGTGACTCTTAATTGTGTTTAGCTGTAAGTTATATTTGGTATATTTGTGAAAGCTGTAAAATTTGTCCCATGTCATCCATTTTCTGTTCCATTTATTTATTTTGTCGGTACGTAAGTCTTTTTTTATGTATGACAGAGAATTCTGGGATTAGTACTGAATCTTGAGCTGCTTCGTTTGCTAACGCGTCAGCTTGTTCGTTTCCAATATTTCCTGAATGGGCTTTTATCCAGTCTATGTGTATGAGTACATTTAAATGTGTAATTTCCAAAATATTTTGTCTAATGTTTTCTGTGAGTGGGTCTAAATAATAGAAAGCATTTATGTCACCTATAATGCCAACAGAAGCAGATACATTCTCAGGTAGTAATAAACATTCAAGATTTGGTTCGTTTTGACAATGAGAAGATGCAAAAAAAATTTAGAGACAGTGAACTACTTACCTCAGAGTTAGTGACGATATTTGAACATTTGTGTACTTGCGGCCTCGGGGTATAAGATTGGAGTATCTGCATCGCGTCTCCTAGAGGATGTGTAGAAATAGCTGGGAACATCCCGTCGTAGTGTGGAAGCGACACCGAAAGTTTTATTACTTTCACTTTGTCTCTACCTTCCTCTGCAAGTAGGATATATTAAAATTCAAAACAGTTTATATAAAGCTGTAATCTTTGGAATCATTAAATAAAAAAGTACGTCTCGCAGGCGCTGCATTAACTAAGAAGACTTCCCACGCGAAAGTTTACAATAGATAAATATACTTACAGGTAACACTACCGTGAATGTCAAGTGAATAAATACAAACGGTAATGAGAATGACCTTTCAGTCAATTTACAATACAAGTTAATAATATCTACAACGTAAAGCGGCTGAATTGTAAAGAAACAGGCCAGCCAACCTTGTAGCGCTGAATAGATAGATAGACCGGAAAATGACATATATCTGAATATAACATATTAATTTTAAAGAAAAAAAATTACTAAAGCTAGTACTGTAATTTGTAATGAATCAGAATCAACCATTCAAATTTTAGTTATCAAAGAACAAAAGAAGGGGGGGGGGATCAACGGAACTTATTTGCACATTTCTTTTATGAAAATAAAAGTTCAATGACAACAATATTTGGTATTTAACCTTGTAATGAAGTGGTTCATGATATATCAGCTTATTATTAATATGACATTAGTAGGAGTGGAGGTTTACTCAAAGCATAAAACTATTAAGTCCAAATATCTCGGTTAATACTAATTATACGGAAAATATGTATAGAACACTTTTTATAGTAAATTTAATTTCCAATAAGATTTTTTTTCGATCCGACGTATTGTAACAGAGATATTTTCAATTTTCGAAATTCCTCCCCTGTAAACCCCCCTCCCCTGCTCTGATTTCAGCCGTTAACGAACTACATCTTCCTTTTTGCATAAAACTACTAAATATCGAGTTTGGTAACGATTAAACAATAATTGCGACCGCTAGAGCGGTAACAGATATACAGATATATATATTGCTACTATGGCTAATTGGGACGGGTTTTCTACAGGTAAGGACCCTGAGACTAAGGATTTTATTTAATGAGGCCATCACTAAATAAATTCCTTTTGCCCAGGCGGGAATCTAGTTCGCCACTCTATGTTTACCTTGTGAGATTATCTCAGGTAAGAAAAAACGCCTCGTTCCTTCACTATTCTTTATTCGTTGTGACAGAGCGCTTTCAGAGCATACGCTCCATCATCAGTGCCCTGCTCTTCACAATGATGTGACAGGAACCAAGGATTCCCTGTGACTCACCAAGGCTTCCCTGTGAGATTATGACCAAGGCTACTAACATGGCTAGCCTAAGCCCCCCACCCATTATTAATTATTATAGTAGTTCTAATAAGTATACAAAAACCTAAAATACCTGAGTATGAAATTTGCGCAATGAATGGCTCTGCTCCTATCATGTTTTCCGATGGTGGGGGACATGCTCCAGGAGCACGGCTTACAGTGATGAATTCTGAATAGGATGTCTTCCCAGACACTGATCCAGTTATTGGAGTAACTCCACATCTCAGTTTCGAACCCCCTCGTATGTACACACTTTCCAGCAATATCCAGCTTGTACTAAAACATATTGATTAAGGGTAATAAAAAGAGCAAAAAACATTTTTTTTATTCATTATATTTTGTTTTATTCCTTACTAAAGAAGAATTGGTTTGAAAATCAGATGTTAAACTCTGAGAAAATTGATAACTCAGAAAAACATTCCAAAAACACGGCGAAAAAAATATTTAATTTCTATTTATTAGCAATTTATAGATTGAAATAGACTAAATAATTAGTCAAAAATAGCCCTCGATTATTAAACTGTTAACAGGATATGTAGGTTGCAAAATCTTTTACAGAAGTATTTTTTATGAAATAGGAAAAGAAGCATGATATAGTACTAAGTTTCTGTATTTCTTGTTGATCAGAAGCTAAAAATATTAAGTAATTCCTAAATTTTCACACTCCAAAATAGCATAAAGGCTTTATTCTGAATATTACAAAATTGGAGTATGCAGGGCCTTTAAAGACATTTTTAGCTATTTAAACTGTTAAAAAAAGGTAGTAATTATTTAAAGGTTCGGCTGACAATAATCACATATCGAACGTTCAAGTCAGATTCAGTTGAAAAATTCCCGGTTTGTTGAAAGCATTCTGGCGTTTTGGATTTTTGAATTCCAACGGACGGAGTGTCTTATGTAATAGGAGAAAATTCCAAATGTCACGTAATTTAAATTAATAAATCGTCTAAGTTCCATTTACGTCACTCTACTACTTACTTTGCAAAAAAAATTGGAAAAGGTATGTCCACAGTGTGCCCACTCCTGCCTTCAATCTGCCATTCGTATTTAGTCGTTGTATCATCAATACTATGTTTTTTACACCAACTCTCAAATTTCTTGAAGAAATAGTGCCGTTGACTACATACCTGTTGGGAATGAAATACATCTTACTTTCAATAATGTTATAAAATTTGCATAAGAGGAAAATGTGTCATAAACACCCTCAATAAGGAAAATGATAGCGAATGGTGAAAAACTACATATTCTTAAATTTCTATGTTATCGGTACTAATATGGTTTTTAGTAAGTTCGAAATCCTTCGCAAGAGGAGGCCTTTCTAAAATTATATTATCACATATTATAAAAACAAACTTCGTATGAATAAATAACATGCATTCGGCTTTAAGATGGTCAGTCTAATAAAATGATTACATCAGGTATTAAGATGATTAAATTATATTATATTTAAAAATATTTCATTAGTTTTCCTATTTATGTTATTTCTATCATCATCACTATCTCGGATTGCCCTCTAATTTTATTCAATCTACGAGTATACTCTGGCTTCATCTACTACAATGTTTCTCCAATGATCAGGTTTTGCCACAGTGACTCCAATAATATCAAGTTTTACTTACAGAAACACAAACTAATGGGTAGCCTTGTAAAAGTTCATTTTTAACATTTTGAGGATGCTCAAACGCTGTAGAAGAGAATACAGATGGTGGAGCAGGAAACATGATTCCTCCAGGCTGAGGGGAATCCTGAAATACATATATAAAATTAGTAAGTAATAATGTTATTAATTGAATAACGTTACTTCTGTAAAATATTATATTTAAAGAATATAAAGTCATTACTTTATTTTTATTTGCTTCTAATTGTAATCTGCACAAGAAAAAATAATTTTCGTGCAGGGAAAATAACTTATGGGGATGGCATCATCATATATAAGGTTGATACTTTAACTAAGAAAAAGCTTTGGTAATTATTTTCATATTTATACACACACTCACTTGCCGAAACTTATGCTAAGTGTCAATATAATACGATAATAACGTGAAATGAGTCATATTATTTTGGTTTAATAAAGATAGTCCTGATAGACATACATGCTTTACAATGTAGTATAATCGCACACCTTTTATGTAGTATAATGACGCTTTTATTTCCATGGACTTTAAAGACTATCACGGTTAAATACTAATTTTTATCGAATCTCTGAAGGGGTATTATGCTGTTACTATAGGCTGCAACGAAAGGCTGTCCTAGGACCACTATTATTATTCAGGCTTATTATTTGGCATAAAACACTATTCGCTCAAATATGTACACACTCTGGGGCTCAGGTGGACCGTGTAAGATAAGGCGTTGGTCTTATTGTCACGAGGTAAACCTAGAGTTGCGCAATAGGATTTATTTGGTGACCGACTCATTAATTAAATTCCTTAGCTGCACCCTGGCTAGAAAAGGGTGGTAACCTGTAGGATAACCCGTCCCAATTAGCCATAGTAGCATAAAGTGAACATAAATAAATAAATTAAAAAAAGTACACTCACACAGGTGTAAGGATAAATATATATTTGTGTGTGATGTATCTGTTGACTTGATGACTTCCTATTGTCTACGAGTAAATACTTGGATTACAATTTTTTTTTTTTTTTTATATCTGGATGGAAAATTAGAAACAACTCAAAGATACTGTCGATTTATTTAAAAAATGTTCACAAATTATAGTTTGTTTTTATACAAATTATATTTTTGATCAGATTCATTTGAAAGTAATTACTTCCGTCAAGATTTATTTTATATACGTACTTAAAACCGTCAATATGACAGCATCTTATGGCATGCAAACTAAATATATTATTCCACAATGAAGCTCACAATCATAAATTTAAATTGTGAAGATGTCTCGTTGTTATCAGTGAATTTCCATCAAAATATTAAATAATTTGAACCAGTAAATAGATTAGTAAATTTGCCGAGTTTTCAGTTTGCTGCTAAGAAGGTAGTTTTATGTGTATAGGCATCTAGGGCGGGATCATGATAACTTTTCCTTTTTATTACCCTACATGAAGAAACACCATTTGTTAACCTGCTATGCATGAGTGCATTACAGTGTGTATAACACAATACTGAAATATCCATCGATCATAAATAGGAGAAATGACGAAGAATGATGTCAACTAAATGGTCTCATGTTCTGCCTTAGTATCAACTCTTGTTCACATGGAGTATTTAGAAAAGAAGAAATCCAGGTTACAATGTGCAGATGATACTGTTGCGTCATCGTATGTCATTCCTCTACTTGGGAAATCTGCTCAGTTACTCAGACCCTGTGTATTGGACTTTATTAACATGCTCACTATTATATAATGGAATGTTTTATATTGTTCACAAAATCTACCATTTTAATTCTCATTCAAAGAATCACAATAATTTATTTTAATTAATTATTAAAATAATTTATTCGTCACCTAAAGTGGCCAGTTCGATTCCCGCCTGGGCAAATAGGAATTCATTTTAAAATCCTTAGTCCCAACCTGGTTAGAAAAGGGTGGTAACCTGTAGATAGCCCGTCTCAATTATCCACAGTAGCAAAAATTGGTCTTAATTAAATAATCATAAATAATTTATTTATTTTGCATAGGTCTAAAATTGTTATTATTGCTGATAGAAATAACCTTCTAAATACGATTGCATTAAAAGCGTCAAAACTGCATTTTATTGTAATATTAGAGGAAAAATGGAACATTAGAGATTCTCATTCATCATATGAAGCAAATTTCATTCATAATCCATATTTATTTATAGCTGGTGGTGAGGGTGATGAGTGGTTAATCACAAAACTTTTTTATGGCTCCTCACAATTTTATTTCTTATAAACGCTGAGCGCTTTCGGGGACTAAATCCCCATCCTCAGAGCGTCAGAGCGTAGGGCAATCCTATAGACCTGCTACCAGGCTAAACCCTGCCGATGCACCGGCGACCTGCGATCAGTGCATCGGCAGGGTTTAGCCGTGTAGCAGGTCTATAAGATCGCCCTACGCTCTGACGCTCTGAGGATGGGGATTTAGTCCCCGAAAGCGCTCAGCGTTTATAAGAAATAAAATTGTGAGGAGCCATAAAAAAGTTTTGTGATTAACCATTCATTCATAATATTCATGTCACACACTTAATTATGGATTTCAAAGTATTGTAACGCAGCCCTCATCTCCAAATGACTAGAAATTGACAGAAACGACCGGTGTGTTACATTCAGCATTACTTATTATCTATTTTGTATGTATATATATATATAGCCAATGATACAGGTATCCACTTGTGAATGATTGCCGTTAATTTAACTTAAAGCACTTGAAGATTCCTTGAAGTGAAGTAGACATTAGTTAATCAAGAACATCCGCTGGGTGGTAAATTATAAGATAAAATATTTCAAAACACTAAGTAAATAAAAAAATCTTTAAATTTGTACAAATATAATACTTACGTAAATGTAAACAATAGATTTCCTTGAATAAAGAGTTTCCGCATTACTCTGGACTTGTAAGTGAACAGTGAAATATTCCTTTATTTCAATTTGACTATCATACAGAATTTGAATTTCACACGTAAATGCTCTCTGCCCAGGATCAAATTTCATTACTTGAAAATTAGAGAACAGACATCAGCATTTCTATCTAAGAGGTAGAAAATATATTACATATATTCAATTATAATTGAATACATATTTACATAAAACATAAATTATCTTGTATTCGGTGAGGGATCAACGAAAGTTAAGCCAATTATCAGTATTTGTGGGTCAATTTCCTACTACCTACTACTTCTAATGAATGTTACTTCCTTGGAGTAAGTAAAGGATGTAATTTATTCTCTAAACTTTTGGGTTTTCAGACTTCGGGGGAAGTACTTGACTTGACCCTTCTGGAATACACCTGTAATCCTTCGGGCGTGCCATCTGTACGAATATATCAGTGAACGTATTTAACATAACTCAGAAAAGGACAGCTTCAGTATTTTGAAATTTCTTTTTTGGGTCTGTTTTAAAATTTAATTACGCATCGCCTCTCTCGATTGAAATCGGCTGAGGAGAGGGGACGGGATTTAGAGGAGGGCCAAAATAAAAAAAAATAACTGTAAATCTCTCCGTACCTATAGGACCTTTTTTGATTTACAAAAACAGTAAGATTTATAACTTATTTTTTATAACATTTATTGATTTAATGGATAGGATCACATATAAATATCGTATATAATCATATATCAGTTTCGAATGAAATAATTTTAAACGAAGGAGAACAAAACTGTTAATAAATTTAATTTTATATGAGTACAAGGAAAGCATGTGGTTTCCAAATCAGAAGTTTTTACTTAAATATGGAGAAACAAGAAATTGAAAGTGATGTAGATACCGCATTGATGCTAATCTGAGCGATGCTCTTGTGAAGAACTGCATTACAATTACGCCTACACCTTCAGTCTAATTGTTTTAATAATCAACATGTATCACATTATAAATAAATAACTGCATAAAAGTATATGGCTATTTTCAAATCGAATATGAGCAATTGTGTCCTTTGAAAGCAAGACTATTTCAACAAAAAAGGTTATAGAAATACCTAAATACATAAAAAATTAATTTAAAAAATACAAATTCATTAGCCTAGAATAAATAATTGACCTAGAGACATGAGGCCAGGTTTTGACTTTTCATTCCCTCTATTAGTCCATTTCATGATTACCATTTTCATAAAATTTGACAAGAAAGTCTAAATAATATAATGAATTTCGCCTCCGTTCCAAAATGCTTGTCATTTAGGCGCTAAGCAATGATGATTGCTGTAACTTACTATTTTAGCTATTCGTATTAAAATTTGAATTTTATTGAAAATGGTGTGTGCCATTATTCTTCTTGTGACATTTCAATATAATGGATTCTTTCAATATAGCGATGAACAGTGGCTTGGTATATTGTGCTCAAACCTGCGTTATGAGTTTGTCCCTGACAAAGTTAACCATGAATGTCCCTGTTTACTAAGGATAGCACATTTAAACTGATCTCTTGGCTGGTTGAACCTCGTGTAGAGCCGGTAGTGGCAAAAAAATAGATCAAGCATACAGTGAATTCAAGGTGAAAGGGTTTTAACAAGCCAAAAGGGTACAGAACCTCGTTATGTTGACGAATAATTTAAAAAAAATGGGATTTTAATAATAAATATTCCACCACTGCTAGTCTCAATCTCGTTTTATGGGATTAAATCAGTAAAAAAAAACAGAAATTTTACGCCAATGGGAGGAAACGCCCGAGCAGGAAGGTTGGATCAAAGTGAAACGATCAGTCATTGATTAGATAGCCAAATTTTAATTTTAATTAATTTGTTTTTGCAGATCTTCCCTTAGGGAAATCATAGCTATAAAATGGCTTCTTATTTAATATTTGCATTTAGCTGTTAGCTAAAACTTCAAATACTCGTGTTACAAAAACCACCTTGTTTCCAAGAATACGTTAACGCAATGAGAAGTAATTAACGGAGGTAGGCTGGCCAGTATGTAAAAGTTTTTGAAAAGGCAAACAATATCATCATTCTCTATCCTTCTCTGGAATGCTAATGGTGTTCGAAACCGCACGAACGAACTAACTACAGTACTACGATACTACAACATCGATGCAGCACTTATTACCGAAACAAGATTATCAAGTAATTAAAAACTCGGTTTCACTGGACATCATACTTACCGAACAGACCATCCAGACAGAAAATCGCACGGCGTAACTGCCATAATAGTTCGGAAAACAATCTCTCATTCCCTTATACCGCTGTACCCCTCTGAATCTCTCCAAGCAACAGCTGTTGAGTTTTCAACTCCTTCTTTCTCTTTTACCATATCAGCTGTCTACTGCCCTCCTAAGAAACCTCTCCATGATTCCATACTGAATAATTTCTTTGATTCAATCAGTCCTCCTTTCCTTGTTGGTGGTGACTACAACGCAAAACATCTACAATGGGGATCCAGAATTACCAACTCTCGAGGTCGTTCACTCAATGCTGTACTATCCTCAAGGCGCTGTACCACAATTTCCCCTAACACCCCAACCTACTGGCCTACAGACCCTAATCGCATCCCAGACCTTATTGACTTTTTCATCACCCTTGGTCTCCATCACATCGATTATAAAATTTCCTCTCTAAATGACCTTAACTCTGATCACGATCACATTGTCCTTGAAATATGCCTCCATGCCCTTCCAAAATCACTGCCACCTTCCTTATCAAATATTCCCGTCAACTGGGATAGTTTTTCTTCACTTTTAAAAGAAACCGTAGACCTCACAACGCCATTAAAAACGTCCTTTGATATTGACTCAGCTTTAAATCGTTTCACAACCTCCATTCAACAATCCGTTTGGAAAGCAGCTCTGCCTTCCAAACGTAAATCATGGCTACAACCATCCAACTCTCTTCCCCGTCATATTCTCCAGCTCCTAGCCGAAAAGCGAAAAGCTCGAGCTATGTGGCAAAGGACTCGTCATCCTGACGACCGCAGTTATTACAATAGACTATGTCGAATTGTAAAAAGGAGACTTGACATTCATCGAACCACATCCTATAATTCCTATTTTGCTTTACTAACCTCCCAAGACAAATCCCTCTGGAACGCTACCCGTAAAATCCTAAAATACCATCCAACGTCTACCCCCCTTCGCCGAGAAGATGGTACATGGGCATCTTCAGATAAGGACAAATCCGAAGTTTTAGGGCGACACCTACGTCAAACCTTCTCACCTCATCCAGATCCTCAGGACCACTCCCATTCCCAAAAAATCCAAGAATTCCTCGATTCGCCGTTACCAATGTCCCTTCCCCCACGTCCTGTTTTACCATCAGAGATCAAACGCATCATTTGCCGCCTTCCTCGCAATAAATCTCCAGGGTTTGATCTAATTTCCTCTAAAATTGTTTGTCGACTCCCACCCAAGGCCATTACATTTTTAACATACCTATACAATTGCATATTCCGCACTACCCATTTCCCTCTACTCTGGAAATTTGCGATCATAATCCTCTTCCCGAAACCTGGAAAACCGCCTCAGAATCCATCTTCCTATCGTCCTATTAGCCTTCTCCCTATTTTCTCAAAAATTTTTGAAAAACTTTTAATTAAGCGCCTTCTCCCAATTCTCCAAAGTCAAAACATCCTTCCTTCCCATCAATTCGGATTTCGCTCTCGCCATTCAACAGTACAGCAATGTCTTCGCGTTGTAGATCACATATCTGCATCTATTGAACGAAAAGAGTATTGCACGTCAGCCTTTCTTGATGTTGCGCAAGCCTTTGACAAGGTTTGGCATGACGGATTACTCTACAAGCTCAAACTACTCCTTCCCAGCACCTTCTACCTGATCCTTAAATCCTATCTTTCCAACAGATTTTTTCGAGTCCGTCAAGGAAATGAATATTCAAACTACTATCCTGTGGAGGCAGGAGTTCCCCAGGGCAGTTGCCTGGGACCACTCCTGTATCTGATATACACATCAGACATCCCTACCTCACCATCAACTCTCCTAGCTACCTATGCAGATGACACAGCAATCCTATCATCCGATCCCGATCCTATTACTGCTTCGAAGAATCTCCAATTCCACCTAACTAAGATCGAAAAATGGTGTAATGCATGGCGCATACTGATCAACGAAGGGAAATCGCACCATATCACCTTTTCCCTCCGGCGAAGTTCCTGTCCTCCTGTTCACTTCTACAATATTCCTATACCACCAGCAGATTGTGTACGCTACCTTGGACTACATTTGGACACCAGACTTACTTGGAAATCCCACACAATAATTAAAAGACAGGAACTAAACAGACGATTCGGACAACTTTATGGACTGCTAAATAGAAAATCTCACTTGTCTACCGAAAACAAACTAACAATATACAAGCTACTACTAAAACCGATATGGACATACGGAATAGAAGTGTGGGGTACAGCAAAACATACGAACATCAGACGCATCCAGACCTTCCAATCCAAAGTCCTGCGCACCATAGTAGATGCTCCATATTATGTTACAAACCACACCCTCCATAAAGATCTTAATATCCAATTTGTCAAGGACCTAATTCCCTTAAGATTCAAAAAATTCCACAGCAGGCTATCCAATGTTCCTAATCCAGAAGTCCTAGCCCTTTCCAGTACCACTCATCCTTATTCCCCTCCACGGCGCCTCAAGCGAACATGGCCCAGGGATCTCCTATAAGTGTAAAGTGAAGTGATAGCAGTGGCTTATTTCTTCTCAAGTGCCATTCCTCCTTAGCTCTTGACTTCTTGCCAGGCAGGGAGAGGATGTTCCTCTCATTGTGGTGAAGTGGTGTGGCTACTGTCAAGAGTGATGGAGGAACTATTGTATTGTACATATCGCACATTACCAAATGCATTTAAATGCAGGATGTAATATTCAATAAAATAAAATAAAATCTGCTCCAAAAAAAACAATATCAGATTTAGAAATGGTAAATAGATGATCAGGTGAATAAAAAAGAAATATTAATATTAAACAAGTACGAAATTGATTATATTATTACTTGCAGATTTCCCAATATAGTCTTCTCCACTTTTAGCCGTCCCATCTTTGGTGTAGATTCGAACTTCGGTTGACCGTTTCGAATCCCCTTCCCTGCAAACCTGAAGTTTAAAGGAGCCATTATGTTTGGAAAACTGCGGCTCTTTAACAAAGTAGTGTGTTTTTCGGAAAAATATTATTTCACCTGAAACAGTATAAAGTTTTCTCAATAGAAGGTCAAATTTACAAAAATAAAAATAAAAAATAAGACTCACCAACCCGTCCAATTCCTTACTCTTGTAGCCCTTAGATCATATGTGACATAGTCCAACCACCGCAACCTGGTCTCCCGACTCTACGCCGGGCGACTAACTGTTCCGTTAATATTTTCTTTGGTATTGAGTCATCAGGCATTCATGCTAGGTGTCCTGCCAACCTTAAACTCCCCGCTTTGATCATTGCAGCTATATCAGACCTATTATAGAGGCTATAGATTTCTCTGTTTCTACGCCTTCTTCATTGTCCATTTTCACGGGCGAGCCCATAAATTCCGCGAAAGATTATCCTTTCAAAAGTAAGCATGTCTTTTTAATCTGTAGTAGCCCAAGTTTCCGAACCATAAGACTGGGCGGATGAAGGTTTTGTAGAGGATGATATCCCTGTGAGAAAAGAAGTCGCTTGCGCACCAGAGTATGTAAATTCCAACACTTGTCAAACTTGTAAGAACAAAACGTAACTTTGGTAACAATCTGTCGGGGAGCTGACCAGACATTATATCGGTCGTCTTGTCTTGGTTGACAATCAGGCCAATGTTTTACCGTAGTTTCGAGAGCCAGAAATGTTTGTGATAGAGCCCTGATATGGATCTGCCAATGTATATATCTATGTATGAATCTATATCATCAGCATACGCCACCAGCTGAACTGTTCTGTTGAATACAGTGCCTGCTGTTTGAATTCCTGATTCTCTGGCAGATTTTCCAAGGTGGAGGTTAAAGAGGCACCTCCTTGCCTCACTCTAACATTGCCGTGAAACTACCCGATCGCTTTCTTTGACCTTCCACAAAGCATTAGATGCCCATGATGCTCATCCTGACCAGCCAAACAAGCTGAAGACGAACATTAAGCTTTATGATGGCCTTGTACAGTTCATCCCGATCAATGCTATCATATGCGAACCTACAATCAACAAATATTTTGTAATTTAGTTATAAACACCAACGACCAACTTTAGATTCTGTACAGTTTTTCCAACAAAACACTGGTAACTCTGAATTAATGTATTCATAACTTCATTCATTTTAACTTATTTCCCTTTTTTTTTATTTAAATTTCACATTAATACACCTATCATAAAAATTAAACTTAGCATTATCGAGTACAGCATACATGAATGTAGACTAGTAGAAACCCTTCAACGTTTAAAAAAGATAGAACAAATCTAAAGTAATCATAAGTGCAAAAATATAGAATAATTATTGTAATAGGTGGAGTTAATAAAACACCATTTACTACCTCCTTCTCACACTCACTATTCGATTACTCTACATCAGGATTAGTGACGTACTCATTAAATAAAATCCTTAGCCCCACCATGGCTAGGAAAGGATGAAAACCTGTAGATAACCTCTTCCAATTAGCCATAGCAGTACAAAGTGGACGTTAATAAATAAATAGTATCTACAATAAGAGTATATAATGCTCATAAGTTCAACTAGCTTACTCTAAGTTGCTCCTCCTAGTCAGATAACTTCGTCCTAGGCAAGAGGAGCAACGTAGAGTTAATAACATATTTATTCATTCCCAAAGAGTGTGTAAGGGGAAGACGAACATTTAATTTCATTATCTCCTACTATTATTTATTTCATACTTAATTAGATTGCATAAAAAAATATGTTAATATGATTGAAATCTGTAAATCTATTGGATTTTGTTTCTCACCGGAGGAGTATGCAATTCTACAGCTGACATTTCAGCTTAAAAAATATTGATGTAAATATAATTCTATTGTACGAGTATGTCACTAAACTCCTTCTAAACGGCTGGACCGATTTGAATGAATTTTTTTTGTATGCGTTTGGGTGATTCCCTGGATGGTTTAGATTCACAAATCAGCCCAACAGATGGAGCAGGATTGGGGGTTGTAAGGAAGGTCTAAAATTAAAAATAGCGATATTTCGTTTCCTATTGGTTTTTCGGCCAATATGCACAGGATAAAAGTCGTTTGTTTTGTTATTTAGAGTAACTTTTGTTATATTCCCTTTTGTCGTATAACAAAGTATAAACGAGATTTACAGTAAAAAAATTAAAGTGGGAGCCAACAATTTTATTGGGCACTAACAATTGAAACGAACCGAAAAAAACTCTATATGTAAATTAGCATTAATTCTTCCATGATTATAAGCTATATTAAATTTTTAAGGTTATAAGGGAGGCATGAATAAAAAATTCGCGATATTTCATTTTCTATTTGTTTTTAGGCAAACGTTCACATAACAAAAGTTGTTTTTTGTGTTATTAAAAGTAGCTTTTGTTTTAAACATAATATTATTAAATTTAATATCCTAATCATTTGAAATGTCATGCAGGACAACGTCTGTCGGGTCCGTTAGTTATTTACAAAACACAAACACAACCTGAGTGAGGTAAAGTGAGTAATCATAAAGTGATATACAATTACTCACTGTCTTCTTCATCAATGATCGTCACTGTGACTAGAGACCTGGAACCAATTCTTATCTTATGATTTTCTGGTTTAAGATGAACGGTGAAATGCTCCTTAGACTCGTGATCGTTGTCATCCACAATGCGCACGCTACAGTTTCTCTTCATTTCACCTGACAACAAAGTTTTATTAAAACCAATATTGTTTTACAGTATGCGGGATTCGATTATTCGCGTAATTATCAGGAAAACATGAATTGAATATGTTGCTCTTAACTTTAATAGGAAAAGTTATAACTAATTTAATTTAAAAAAAAGTCTGTCAGGCGGGACTGGGAAAACTAAGCAATTTTCCCACCTGATGGTATAACACACTTTTGATCTCATGTTACAAAATGCTCCCTATTTTAGAGTAAAATATAGATGGCTAGAAGTGGCGGTGGAAGAGAGGGGTTACTGCTGGCAGAAAACAAGACAAAACACGCTAAATACTTGAGTTATGAAAAAATGCGTAGAACAAAAATTGTAGAGTATCAATAGTTTAACAAGATTGATCCTAAAACATTCTACGATCTGACTCATAATAACGAATTAATTTTAATAATAATAATTTTCGAAACCCCCCTCTAAATCCCCACTATTCCTGGTCCAAATTCAGTCAATATGAAATATCATCTTCAGTGTTGACTAATAGATTATATATGACAATATTACATATCGAGCATGATGTAGATTAAGTAAACATTTTCGAAACAAGAACGTAAAATCTTAATTGATGACGCCATCACTAATAGAATCTGCATGTATCTCACATAATAAAGGTGTTTTGAAAACAATATTAAGATGAAAACTAAAAAATATCTCGGTTCATATTCATGATAGACAAAATATGTTCGTAACAACATTTATAGACAATTAAATTTTCAATAAGATTGATTATATATTATATAATTCATCTTATTATATTTTTTTCCAATCCAATGTCGAATAACGAAGATATTTCGAATTTTCGAAATTCCTTCCCTCTAAATCCCTCCCCCTCTCCCCATTTTTCGAAAATCGCAACCTAAATAGCTCATTTTTCTTAAGGGAAATTTGCTATAAAATGTTAAACTTAACTATCACAGGATATCGATCATACCGTATATTTTGGTGTTTTAGAAATGAATATATAAAGTAATAAATTTACTGTTATTTTAATAGTAAAAGAATAACCTTTCTCATGTAATACAAACACGTTAAATAAATATAGATTTTTCGTTATTCTTGCTCTATTTCTTTGACTTTTATAGTATTATACTATTATAAATCTCCATAATAATAATAATATTGTATTTCATTGATTTTTTAAAATACAGTCAGTAAATCATTAATAATTTATTTATTTGTCTTCCAAATATAAAATAATTTTCATTAGGTAAATATAAAACTAATTAGTCTAAATTTGTAATCCATTTCTTTTTCATGAGGTTTTATGTTGAACTACAGTTTTAATACTATGATAAAACACAGTGACATCCTACAAAAGAGCATGAATTTGAGCATGCAATACCCCACAAATCACAACAGGCTTATACGTCGTAGAAACTTCGTCTTTAACATTAGAAGAAATGTTTATAATTTTTAAAAACTAAGTACTTATTTGCTTTACATTTTACCAACCTGGTAGAAAATGTATTACTTCATATGTCTGATTCCACAGCATTGTAAAATCATTAACTGTTGCAGTTTTCTCTCGCGCAAAACAAATGGCGTTGAATTCTCCCATCATGTCACCATGCCTTTCAATTTCAATATCCAATTTGCCAATATTTTCATTTACAGTGTAATTATGCCTTGAAAACTGTACAACTGGAACTAAATGTTCAATTAAAATCATGTATGTTTAACAATCAAAATTTAATCCATAAATAGACAACAAAAAAAAAACCTACCATCGGATTCGTCTTCTATCGTAACTTTAAGTACATTTTTGGGCCCAAGAGTACAATTTATTGGCTCAAGTAGCTGAAGTTGGAATGTTTCGTTACCCTCATAATTCATTGCTTGATTATCATCAATAATTTTTACTCTCACATTATATTTGTCAATGTTCGGCTTGATAGTCAGAATATTCTTTTTGAAAACGAAATCTTTATTGGCTATACAAAAAGATTTATTATTAAATATAAAAAAAATTACAATGGAATAGCATTCCCTTAATTTTATTTATTTTGTTAATGACATACCCTTAGCTGTTATACTTTTCGCAATTACTGCTACACTGGCATTTACAGCTTCCCTCTCACCTTTGACTACTAGTTGGACCAATAGCTCTCCTTCGTCTTCATGCACTGACAATGAATCGCTGACAAATGTAACAATGGGATCTGAAACACGAACATTTTTATGGAAGAGTTAATACAAAACAATACTGTAAGACTCCCGTAAATAACACAAATTTGTCGAGTTTTGCTAGGAAATCTCTTTTAGGTTATACTGCAACATATATATAATTCGATTTGCAAAATAATGCCATTAATGGAGCGTTTGAAGGTAGTTTGAAATCTAAACTACTGTGCAAAAATATTTCTCTGGCACTTTTTTCATATCACTTTAAACTTTTTAGTCAAATAATCAAACACTTAATAATAATACTTTAAAGCACCTTTATGATTATATTAACAATAAAATTATATTTAGTGTAGTTAAAAATTAAAACAAAATGAATAAAAAGGATTAGAAAAAGAAATTTAAAATAATACTTTTACTAAACCTAGAGTCGTGGGTTCGATTCTCGTACAGGGAAGAGGAATTTATTTAGTGACAAACTCACCAAATAAAAGTCCGTCAAGCAGGGGCTGCGTAAACTAAGCAGATTTCCCACGTAAAGTTATACAATAGAGAAATCTCCATACGAGTGCCGATCAGTTACGGAATCGGCCGAACTAGCTTTCGGCGGGAACCATAGCTCGTCCGTTACACTTAATAAAAATGCAAATATCTCTGTTAATATTCAAGATAGAGAATAAATGTATACAAAACAATATTTATAGTAAATCTAATTTTCAATAGGATTGGTTCTATAAAATGTTTCGATCCGACGTATAGTAACGGAGATATTTTGAATTTTCGAAAATCCCGATTTCAGCCATTAACGAACTTGATCTTACTTTTTACATAAAACGATTAAATACCGAGTTTGGTGACGATTATACAAAAATTGCGGCCGCTAGAGTGTTAACAGACAAATATATATTTATGTATATATATGTATATATATATATATATATATATATATATATATATATATAGTTTTGAACGGACCTCATTTTCGTCATCTCCTGGGTAGGATCGATGGACATTTGAAGACATTTTTCGAAAATCGTGTCATGAGTACGACCTCAATAGCTGATTTCTCTTAAGGGTAATTTGTTAAAATCGTGAATCTCAATCTGACTAGGAAAGTCTGTCTCAATGAATAAAAAAGTCCGTCACGCAGGGGCTGCGTAAACTAAGCAGATTTCCCACGTGATGTTTTACAGTAGAGGAATCTGCCCAATAACAGCTGTAGTAGGAAGGGATCTCTAAAGCTATTCACGAGGGACGAATACTTCCGGAAACGGCCACCAGAGAGCTCTCGGCGGAAAGTCCGGATCATGGAGGAGTCCTGCCGACCACACACAATACAAATTATCTTGGTTAATATTCAATATACAGAATAAATGTATAGAACAATATTTATAGTAAATTTAATTTACAATAAGATTGATTCTATACAATGCTTCGATCCGACGTATAATAACGGAGATACGTTGTTTCAAACTTCGTCGCTGGGAACTTATTACTGGTGTTATTTCCGGCGTATCTCCAGCGGTGTCTCTTATGTGGTGGGCCACCACATAAGAGACACCGCTGGAGATACGCCGGAAATAACATCAGTAATAACGGAGATATTTTGAATTTTCAAAAATCCCCCCTCTACTCTCCCCCTCCCACTGGTCCGATTTCTGCCATTAATGAACTTGATCTCCTTTTTTACATAAAACGATTAAATTCTGTTTGGTAACGATCAAACAAAAATTACCACCACTAGAGCGTTAACAGACAAATATATATATATATATATATATATATATATATATATATATATATATATATATAATTTTGAACGGACCTCATTTTCGTCATCTCCTGGGTAGGATCGATGGACATTTAAAGAAATTTTTCGAAACTCGCGTCATGAGTACGACCTCAATAGCTGATTTCCCTTAACGGAAATCTGCTAATATTTGATATTTTACCTTGGTATGAAGTGGTTCAAGATATGACAGCTTATTATTAATAAGACATGAGTACGAGTGGGTGTTTAACTGAGGGTTGATCTCGTTTAATATTCAATATAGATAAAAATAGATCCTGTAAACAATATAGAGCTTTACAAATCCTATAAAATTGGTTCTATACAATTGAGTTTTGAACCCCATTTTTGTCATCTCCTTGGAAGGATCGATGGAATGTGAAAGAAGGAATCATAAAAAAGCCCGTCGCGCAGGGGTTGCGTTAACTAAGCAGACTTCCCGTGTGCGTCACTAATTTGCAATTACCTCAAAACGTAAAACTTCAATGAAAAGAATATTTGGTACGCAGGCTTCAAATAAAGTGCTTCATAATATACCAGTTTTTTGTTAATATGACATGAGTAGGATTACGGGTTTACTGTATATAACAACATTTATAGAACATCACATTTGCAATAAGATTAATTCCATATAATTTTTCGAAAACAACTGAAATATTTCAAATTTTCCAAATTCTTCTCATCTAATTCCTCTCCCACCGGCCCGATTTAAGCCGATAACGAACTTGATCATCATTTTTACATTAAACGTTTAAATACCGAGTTTGGTAACAATCAGACACAAATTGCGACCACAAGAGAGTTAACAGAGAAATACACACACACATATACACAGTTTCGAACGGACCTCATTTTCGTCATTCCCTGGGTAGGATCGATGGACATTCGAGGAAATGTTTTCGAAAAACGTGTCATAAGTACGGCCTCAATTGCTGATTTCCATTTGGAGAAATCTACTAAAAACTTGTATTGTTCAAAAGTGAGTGGACAAAACAAGACCAGTTCAGGAGTACACTGCTTCTGAGACCCAGTTTTAAAAACACATGCCACTCACAGGTACAAGTTCAAAGATTCCTAGAACATTCTTGAAAGAAGAGATCAATCAGCAGGAAGTCTTTATATCCATTGATAATTCTCAATCGACGGGAATTATCAATGGATAATCATTTACGCGTCAGAGTTGTCGGTATAACGGCAGACATTGTTTTATAACACTGTGAAAAGTATAGTTCATGACGAAAAAACATATGAATAGGATGATTACTTGTCAGTACGACGACAGACAGTTGGATGAAGCTTACACAGCTAAGATGAGATCATGGAAAGGGGAACATGAGCTAGGAGATTGTAAAGGAGATAACACAGGGCTTCTTGCCATCAGCTGATGAGTCCCTTGTATCAGCTGAACAGACCACAAATAACATAGAGCTCTGACCACTAATGAACCTCAGTTATAGATCTATGCCCGGAGATAAACAGGTTGGCTAAGAATATTAATTTGATTGGACCTTAGTGCAGGATATGATGCAAGGGCTGTGTAGTCATAAATATTTTACCAATACGATGGTCATTAAGAATGATGCATCAGATCATATTTAATTTGCTAATCTAATTAAAATCAATGTGCTGATGAGATGAAATAAACATTTAATATTAAATCAAAAATGTAACTATTTTTCCATAAATAACATCAACAATATTTAGTCTACGTAGTTTATGGACTGAATATTGCTAAGAGCTGCCTCAACAACTGGCCAAATGAACCCCGAACTCTATTACAAAATAGTTTTATTTCGGTACTAAGTGCATTCAGCGGAAGAAATTTGTTTAAATAGTTAACAGGCGATATGATATGATATATATATATATATATATATATATATATATATATATATATATATAATACTACTATTAGTTATAATGAACGTTTAAGAATTATTATATTATATGCAACAATTAAACGTAAAGATTTCTCATTATTATTTATCAGAGCAATAGGAATATATATATATATATATTATATGTTGCGAAACTGAAGTCTAATTTAGTCACTTATGACTATTGAAGATGTACTCAAAACATCGTTTCTAATTGTACACATTTTCATAAACATTGTTGAAATTTGAATTTGATAAAACAATTGTTTTAATTACTTATTCAGATCTTTTTTATTTAAAAAAATTAAAATTGCGATTTTTTTAACGTTTGTTATGATTCTCCTACTAAGAGCTTTATAAATATATTTGGAGAAAAAGCACGAGAAAGAACGAACATGGCGTAAGAATGAAAGATTGTGGACTGTGGAAGGGATTATCGACATGAAACTTGTATTACTTACATACTTTTTTCATGGGCTGAGATATACCTTAATTTTTCCCTTAAACTATATTCATAAATTCCCAGTTTTCGATTTAGATGTTCTTGGTTTAAAAAAGTATTTGCTAGTTGTTGTTTTTTTTCATTCTTATAATTATAATTATTATAATCTTCATTGCAATTCTTGCTCTTTGTAACAATAATTGCATTAAATACAACGAAGTTTGTGCAGGAGGCCCAAATTAATTAATTAGTTATTGCTTATGTGGATATAATTCACTATATAATTTATTGTATAATTTGAAGGGAGCCTTATTTCTACGGGTCAAACATTACTGTTTCAAAGTATTTATTCATGCTACGTACAATGGATCTGTAATAATTGTATATTAAACTTTTTGGAACAGCTAAAGGAGCATTTGGAATAGTCACTGTTACATATTTGAAGTTACCCAATAATAAAAAGTTTCTACCAATAATCAAACATGAGCCTTGGGATTGAACTCTAAATTCCATTTTTGTGGTTAGAGATATCATTAATAATGGTGAGATCGTTTTTGTTTATTCGTCTGGGTGAAATTAGTTTAAACTTTAAAAATTAAAATCATTTTACTACTATATCATGGTAAAATGGACCGTCATGTCGATTTACCACAAAAAGAACCATTCATTAGAAACAACTTGAAAGAACTGTGCGCGTCATTATTGAAAATAAGACTGATCAGTATAGGTATAGCACTAAGGTTATTATTCAGCTTACCGGTTGATCACATAGCTTAATGAAATATGCTCTCCATGAATGCAAAACTATTCCCGATTCAATGTTAAGTTAGTTGTAAATATGAGAAACACAGACCACCGAGGTAGATGTGGGATGGGAATGTTGGTCATTTGTAGTCCTACGTGAGTAGCAACACTCATTAATTGTCGTTCTCATGCTAAGCATAACAATATCAAGTCATCAGCATTTTTATTAGCACTAATTTATCTCGCTGTTTAGTCGGAAATGTCAAATGACACTAACTCGTCGCAAATCGAATGCACGAAGCAAGGGAACTACTTTTTTTTTTTTTTAAATATTTATAATCTAGCCTGGTGAAACACACACAAAAAAATACGCCCCAATAAACCGAACCGACCACTTCAAGTATTTAGGTTAAATAATTGAACCTTCGGGAAAGGAAGAACTAATAAAAAAGTCGCTTGAACTCAAGCTGAGAAATGCCTATGGATAAATCGCGAGCATAATAATAATAATAATAAGCTTTATTGGCATCCTTTTTCAGGATAAAAGCCTCTCCCTTAGGAGGTTATCGCGAGCATATATAACACAAAATGTAAGAGTGTTAACACAAAAATCGGTCATTAAAAAACACTGTTTAATCCGAAAGGTTGATATTACTTTCTTACGGACCGAGTAGAATGGAGGATATAAGAAAGATCAAAAATTATGAGAATTCGTTGCCTACATGTTTTTAGTGCATATCACTTTAAGAGAATGCACTATATATATACACTGGACCTGATAAAGGAACAAATATTCCGAGAAGCTCGCTTGGATTAGATCATTTCGTTCTGATATCTACGGGAGAAATAAAAAAAAATGAAATAAGAAAAGAGATACCCAACAACTAATGAATGCAACCCCTAAATTAGTAAATGTGAAGAAGTGACTCACAATCCCTTTCATCTGGAAGTATTGTGATGTGTGATCTGGATAATTCATTATGTCGGCTTTTTAATTTTATCCAGAAATCTTCTTGTGGCTCCAAAATGTCGTCATCGTATATAGCAATAGTGCAGAAAGACTCATCTTCACCTCTATGGAATTTAACAGGAGACGGTATCCCAGGCTGAGGCAAGAAGTCCATATTATTCCCTCCCTCTGCTTCCCCTGAAAAACGAAATGTGAAAATAAATAGAGCGAAAGTATTTGTTTTTGACTGTATTCTCGCTAGAGGTACGGCACAAATATAACCTAAATTAGAATTAACACAATGTTACTGGTTCTCAAAATAGCAAACCTAAAGCCTGTGCAATAGGAGTTTATTTAGTCATCAACAGATTAAATAAAATCCTTAGTCCCACCGTGGCTAGAAAAGGGTGGTAACCTATAGATAACCCGTCTCAATTAGCCCTAGTAGCAAAAAAGTGGACGTTAAAAAACAATAATAATACTGGTTCTGATGCTAATTCTCAACTGTTTTATTCTTATTATTATTTAAGGGGGCTCAGGTTAGCCACGAGAGTTAAATCGAAGACCTTAAACACACATGGTAAAACTAAAGTGGCGAGTTCGATTTTCGCCTGGGCAAAGGAAATTATTTAGTGACGGAATTTATTAAATAACATCCTAAGTCCCACCTTGGCTAGAAAAGGGTGGCAACTTGTAGATAACCCGTCCCAATTAGCCTTAGTTACTTAAGTGGACGTTATTATTATTTATTTATTAACGTCCACTTTTTGCAACTTAGGCTAATCGGGACGGGTTATCTACAGGTTACCACCCTTTTCTAGCCAGGGTGGGATTTTAGGACGTTATTTAATGAATTTCGTCACTAAATAATTTCCTTTACCCAGGCGAGAATCGAACTCGCCACTCTAGGTTTACCATGTGGGATAAAGGTAAAAAAAAGTGGACGTTAATGAATAATAATAATAATTATTATTTAAAACATATGGTGTAATAAAAATACTATTTAAAAACATATGATTCAATTTTATGAAAATGCGAATTAAAACAGTTGATTCTTATAATAGTACCGATTTTAGCTATTTTCTGTAGCATAACAGTTTGAAGTATCATTCGCACACACAGAAAATATTTACGAACAAAATTGAATACCGATATACTTGAATGATGCATTTTTAGAAGAAGCTTTAGGGTATATTAGAATTTATTGATTTTGTTCAAGGAATAAGGTCATATTATTGGTTTAAATAGATTTTTAAAATATAGCAATATTTCGAGATGTATTGTCTTTTCTTCAGGTCAAGAATATGGCTTTTTTTGTGATAAAATCTGAGTAGTGAAATACTTAGTGGAGATGTTATAAACAAGCCCAATCAATAAACATGGTCATCCATGTTCTGAATCATGAATCATGAATGTTAACAGAAATCAAAGCCCTGCAGGTGTTAGGGCCTTCGTGGGATGGGGCTACTGTGACCCGATTACTTATTGTTTACATTTAAATTTAGTCATCGATTGAAGGAAATTCATAACACTGAAAGCGAGCTAACAATGGAATACGGCATGAAGTTGGTATGTTAAAAAAGTCACCTTCTGTATAAAACATAATTCGCCTCCAGATTTCTTGGCTCGAACTCTTCGCAAACAATAGTGGATAGAATACGCATCAAAAATTGAAGCAGTTACAAAAAGACGTGACCCAAGAAATAGTTCATAGTGAATGAATGAAGTAAATTATAGCCCTCAGCTTAGGCAAAGGAAATAAGGAATCTAATAAGAACAATGGGGTCTAATGAAGTGCTGGCGAGATGTACCCATTTACATCTGCTAATTATTAACATTGATCCGCTAATATGATGCACATAACGGAGCATAAGTAAGTACAACTATGAATACAAAGTTCCTTCTCCGATTATACATTAGAATATTGTTAATAATGGTAATTAAATACATAAAATAGATAAAATCGTTGTGCTTGGGGCCACTTTTGGGGTAATAAATTTGTATTCTTGCATGGTTAATAATAAACTAAAGAGAATTTCGGTTCCAGTGACTCGATGAGATAGATTAGAAGTCATTTGGCAGATTGGCAGGTATAGCAATGAGCAAGTTGTACTTAAGGAGAGCAGAAAACTTGAAAATGCTATGGAATGGAAATACAATAAAATAATAGTAATGATATTCCTTCTCTCTTCATTCTTAAAATTAATTATTAACCAAAAATTATTGTCCCAGAATCGTAAATATGTACTAGTGTTCACAAAATTTAAAAAAAGAAGAAACATTTGTTACCATTTTCCGTGATGCACTCCAGCCTGGTTTCCTTGCTTAAATCTCCATATCTCATAATTGGCAAGATTAATTCCGTCATATTCTCATAAACTTCATACTTCAGTCTTTTAAAAACATAATTTGGTTCTATAAATGAAGACATGAGAATTAAGTGAAGAATAAATTATAAAGTAAACATTTCACATTCATATTAATTTTAGACTTATTAATTTATGTCACCCAGTAGGTAAATTAGAGATTTAGCACTTTTGAATTGTCATTATATATATATATATATATATATATATATATATATATATATATATATATATATATATATATATATATATATATATATATATATAAAATGAATGTTTGTCTGTATGTACATTATAGAATCGTAAACGGCTGAACCGAATTTCATGAAACTTGGTATGTATACTAGCACAACAATGTTTTAGCACACGAAAGATTAAATCGAAATCAACGAAACTCCATAGTTTTGGAGATAAGCTATATTAACATTTTTAGGAACGAACAGGAGTGGGGGTTGTTAGGGATGCATGAAATGAAAAACCGTCCTATTTCGTTTCCTATTGTTTTTATTTTTGGCGAACCTGCACATGATTTTAATTTGATATTTAGTGTAACTTTTGTTATATACATCTTTATCGTAATTTATAAATCAAGTAACTTGCATAGACATTTTGTTATAGTCATCAATGTGTATCTATGTGTGAATTTATTCAACTTAGTACCTTGATGGATAAATAACTTTCATTAAACTTAGCAACCATTATTAACAGGTTGAATGAAGACCAAAGTATATTTTCATGCCCCCCCCCACCTCTTTCCCAAGCATTAAGTAATCAAAAATGTCAGTTTCTCCTTAAATATATTTAATTCTTTATTTAAAATTAATTCATAGCATTGAGACGGGAAAATGTAAAAATATTGTACAAAGTAAAGCCCAAAATAAATACCAACATCATTCAGCCTCAAATGATTTCCCTGGCGAAGCCGGATACCTGTGCTAGTTTCTTATAATTATTACAGATAATAGATCGTCAGATATTGATAGATTTATTTATTTTTTGAAACATTACGTTCATGGAAAGGTGTCTTTTGTTGGGATTGATTCCCGGGTGAGTAATTCGTTTTAGACGCGTACTTATTAAATTAGTCTTTAATCTATTCCCGGCTAAAAAATGGTAATAACATGCAAAAAGCCTGGGTATGGGGGATGCACAGTACGAGGAAATACAACTAAGGAAATTTGGATTTAAACTTTTTTTTAATTTAATAACCTTGATAGAAAAGCTAAAAAATGTCGTGTAAAATGTTTGGAACGAAAGAGTAACCATTTTCCGAAAAAAAACCTTATATAAGTAGATGTTAAATTATATAAAATATCCACTTGTTTTACTTTAAAATAGACATTTATAGATATTTATATAGACAGATAGATGCTACGTAAGCAACAATAAAAATAACTTATAATACTAACCATCTTCACTGTCAAGGATGCGTAAAGTTATTGAAGACGGTTCATCAATGAGAAGGTTGTAAGGGTCCTTGAGTGCTATCAGCACAGTTTCCATTCCTTCGAAAATAGAATCGTCATTTAATGCAACATTTAAGAATGCAGTGCTCTGCCCCGGGCTAAACTGCACTTGCTCTTCGATAAGCTCGTAGTCATCATGCAGGCTACCATTTCCACCAATCACTTCAATACCTGTGAATATTTGAAAAAAACAAATTAATAATATTATTAAATGAACTTCAATTTTTTTTAATATGAATCAGCTTTAAGTTCAATATTGTAAATTGCACAAGAGGGAGGGGCGATAATGGATTGTTTCCTTTTTGAATGAGCCAAAAAGTGTAAGACAAATGTCAGAATGTAATGTTTTAGCCGATTTCCTTTAAGAGAAATCAGCTATTGAGGTCGTACTCATTTTGATGACGAAAATGAGGTCCGTTCAAAACTGTATATCGCAATTTTGGTTTGATCGTTACCAAACTCGAAATTTAATCGTTTTTTGTAAAGAGAAAGATCAATTTCGTTAGTGGCTGAAATCGGACCAGTTGGGTTTAGAGGCGGGTATTTTTGAAAATTCGAAATATCTCCGTTACTATAAGTCGGATCGAAAAGGTGTATAGAATATGTGTTATTGCAAATTACATTTACTCTCAATATTGTTCTATACATTTATTCTCTATCTTAAATATTAACCGAGATATTTGCATTTGTATTATGTATGTGGTCGGCAGAAGTCGGATATGTTCGGGACTTTCCGCCAAGAGCTAGTTCGGGCGTTTCCGTAACTGTTCGTCCCTCGTGAATAGGTTTAGAGATTCGTTACTACTAATGTTAATAGTAGGCAGATTTCTCTATTGTAAAACTTCACGTGAGAAATCTGCTTAGTTTACACAGCCCCTGCGTGACGGACTTTTATCTTCTAGAGTGGCGAAATCTATCTTTAGAGTAGCGAGTTCGATTCCTGCCTGGGCAAAGGAATTTATTTAGTGACGGAATTCATTAAATAAACTCCTTAGCCCCACCCTGGCGAGAAAAGGGCGATAACCTGTAGATAACCAGCTCCAATTAGCCTTGCTTGAAAAAAGTGGACGTTAATAAATAATTTTAATTTATCTTCTAGTCTTATTCTTTCACCGAAATTAGATTATTTTTTACATTGTACGAAGTAAAGGAAGCAGTGTATTCGCAAATGTTTGGTTTTGAGATTTCAACGGATATATCTGTTTACTTCCACATAATAAAAAGGAGTAAATATTGATGGTCATGTGTATATATACATCTTGTGCACTCATGTAATAATTAGTTTAGGTGTAATTTTATACTATCAAAAGGTCATCAAAAATACTAAATTAATATTCCTTCTTTGAAAGATTTAGTATTTGATAATGTCATTATATAGAAGAATATTTGGGAAACCGGTCTTAATAACAGGAAACCTTCCCACCAATTTCTTTATTAAAGCACTAACATGCTATCATCAGGTACGGCTTTGGGGCCACTACTCCCCGAAGAAGAATATTTTTTTCAAACATTTTATAGCTTATTCGCGTTTCTAAAAACAATTTAAAAAACCTATACTCACCAACAAAAGCACTTTCCACCAAGGTGCCCCATCTCGTCAGTTGGATTTTAATAGCAGAAGAATTTTCATTTACTTCAGAAATGTTTGTGTTAAAACGCACCCAGCTCCATTCTAATATGAATTGAAGCCCTTTGAGAGGAAAACCTGGAAATAGTTACTTGTTATAGTACCTTAATCTAAAATTGCTTGCAAAAAGAAACTGAACAAATTTCAGGAATATCTCTGGAATATGCTGGATGGTAGAGGAACAAATGTATAAGGGTCAATAAGAAGGCCAAATCCTCTACTGGTTTTTAATATAATGCAGAGTACACTTTCGGAGTCAATGCTCCATCCTCAGTGCCTGCTGATTAAAGCTGCGTTGCCTGGACCACGACTGCCGGGCGACTTCGCAGTCGTCGGGGGTCGCAACGCAACCAATAAAATAAATCGTATTAAAGACATACAAAAATTAATAATAAATTTAAACAAATATGATCACAAAATAAAGAACAGAACAGAGGAATACGGTTGGATATATGTGTCTTTCTATACTACATTCTAGAGATAATTCTGTAGGATACATTTAAGTTGCAGTAAGAAGCTCAGTTTGGCTAACGACCATCATTAGTCATCTCCTCTAAGCTGCAGGCTATGGAGGGATGTGTTTTAATAATTTTGCCCTCGAGTTAAATTTCTTCCAGTCTTGGTAAAGCATGTATAACTGGATAGGAGGCAACTAGAAACCATTGCTTGCCCTTTTCAACGTCTATTACACCGTTTTTTTTTCTGGTTTCCGTGGAAATCAGGACGTTTTGGTCATGCGAACAATCATCAGGCATAGACGTAGGTACGCTTACGTGCTAAATGAATATATACATATATATAAACAAATGAAGCTGCTTCCTTTTTGGAGGGTACCTATTGAGGTCAGTCTCATTATCTGCTTTACTTAAGATAATTATATCCATTCGAGTTATTATTATACAGATATTCTTTCTGTTGGGTATGTTACTAAGGGAACAGCTTAAGTTAAATTTTATAATAAGATGCTTTCAGAATATTAGTTGACATCTTCATTATTTCTTCTATAGTTATACTAAGATCTTTTAGATATTGTGCAGTCGACTTGGATATAACTCCTCTTGATCCAAACAATAACCCTTTAATGCCCAATTTTCTATATTGTTTTTTTTTTTTTTTTTTTAAATATGGACAGCATTGGTTATAGATGCCTTTTTTTTCTATAGTCACTTCTTCTGATGCTTTTTATTTATTTCGAATGGAACTGTCGGATCAACAATTATACTTTTGACTTCTTTTCTTAAAATGGCAACAATATTGGCTCTTCTAATGGACGTGCTCATATATTTCCCACTGTGGGTTGTATGTCCTCAAAATTTCTGCAATTTCAGAAGATGCCTTTTGATGTCGGGAAATGCTCATTTGCTCGCCTCATTGGCAGGAACCTAGAAGACGAGGATGGATTTCGGTCTCGCTACAATGAAGACAGCGGGTTGTTCCTAAGTTCCTTCCTGGGACAGATTGGTATTCATTTTTATAGCCGTACTCCATTGAGAAGAGGAGGGACCTTCTATGTATACCAAATAGTATTCTATGTATACTGTCACTTCAGAAGAAAGGACCTATATTAAAAAGTACATAATGAGTTCTTAAACACTGTTCAATTTTTTGAAATTAATATAAACAATTTTAAAAGCTAATTCAATTCAACGGAAGGATAAAAAGGTGATGGACCTCCACCATCCAGCCCAAATCCCGAGTTAATTCAATTGTACCATTTGAAAAAAGAAAACTGTGCGGTCCCGTATAAACAAATTTGTTAGACAATTCATTTCGTAAGTTTAGAAAAAATTATCATCATGATCTTAAGGCTATACCATGTAGTTGCAACCATTGTGTTTTAAGGCATTTTAAGAAATGATATATGATTTAATTTTTTTGGTATGTTAAGTATTAACTCCCACTTTGTGCTACTAATTGTAAGGCTTATTTGGACGGGCAATCTACAAGTTCCCATCCTTTTCCAGTCAGGGTGGGTCAAAGGGCAATTTTTTATACATTTTAATCATATAAATGCATTGTTTTAAACATTTAAATTATTGGTCAAACTCCAATTAAACAAGTAAAAGATATCAAAACTAATTAAAAGTAAAGATAGAACTTCTTTGGATAGTCAATGGTTGTTCCATGGATTAGCCCTTCCCATCTCGTCTATTCTTTAACTCTAACATATTATCAGAAGACAGTTTCCTTTCCCATATCAAAATATGTTTTATTACAAATTTATTAAAGTAATATATTTCAGAGATTAACCTACCTTGTCCAAGGACATTGAGAAGTAAAGCATCACTTGGTACTTTCGCTCCAGGTTTCAAAATGTACATCAGTCGCCCAAAATTCAGATCATCTAAAAACATATAATTACATTGCGTCAAAGAGTTGTATGCATTAAAATACTGAGATTTATCATAATGTAATGTTGAGGAGGGAGTCAATTGGGTAGGTCTCCGACTGGGTGTGGCCATTTACATCGAAGGCGTGTTAGATTGGATTAACTTTATATAAGTTCAACATTGTTTGGATTACCTTCAGAGTGATGGGTTTAACATTAAGAGATTCTCTCAAACAACTATATAATCAACACAGGATTGCTTAAAGACGTTTTAAGGGAGTGCCGTGAAGATTTATCATGCCAATCCTAATGCCCTAAGAGTTTTACAAAAAAATATACATTAAATAAGAATGAGAATTCATCCCACCATGCAATAAGGTGTTGTACCTATTTGTTAATTCATTTTTGGAGCTCTAGGTAGAGAGTAGAGCATTTGGGCAAAAACTCATTGTACAATATAAATCCGAGGGCTGGTTCTAATAGGGACGGGGAATATATTTCAATATATTCACTATTTATTGATGAGCTCATTGACTACCACACTTAAGCTCAAAATTTATGTTGTACATCAAGTATTTATTCAGCTACTACACGGTATGCTCCTATCTCTAGAAAACTTACAAAATGTTAAAAATCGCCATGAATATTTATTTTCGGAATTGTTAAGTTCTTTACTCACCTTAAAATACAATTATTCTACTCATCCCATCATAAAAAAACATTTAGAACACATTAATAATCATCATAATTCAATAACATTGGTGTGGCTAACAGGACACCAGAATATTGGATGAAGCACTGAAGTTGACATGCTAGCGAAACTAAAGACAAAAAACATCAATACTGACATTAAAAAAATAACTTCGGATGACTTACAAAACTACGTTAAAACTAATATACTCCAAGAATAGCAACAAGACTGGTTATTAACAGACAACAAACTAAGACAAATTAAAACTACAGTTAAGGCATGGAATGATAAACATGAAACATTTACACGGAGCGACGAAATAGTCCTTACAAGACTACGTATAGGTCATTCTCTCCTAACCCATGGTTTTCTATTTGAAAAGAAAAGCTTGCCAAAATGTAATATGTGTAATGCTCTGCTCACAATAAAACACGTACTAACAGTCTGCAAAAGACGTGGCCATCTAAGTATCCCACGTGACTCACAAGACTTACTGAAGGTAGCCCACATATCCCCGTAATACTCCGGTATTTACATGACATATACATAAACTCACAAATTTAAAAGTATTACATTTTAAAATAGATAATTCTTTTTTAAAAATAAATGTTTTAACCCCAGTTTCAAATCCGTTTGTGTAAACGTGTGCATATATATGTATATATATATATATATATATATATATGTGTGTGTGTGTGTGTGTGTGTGTGTGTGTGTGTATTAAATTGGTATGCATATTGCAATTAAGCGTTTAAGTCAAGATTTAGTTCGTTAGTACCCAAACTTCTAAAGGACAACAAGGAAAGTATTAAATAAAAAAAAAATCTTATTGAAAATGTCCTTTTTAACGTAGCTCCTATTCCGACCCTTAGACTCACATTAGGTTGTTCATTTAGTTTTAGATTACGTAGAGAGGATTCACAAATCTAAGAACGCTAAGAGTTTAGCTCTGAGCCAAACGCTAAACAGAAATAGATGAGGAGTCAAACGCGGGCAAATGAGAACTAGTTGAGTTTAAAAATAGACCTATATGTAATCACTTATTTTTCACTTTCCAAGAATCTATAGTGAAAATGAATCAGTAGCTTCAACGAAATATTCTTAATTCAAACGACTAATTTGCGGTTGATCTACGAATTAATTTGGTAGCACGTAATATACGAATACTATATTTAAAAAAATCAATGTAAACTCAATATAGACCTTTTATCGTAGAATGATTATCCTCGTGGTTTCGGTTCCCTTAAGCGACCTTAGCAATTGTTTTAACCACAGAGAACATTGTTGAACTAGGTTCATTTTGTGAGCGTTTGGTTCTATGTAGTAATTTACAAAGCTTTACTGACTGGAAATCATAAGGAGCTCAACTCTTTCATATCGGACCATTGCAAAGATGTTTGTTTTACTCTGCCAGAAGATTCCCTGTACATCAATCGAGGCAAATAAAAAGTGTTGTTGGGGACCATAACAAGGCCCATTAATAGCGTAAGTGAGCTGGTTCTCTGGGGCGGGAAGGGCTTCCGACATTTCTCACCTCGAGGAGTAGGTGTCGGATAACCCCCCCAAGAACAAATGGAACGGCAGGGAGGGAATCATCATTTATCAAGTCCAAAAGCTGAGGAGAGGAAAAAAAGAAGGAGCCAAAGAGCTGGGCCAGAGCGGCGGGTGGCCCGGTTAAACAGACGTAACCTATAACCGGCGTTAACCTACCCCTTGGAGGTTATAACTGGAGCTGGCAATTAACTATCAACCCAATCTTCTAGCACCCCCACCAGCTGGAACAATAGTCATGCCTACTTAATCGCACTCCCAGATATTCCTTCGAGCCATCTCATATAGGAGTCATAAACCTTACGTCATATAAAACCAAACCAAACCAAATGTTGTTTTGTTAACGACCTCAAAAAATATTTGAAAATAAATTTTTTATTGGGCTTTCAGTGTACACCTTATAACAAGGTAATTATTAAAACGTACATATATCAAGTGTTTAAATATTATAAAAATATTAACTGTTACTGAAATTGAAATGAATATGGAGAAGCACGCTACAAAAGTAAAAGACTATCAACTACAGAAATAAATCCACATTTAGAGACAAACATTAGAGGACTCCTACGCTGTTTTAATTTCATTGCTGGGAACTCATTATAATTATCAAGTGCGATGTATCTTCAGTGGTGTTGTTATTGTGGTTTTCCACGATATTTCTTTTGGTGGTCATGATAATATATATATATATATATATATATATATATATATATATATATATATATATATATATAGTGACAGGAACAAAGTTATTAACAAAATCATTAAAGTTAGTGAATTGCTTCTAATTGTCTAGCCAGATAGAATCATTATTAATCGAAGATTGGCATAAAAAATAAATGGCTCAGGAACCATACATAATGAGCTCGATTGAACGAACAAATAGCACACACACACTCACATACGTATATATATATATATATATATATATATATACAGGGTATCCCCAAACCAAACGGCCAAACTTCAGGGATCGATATAGGATCGAAAAACTAAGAAAAAAAGTCCTCTGGCATATGCCTCGTTTTCGCTTCGTTTTTGAGAAAATCACAAAAAAATGAAAATAGTTGTGCAAAAAGTAATTTTTTTTTTTTAATAATGTATTTAAATTACAAAAACTATTGGCTTTTTGAGTAAGCTTAATTTTTTAATTTACGTGGAGTAAATTTAGAAAACATGAATATTCTCACGGTTTCCTTATCAATAAAACGTCTAGGTTGAGTGTTTATACTTCAAAAGAAAGGATTAAAATGTTTACTATCATTTTAATCCTTTTTGGGGGGAATCCAGCCTCGCATTCTCACATTAGTGGTGTTGCTAGTACTGTTCAGTGAAGTCAACAAATATGGCTAGATTTACCAACGCTGAATACGCGGACATAGTCTACATCTACGGATTCTGCGATGGCAATGCACGTCAGGCAGTTCGGGAATATCGCAGACGGTTTCCTGACCGACACAGAGGTGTTTTTACCAGCACTTTCAGAAGGCTTCGAGAGACTGGATCCTTCTCATGTAATCGTCGTGGAAACCGTACGCAGGCTCCGATGGAAGCCGACCTGAGGCGGTGGGAGAGGATACTGAGGTACTTCAATACCAACCAGCGTCCGGAGAGCTGTAGGTTCTATTAATATACCAAAGACAACCATTTGGCGCACATTAAGGGCCTGACCGCAGGCATGCTTACCATGTACAAAATTTAATACCCGCTTATTATCCCCGCCGATAAAATTTTTGTAATTGGTACAAAGAACAATTGAAAACGATGTAAACTTAAGTTCGAAAGTAATCTGGACGGACGAAGCGACTTTTACACGTGCGGCATAATTCAATCAAAGAAACTACCACCTTTGGGCACATGAAAACCCCGCGATGTTAGAGAATTTCACTACCAGCATGAGTTACCTGTAAACGCCAGGTCGGTCTTTGTTATAATCGCATAATAGGTCCCGTATTTTTACCTGCTCGACTTCACGCTGAAAGTTATCATCTATTCCTGGAGAATGATTTACGGGCACTTTTGGAAGATATCCCTTTGGAAACAAGGCTTGAGAGCTGGTTTCAACTCGATGGTTGTCCTGCACATTTTACGGAAGGGCCGTACGAGACTGGTTGGACATCAACTATCCAGGTCGCTGGATAGGACGAGGTGCCTTGGCCTATCGCACTCCGAACCTCAACCACTAGACCTTCTGGTGGGATACGTGAAAGAAAATGTCGACCGAGAGCCAGTCCGCACAAGGGATGACCCTATCGAGCGCATCAGAATGGTTTGCAACCAGCTCACCGCAGAACAATGTTTAGATGCAGTGCGATCTGTGAGTACGCGATGTGATGCGAGTATTGCAGCGAGAGGCCCAGCACTTCGAACAACATTTACTTTAACGCTTTAGAAATTAACGATGTAATTTTATACACTATCATCGTATACCAAAATTTTAAGGTTTTTTTTTCTCACTAAAGTAGACCCATATAAAAACTGAAACATTTATGTTAAGTAAGAATATTTAATTATTTTATTAATTTTCTAAATTTTTAATCTTTTTTAACATGTTTTAATCTTCAGTTATTGTTCATAATGTTATCTACTTTAAATAGGTAATTTTTTTTTATACTATGCAAATATTTGAATAAAAAAGTTGTATTATTTTTTCTTAATAAAAAATTTTTTTTTTTCAATTACCTTTCTGTTAGTATAAGATTAGAATACAATATTGTACCTGAATAACATTTATTGCTAAAATTCATTCAAGGAATAAAATCCGCTCTTCCATTGGCCTTAACTAGTTTTTGCACAACTATTTTTAGTTTTTTGTGATTTACATCGAAAACGAGGCATATGCCAGAGGACTTTTTGTTTTAGTTTTTCGATCCTCTAACGATCCCTAAAGTTTGGAACCGTTTGGTTTGGGGACACGCCTTGTAAAAATATATATATACCATTCACCTCAAATGAATTGAGCGATATATGATCTATATATATATATGACCATTTTTGACTTAAAATAAAGAAGATAGTTCGATTTTTTTAATTTTACACCTTCTCCAGGTCAGATGAAAGCGATCAGCCATATTTAACCTTGGAATAAAACTTCTCAAGCTTATGACTAATGTGAGATGAAACATTTCCGTTAGTTTAATTTATGTCAATAGAGTTCAGAACGTTTTTGATGGGGCGCTCAGAAAAATGTCGGTACCTTCTTCAAAGGATGTAAGGATTTATTTTTACATGTGTTACCCTAAAAAAAGACAGTAAATGACAAATAAGACAGCTTAAATAAAGTCAAACTAATAAAGAAAGAACGATTTCTTTGGGGTAATTGAAAAATTACCCCTATCAAACTCCCTCATTAACTTAATATATTAGTCTAAATGAGCTGTAGGTGGCAGAGAGCCGGCATGATCTCCGTGAATCGTCAGAAGGATATATGTCATTTAAACAAGATCTAATTATTTTAATGAATGTATAAGCGACAGAGGACAGGACGAGTCCCTCCTCAAGTTGAACATGTTGAGGACAAATGGGGCTTATTACGGAGCGAGGCCTGGTAACTAGGCATTGTTTTTATGCAGCCCTGCTCCCCGACCTAGCACCACTCCTGGCAGTACAGATACCATCAGCAACACACCCTTTGTCGGCCCCTATCTCACATCTAGCGCCCTACGGGATAAAACCTATGTTTCTGAATGGTCATATCTCCTTATAATATGCTTCAATAAAGGTTCGTCACGCAGGCGCTGCCCAAAATAAGCACATCTTCCTCCTCCTGATGACGTCAAACCAAATTCTATTCTCAATTTCTCCCATGATTAGAATCTTGCGTAAAAATGACTTGAAATTTAACCTAGACACATTGATACAGTTGCTTTAAGTGAAAGTGGAGGGCAAACTAAAGACTGAAAAATAAAATAAAAATCCATATTGTTTATTTATTTATTAAGGAGCATTCACTGCGAGGTGATATTGCTCATCAAAAAACAATGAATATAAAGAAAATTAAAAATTAAAACAGCAACAGAAAACAATTAGACAATTCAGTTAGAACAGAACAAACTAAGAACGCAACCAAATAATAAAACGCAACCAAAGAGAAAAAAAATTGAATCGTCAAATTAAAAAAAAAAATTAAACAAAAATGAAAACTAAACATTAAATTCAAAAACAAAAAACAATATAAAGAAACTAGTAATAAAATATAAAGGGCATCTAAATGGAGTAAAAGAAATTTAAAAAAATTGAGGCTTAGATAAAAGGTTTATTTTTGCATCCAAAAATGTTGTAAATATAAAAATGTAAAGCTTAAATTAAAAATAGATCAGATTTTTGAATGAATGTGTATAGTCTTTAAATGTTTGAGAATAGTATCTACGTATGAAATCGCTTTTTTCAGTAGTTCGTGTAAATTTTGTGGTATCTGTAAGTAATTGCGTTGCCTGCAGTCAGTCAGTATATTAAATTCATCGGACTAAGAGGAAACAAATTACTTCACGCAGAGGCTACTTAAACTAAGTAGTAGTTAAACTTATCCAGTAGTCACAATCAATGCCAAAAGTATACACTTTAGATGATACTAGCAGATCCGGAAGAATTTCCCAAATCCTTACAAAAAATAAGGAATTCAATTTCATTCATACGAGCACTTTAAGTATTGTATTGGTTTTTTTAAAGTACTAGAACATTGTAATTTTAAAACATCCATCGACGATTCAATCGACATGCTTCATTGTAAGATTGCAGTATGAATGGTATTCCCTTTAAGAGATTGAAGGACGTTTTACTATCATGTTTTATGACCAGGTATTATATTATTTTTGTAGTAACAAAACCAAAGTATCCTTTGGAAATCTTGTAAATTGTTTCGCTTTATACGGGTATGCCATAACATTCACCTTTACGAGCATTTTCACCGCTCTTTGTCCTAGGAAATGGTTATTCAATCGAACATTTGGAACTCAATAAAACTCTCTTGAAGAGATGATTTTCAGTATAGAGTGTAGGATGGAAACAACATAGGCCATCCTTTTGACACTCTTTTAACAACAAACAATTTAGGTAATAATTAATAGGAACTCCCGCATCTGGGAGTTGCTTGTGAATTTGACAGATCTCTCTCCCTCACACCCCCTAGACAAACTAAATTGATTATTTTCTAATGACATTACACCTTATAACGTAGCCTCTGGGCTTCATAACATTTACGATACTTGCCTCAGGGTTGAATATTAAGAACGTTACAATTTGCTTCACACAATGTCTGTTGGCCATAGCATGGCATCAAATGCTACTTCATGCTAGAGAATTTCCTTTTACTCTGTTTTTCGAAGTGAATGTCCGATAACAAGTAGTACTTAAGCTGGCGATACACGATTAACTCAATATCTTGACATAATTGTCTACTTAATGCTACAGAAGTGGTCAAATATAAGAGTCTTAGGAATGTCTAGTTCTTTAAAAATGTATTACTGGTGTCAAGGGGGTGCGGATTAAACGATTTTAGGATAAATAAGTGGTTCATGGAAATGCGAAAAAGAAGACTGATTTTTTATCAGTTAAAATTCAGATAGGGGAAACAGTGACTGGTATATTTGAACAAACTCTTAACGATTATTTCATATCTCATAATCAATGTCATTTGACAATTCAGTGATAGCATATGATATACTGCCAACAATTCAGTAAATCTACAGAACTTTACACACTCGTTTATATCCAGACTGCACTGAAAACGCATCCACAATATAAGTCGAAAAACGAGATACTTCAGAAATGCAATTCATCGAATAAAAATAAAGCTTTAAAAAAAAAAAATTATGGAAATGTGTCTTTACAAGAAGAATGAAAACAATACTCGAGTGGAAAATAAAAGGACATGGTGCCTGGGACATAGGCCGGTCCTTTGACAAGGGAGACGGCGTGTCGCCCATGCAATAAAGCTGGAATTGGAAGCACCTGCGAGGAGGGTGACGCCTAGATTTATCGCGACCACTCTGATAATACGGACCACCCCCGCCAGATACCATCGACTCGTGTAATAGGAGATCCAGATCTGGAATACAGATAGCGCCACCTTCGGCCCTTCTGGAAGCTCGTAACATACACCCTGTCGGCTACAATTAGACTTCAAACACTGTTATTTCTGTTTAACGGTACGCATAATATTTATTCAACGCAGCTTTATGTCTATATTTAAGCCATAGTTCAGGGGTGGTACAACGGCCTTTCGGGTATACTCAGATAAATTTTGTATCATGTTGGAAGCTTAGTAGCTACACCTAATTATTACAATTCCCAGGTGATATCATCAAAAAATAAAAAGAACTTGCCTACATAGGTAAAGCATCATACCCGTATGTACTACTAATTTATGAGTAATCGTACCCGTGTTTTCTCAATGAACCTGATAATTTGATGCCATCGCGTTCTCCATGGGTTTTTATTAACTTTTTTATTTATTCATGCAAATTCAGATTCTATAGCGTCGACTAGAACAGTTTAAAACTTTTTATCGGCAGAAGAAATCTTAAGCCTGGCGGGATCTCGATCTTCAAGGAAGTAAAGAAAATAAAGCCTTCTTATGCAAATGATTTTTTCGAATTCAAATGATCACAAGATCGTCTTCCTTACGCTGGGACGTACCAAAAATGATCCACACAATTACTTTCTTATAACAAATAGACGTAAATATATTCTAAATTTGTTGTATATAAGAACGGTGTTATACATATGCTTTGACATAAATGACTTTCAAATTTCTTCTCACCAGTCATTTGAAGTGAACTAATTGAAGAAGCTTGGAGACGTTCTGTATAAGTACCCATGTTGAAAATTCCACTGTCTTCCCGAATATTTCTATCTCGTTTGAAGTTATAATTATAAGCATTTGATAAATTGGACTAGCATAAAAAATCCATATATACAATATTACGCTGCTGAGCAGACAAGGAGGCTGACTTTAACAGGTACACCTACACGGGGGCAGTATAAGTCTTCTTCTATTATTGAGAATTTTCTACTCATAAAGAAGTGTTATCAACTTTATGTTGGCTGCCTAGCTGATGATTTTGATGAGAGCTGGGCTCTAAATACATGCTGTGTTTTGTATGTTAGATTGCTGACTGGGTGGAAAAATAGTACTCAGCATGCCATTCGCAATTCCCACGATTTGGAGGGAACTAAAGGATCATTTAAGTGATTTTTATTCTGTATGACAAATATAAAAGGAATCACATCTAAAATAAAACATACACTTATGTATCCAAATTTTCAATCTGCAATAAGACCTGTCTTACACAATTAACAGGTAATTCCCTATACCAGCATATGAAGATACAACCTAGGTAACTGGAATTGGAAATGCTTCAGATTACAATACAAATGATCCTATATATGAAGCTTATAACTGTTCATCAGAACCATGCTTTCCCAATCAGAAAGATCTTATGTCCTGATTTGGGATTTAAATCTGTCTAACACCAAGCTAAAGATTTAACTCCCTGACTCAAAGGGTTGAATCTACTCCTAAACTTGAAATCGAAATTCCCCGAAGTCAGTGATACTAAACTGAAAGAAGACATTTTTATGAGGACCACTAACCCGGTCATTAATGGGTGATGAACATTTCGATGGGCTGTTAAATCCACTGGACAAAGCAGCCTGGCAGTCTTTCAAATGTTTATGCTTCAATTTTCTTGGAAACCATAAAGCAGAAAACTATCATGACATAGTGATTCATCTTCTTATAAGCATTCTTATAAAGCTATGGGAAGCAACATGACCTTAAAAATTAACTTCTTGGACTCTCACTTAGACTTATTCTCCAAAAATCTTGGAGCTGTCAGTATGAGCACAGAGAGCGTTTTCACCAGCAAATCTCTGCTATGGAAAAGAGGTACCAAGGCCAGTGGGGGTCCAATATGTTGGCTAACTACTGTTGGACCAAGGAGAGAGATGTTCCAGATACAAAATATACTTGAATATCACTACCTCTTTCCATATAAGTCAGAATGAGTTATTATTTTGAGTTAGATCGATGTTTTTCGAATATTATAAAAATTCAAATGAATATCACACAAAACTCCTGCCCGATGGAGAAAAACTAAAGTTATATTTCAATTTAGCCCAAAAATACTTCTAGAAAATGTTATTTCAGTTCTTGAGAAAGGAAAAAAGTTTATTTTTGTCGACCAGCGTTATTAACAAATCCCCACCAACGCCGGTACTCTGATATATACTCTAAACACTGAGACGGAGAAATGTAAAAATATTGTGCAAAGTAAAGCCTTGGAAAAATAAGAAATACCATCATCATTCAGACTCAAATGATTTCCCGGACAAAGCCGGGTACTTTAGCTCGTATATGTATATATACTGTAAAAGAAGTTTTAATAGAAGAAAAACGAAATATATCTACTAACACTCCCCAAAATAGAGACATTCAACATTCAAAGAAATCTCAAAAGATTTGTTATTACAAGATAGTTCATAAATAAGAGGCCTGGGACATTGGTTGTTGTTCGTACATGGAGGTTTCATGTTGATAAATGTGTAGTAACGGTGGTGTAAGACAGCGGCATTAGTCACAATAAATTAGTACATATATCGTTCCAGTAGGAATGTACACCGTTACCCAGATATAATAATGTATTGGCCCTAAATCATATTTTTATAAAGCCATTTCTTAAAATTGTAAAGGAAAAAAAAATCTTTTGAACAGGATTCAATTAGTCATATCTCATGTAATAAGAGGGACGGAACACCAACTTTTATTGTAACACAAATTGGAAGAAGATGTTCGTTTCTTTCAGCTGGCCTGTCTTTAATGATGTATTCAATTTATGATTTTACACTTCACAAAATTGTCAAAACTACTGAAGTTTAATAATTAATTTATTAAAATAACTGTGATAAAAAAGAAGCGGGATTACATTATGTAAATTGAAATAATTTTTTATGGGCATGAAATAAAATTCTCTAAATATGTATTGCTGAATACATATACCATTGGTTTCTATTGACAAACGTTCTGATGTATCTCACAATGGAAACCCTGCTTCGCTTACTTCGTCAGTATATTAGGTTCTATTCCTTGAAGCCAATTTCTTAATTTTTAAATTGCACAGCAGACAACTGTTCATATGTAACAGAGTGGAATGAGATTCTTAAAGTTCACTTTTCATGGGATCAAACCTTTTATCTTCTGAATAAACATTTACTATTAGAGGTTCTCCAGGTGGGAGAGAGAAAATAAGGAGATCCTAATATTATGAATCCCAGAGGCTATGTTATGAGGCCTAATGTCATCAGAGAATAATCAATTCAATTCGTCTAGGGGGGGTGGGAGAGTTGTCGCATAGAAAGTCATAAGCAAATCCCAGTTGCGAAACTATTACTTAAATTGTTTGTTGTTAAGAGTGTCAAAAGGATGGCATATGTTGTTTTCATCCGATACACTATACAACAAATCTTCTCTACATGAGCATTTTATTGAGTTCCAAATGTTCGATTGAAAAACCATTTCCTAGGATAAAGAGAGGTGAAGAATGCTCGTAATGGTGATTAATGAACGTTACGTCTAATAAAGCGAAAACAGAGAAAGAGTACCAAAGAATACTTCACAAAAATGATATAATACGTGGTCGTAAAACATGATGGTAAAACGTTCTTCAAACTCTTAAAGGCAATATCATTCACAGTAAAAACTTATGATTAACAATGAAGCATGTCGATTGAATCGTCGATGTATGTCTTAAAATTCCGGTGTTCTAATACTTAAAGAAACTAAAAAAATACTTAAAGTGCTTGTATGAATCAAATTGTATTCCTTATGTTTTGTAAAGTTTTAGAAAATTCATCGGAATCATCTAATATCTTCTAAAGTTAATACTGTTTCCATTGATTGTGACTACAGGATATGAAATTTGTGAATAACCTTTTTTTTTCTATTTTTCGGTACTTGGTTTACAGAAACGAAGGGATTACAATACAGTTACTAAGCCCTGGTAACCCGATCAGTGGTAACATGACACCTTCGATTATTCACCACAATGTTAAAAGAGACCTTAGCATGGGTTCAGGATTTTAGTAATATCTATACCAGACACTAGATAGCAGACCTTGTCTTCTTTAGTAAGTTGAACCTCTAGAGATTGATCTTGAAAAGTATTTCCATTTAAATGAGCTTCTTCTTACAAGAACAAGACATACAGTTTTCTACTTATAGTGTATTCACAATTTATGAAGTTTCCATAGCTGTGTTGGATTCATTTCTGCAAAGCCTATTGAGAGAAAACTCAATTTAAATTTTCTTAACCACCTCCATGATCCAATAGTGGAACAATCCTATTTGTTTTTGATCAAGATAAGTTCCCGTAGAAGTGTGTGTGAATTATTTCCTCATATCATTTTAGAAATGTAAAATTTAAATTGCTGGAACAAATGATGTAATGGAGGTTTTACTGAATCTATCTGTTGCAAATATATGGTCTTCGTATTCGAAAGTACAACATAATTGCCAGAAAAATCAGCTTTCATCAAAACAAAATAATCTATTAAAAGTGATATATCACTTTATTTGATAAATGATTGAGACCTCATAGTATTGATCAACCAAATAAAAAGCCGTAAGCTCTCAATGAAACAAGAAAAAATAATGAAAGAGATAAATAACATTAGACTAGAAATTGATCGAAAACCATCGAAGCGAGTTGATGTTTTTCTTATTCTATGGGAGTTACTTCATCGTGCTCCGTGAAGCATAGCTCTCCTCGTTAGTAGTTCACAATATCTATAAAGACATCACGTAATGAATACGTAAGAAGGGGAGAGGTCGAAGGTAGGAGGTTAACAAAAAGAATAAAACTCGGAATAGGTAAATGAATAGTAGGGCCTATAGTTATTCCCTATGAGACTCTTGCATCCTTATTTTTTTCTTCCCTTAGGTCAGGTAAGACGAAGGCATCCTCTTTAGCGGCTTTAAATATCCCTAAGTGGTTTTGTTTTTTGATCGACTTGTTTAAAGTCGGCCAACCGTGTCTGATTTATTGTAATATGATTAAAAAAAAAAGATGAATAATATAAAGAATGAAAACAAATAGTACACAATACTAATAAAAAGTTAAATAGAAATGCCACTCAAGTAAACAGGAGCGGAGCCACGACTGGATAAGATTTATCACGTCGAGATCATGTCACTCGTGATTAGGATTAGTAGTGTGTTTTGTCGGGCGAGAATCTACAAAACACGTGTTTTGGATCACCACTGGAACACGTCGCGTAAAGATAAAAAAATAAATATTTAAATCAATTTTTCTCTTTTGGTAAAACTTTGAATCAAATCTACTAAAGAATTTTTAACCTAGCTTTGCCACAGGAAACCGGCAGAAACGTTTTAATAAATCATGAAATATTTTAACCAAAATTATTAAGTAAGAATTCTTAAAATATTTATAGTAGCGACATCCACATCCATGTGATTTCCCTGCAATCAACAAAATACTAGTTGGTTAGCTAAAACTAACTCCAGAAACATTCGTATATACAATGGATTACTCAAAGTAAACTTCACGCAACTTAAATAACTGAATTCAACGATTTATCGGGTTAACGTTTATAAGAAAAAACAAATTTATACTTTGGAAGAGGATTAATAAGTGTTGACGCTCATACAAATGAAAAACAGGAAACGTAAAGGGTTTATTAGAGAGAGAGGAATTTTAAAGAAAACTAAAATCCTGCATTATTTTCCGGACAACCCAATATTTATATTTTAAACGTTCATCATGTCCTGGGGCTGAGTAAACTAGATAGATTGGTTATGGCCAGCAATGACACAATAACGTGATAATCCATCACAGATGACGTCATCTGCAAAATCTATTCTCTTAAATAACCAATGAAGAGAAGACCAATGAAGTAAATCGAATTGGTAGGAGTGGAATTTCGGAGGACGAAATCGCAAACATACAAAAAACTCTTCCTCCAGTAGTAGGTATAAAACACCAATTGTAGAAAATTACATTTCTAAAGAGATTCTTCAATCCGACACTTATAAAAGAAATATTTGGGATTGTACGTTTTGGCACTTCTTCAAAACATCTTTATCTATTAAAAATACTCTATCTTCATAATAGTTGGCCTCAACGTAAATGAAATTCATTCCACTATTCAATAGCGCAACCGGTATAATCCTTGGATGAACGCGAGCTTGACAGAGGGCAAATGTGGAAAAGAAGTGAAATGTCACAAGAATTGGACCATGGTCTAACGAGCAAAAATGTTGCAAATGAGCTGTAAAATCACCTCCTGACCTACTGTCCATCGATCCTGATCCACCATGTAAATATATTCATATATTTAGGGTGTTCTTACACCGTTACCAAACACGCTATTTAATCGTATCCCAAATGGTATTTTTTTTTAAATAACTCCAAAATGCCAAAAAATAACTTTGGCTTATGTTGTGGCTACGGTAAAAACGTCCGTCATGCAGGGGCTGCGTAAACTAAGCAGATTTCCCTCGTGAAGATTAATAATAGATAAACCTACATACTGCTAACACACCACCGCGAATATTAAGTGAATAAATACAAACGGTAATAAGAAATCATTTCCCTGCCGGGAGGAAGCGTCTCAAATGTAAACAAACAGGTCTGCCAACGGCTCAGAAGAAAGAAAAACAATAACTGAAACATATCAGAATATAACATATTCATTTTACTGTAAACTATGTACTATAGCTAGTACTGTAATTTATAATGAATCAGAATAATTTTTATCTCAATCAATCAAAGTTTAGTAGTCCACAATTTTAAGAAGGGGGGGGGGTCTCAAGAACATGTTTGTATCTATCTCGTATAATAAAGGTCTATGGAAAACAATATTTGGTATTTAAGCATCGAATAATGTGGTTTATTATATAGCAGAGTATTCTTTAAGTAACACGAGTAGAAGTGGGGGTTTACTCAAGGCTGAAAACTGAAAAATGCAAATATTTCGGTTAATATTCAACATAGAGAATAAACTTACATAACACTATTTATAATAAATTTAATTTGCCACAAGATTAACTCTATAAAATTTTTCTATCCGACGTGTAGTAACAGAGATATTTCGAATTTTCGATAATCCTTCCCTCTAAACCTGCTTAGTAGATGTAGAAAATGTGGTCCATTAATTTATATAAACTTATACGTATATAAGTGTGACTTACAAAACTCGAGATTCTATGAACGCAAACAAACAACGAAGTATTACTATAGATAACCGGACATTTGTTACAAATAAATTAAAATCACAATAATAAAAATAGTACATGCATTCATAGGGTTAAACTATTACCTTGTGTGAAGTTGCCGCAGGAATTATTGGTCCGTTTATTAAAGAGATAACCATATTTGGGTGGATCAGCAATTACGTATGTGATATTCTTCCCATCATCTTCAGCATATAAATTTCTTTTTGTAATTACAATGCCAACGGATCCATCTTGAAACTTTTCGAGGCTGCGCACAGGATTATTTGTTAATACAACAGGTCTTGAAGTTATAGTTTCTTCCGCGAATTCATCGCTTACCAGCGCCTCAGCAGACATCAGGTATTGTAAGTTATCAGAGGTAAAATTTATATTAAATGTGTGAAAAATTGAATTTTTCCCATCTGAGACTTCGAACTGAATTATTTCAGGAACTGTTAAGTTTTTAAGATGTACATACTGGATTTGTTCGTCTTCAATGTCGTTGTAAGTGAAGGAATGAATGGCTTCTGGATGACCACGACGTTCAAGACGGCCTTGGCGAGGAGGAGACATCACATGGAATTCAACATCGTCTGAAGTCTTTACTCTTAGAATGTCACTTGTTATGATAAGTGTCGAAAGAGGTGGGATAACTGCTGTTTCAGATGAAACAACTGGATAAGTTTGATTCAGGCTGAGGATAGTTATAAAGAAGTTTTGGTTGTAAAGAGTGTTTCTGCCGTCCGTAAGGTCGAAAACAAAGACGTCCATGGAGCTGGAGGAATCCGTGTGCCGATAGCCTAGACGTGATGAAGTGATTACACTTTGAGAAAACCTTGAGCCTGGTGACAGCTCATGATCATCCAGCAATAACGATCCAAATAACGGTGTATCTCGAAGTATGAAAACAATTTTTTCTTGTGGTGTATCTCCAGCTTCTGCAAGAAGTATTTTAGAAGTTATACGAACAAAGGATCCTTCATCTAATTCTAAGCCTTCATTTAATAATAACTGAGGAGGAGAATCATCTTTTAGTATCGATAATCTAACAACACCTCTAGACTCCAAGGTGCCATCGGACACCAGGAGAGTGAACGCATCTTCACCTGATTCACCATCATTTCTGTAATAGATGTCCTTTATTTCTCCGAAAGAAAAGTTGCTCACTGCTTGATATTCTGACGTGCCTATTTTTTTCAGGACAGTGCCTTTAGAAGGATACATTTCCATTTTAAATGTCAGCTTATCAAGAGGAGTATCACCATCTTTGGGGACAATAATGTCTTGGCTGAATGCTACTTCACTCCCTTTTGGGACGAGAACATTTTTAGGATTTATGGTGGGTGCTTCATCGTTAACACTCTCAATATTAATAGTGACGATTCCAAAGTTGTTTTCTGACTCTGTATTGTTTTCCGCGTCGTAACATGCAACAGAGAGGCCATCTTCCCTCGGCTCCAGTCCCAAATGAACACTCTGTACGTAAGTCACTAAACCATTCTTGAGCTGGTTGTAGTTAAATTTAGTCGAAGGTAAGTCGGCTACTCGAACATGGCCAAACAGAGGTTGCGCAATGACGTAGCACATTATATCAGTATCCAAAGTGTCTGGATCTTCAACTCGTATTTGTTTCGTCGTCAATTTAGCTCGACTCCCTTCTTTAACTTTAAGGTCACTTTCGAGCGATATTCTCGGAGCCGTGTCATCAATGGGGTGTATGTAGACATTAACATCAATTTTGAGTTTCCGTGTTTCAGACTTTGCCGAGAGGGTGAATTTATCTAGAACTACCGAATGTCCTGTTTCCTTTCCGTCATGCTCATATACAACAACCTGAGAAAGGACGTCAGAAATTGAGAACTCCGTACATGGTTCACCTCTTAGAAGAATTTTCCCGTGTTGCGGAGGTCGTTCAATTTTGAATACTTCTTTGGGATGACCAGCTAACTGAAGAGATGTGTTCGTCAACTCCATGAGGCCACTTTCATCGAGCTCTAAATTCCGGTGTTCTTTCAATGTCTGAAAAGAAACTATAAATTAGCAATTCTAGAAGGAAGAATATATATATATATATTTAAACAGATTTATTAAGAATAAAATAATATTTTTATTTGACAGTTGTATTTTATTTTTTCCTGAAGAAATATCTTATAATCAATCGAATACTAAGGACATCTTGTGGGTAATCAGGAAATTCTTTCATAATCTCCTGAACTCGCATCCTGTTACTGCTGGAAGTAACTGTCAGGAAAAGGACGAAGGGGCCCTTTAGTAAACGTATTTAAGGAGGGAAACAAACTGACTGAGATCACTTTCAATACTTGATATTTGAACAACCTTGAATGACAAAGTCGAGAGGTTATCGTCCACCAAGACATCATTGAAAGGTAGCTGAGTGGTTTCAAAAGGGCAGGTTTTGGATCTCAGCATCCTGATTAGTCGATATTTCGGCATGGGATTTTGAGGAAACGCTTGGAAAGTAGTATACAGTAGGTTGTATTGAGGAGCCTGATTTTGTAATATAAGAGAGTTTTTGTCAAGGTTGGTCCCCAAAGCTCTATAACGCATGTCCGTATGGCCTGTCTTGAAGTATGATTGTGCATTCGACATTAAGTGTGTTTCTATCGTTTAAGTGTATGTAAAGGGCTGATTTTTTTTGTCATTACCATTCTAGTATTTAGTGTCAGAGACCGTTGGGGCTCTTTAACATCCAGTAATGGTAATCTTTTTCTTTATTACTATGCCGACTGAAAGTCATACTCATGTCAGCCAATTAGGAATTATCCCAGGACTCTATTATCCTTTGAAGAGTCAAGGCAACTCACAGAAATGCCTCAAAGGCGGATGAGCTCTTACTTTCTAGCGGGAAGGTCCGATTCGATTCGAATCTCGAAAAGATCTATCATGAATAGAACTATTACCATCAATGACTATTATAGGAAAGATCATTATAAGCGTCCCACGTGAGCCTGCTTACCGAGGCGCCTCCCCGTGACAGATTCGTCCACACAGGGCATCATGCACGGCCATGTGTGAGAGCACCACTTAAGTGATAGAGGCGGAACATTGTCTATAGAGTAATAGACGACCTGTTATCCTCTTCTCCCATCTGTCCATACTCCTCGCAGTCATTCGTCTTGTACAAAGTATATTGTCCAAAGAGTACTGACATTAATGACTCAATCATCTTCCTTTTGTTTATTTCTACTAATTCCTTTCAATAATTTGTCATTCGTGACGGTTTCAATTCGTGACCTTTGGACTCCAAAAATAATTATTTGTTTATAATATCAGGCTTACATAGGGAAATTGACTACGTCTTAATAGGTGGTAGATATATTACCTATTTATTAATATTTAATGGCCGATGATGTCTTTATGATTGAGGCTTCATTGAACTGTTTTATGCGATAAAGGGAGAAAGTTAAAGTTCTCACTGGGAATAATACTTCTATCTAAGAAAATACAGTCTACACAATTGTTTTATTCTTTTGATTTTCAAATTTCCATCATTTGAGATAAGCTGTTATTATAGGCACGACTACAATACAATGTAGTCAGCTTGAATAATTCTTACTAATTTCACAATAACTATCCTTCCACCAAAGACATATAGTTAAAGTCTAGAGAGCACGTACAATGATTCTTATTGTATTTGACAGTGGTTGTCACATTAAGCAGATTAACATAACTGGATTCATTTAATCCTTTAGAGTAGAAGAGAATATAAGTTAAGCCAAAAAAGGGAAGCCTCAATCACACAACTAGTAATTGATAACTATATATTTTTTAACATAACACAACTTTAAAGAACCTAAATAAAATAACATTTTATAATAATACATATTTTATATATTATATGTATAGTAATATTGTATATGTAATAAAATTAGAAGAAATCATTCTAAACAAGAATCGGCTCTTAAGAAACGATTATAGCTTTCCATAAAGTATGTAAGCTTAAATTTCTATTATAATTGCAAGTTCCCCAAAAAATGCGAGAAGTGTATCAAACTAAAAAAAATCATCAAGTTTTTAGAAAATTCCTTGGAAAGGAGCTTATATTGAAGGTTGGAAACGTATTGGGAAAAATTAAGAACTTTAAAATTAATTTGCACCTTTCGATACCCTAGGCTAGGTTTCTTTCAGTGTGAGAGGTAGTTAAATGTTAAGTGTACTTTAGAGTATTTATTTTAAATAAAATTTAAATAGCTTAGTTGCAGCAAAATATACATACTTTTTTTTTTTACATATACATATATAGTGTGTGTGAACATGCGTATGTGTGTGAGTAATGTAGGTAAAGTGTTTCATCTGTAGGCAAAAAAATATAAAGTTATCTTGGTGCCTGGACCTAGGGTCAAGTGACCTAGAGTAATAGCTATTTTTTAAGAAGAATTCGCGAAAACCAGTTTTTTTTTTGGTTTAAATTTGTCTTAGAAGCTTCAAAGCCTCTAACTTAAATAATGAGCACTGTACATGTTGTGTGAGTGGGGAGCCGGCGAGGAATCTACATATTGTAGCCCCAGGCGAATGTTATTAACGGTGTCGGCCTGTATTACTAAGTACTGAGCGGCACCGCTTTTTGTATCTAACCACAGAGGTAGACAAAAGATACGCTTTGTTATGATATATATCATTCAATACACAAATATTTCGGCCAAGTCGCAACCCAAGTGGTGTACCATTATTTCTCCTGGTAACAGTACAAGGCAAACAGATTTGAAAACTATCAGGCCAGTAAATAGATTATCCACTGCCACTGCGTTTATCATAGATAGATGTATATGTTCCACGCATACTGGGGGCCTATTTAGGAATTTAAATAATTAGGGCAAATTTCGAGGCGCACATTAAATTTTGGTTTGAAGACGATGTTCTCCAAAGTAACCAAGAATAATCAGTCTATTCAGTGAATCTGAATATTCAAATCACATTTATACTAAAGTAAGTAACGTTGCATTTTGTAAGTAAAATTTTAAAATTGAATTAAAAGAAAAAATGTTTACAGAATTGGTTGTTAAAACTTTAACAAGATTGTCATAACATAACACAGACAGTTAAAATGGAATTAATTACCTCCGAAGTTTTGTCGTGCCTGTAAATACTTCTGCTTCCTTGCTTGGAACTATCCAGAGACCTTCCACTCCTCCTGCAATAAATATTAAAACTGAGTAAAAAAAGTGTTTTGGCATGATATCTTATTAAAGTCATTACTACATGAAAATTTTACGTGCTATAAAAATGTTTTACAAGGGCTTCTGAATGAGTTTGAAGTTTCCATTCATCAAAATAAAAAAGGTTAAAATAGTAAAAAGACAATATTTGTTCAAGATAATTTGCCGTATTATATATTGTTCCACTGATTTTTAATTGAAGTTTCAAACGTCTTATATGCCGGGAGACCATTTAGTAAAAGAGAATTTATAAATGTCTGACACACTTCTCGGTAAAAGATGGAGTGACCAGCCTCATAATAATTTAGTGGAGGGTTAACAATTTTATTTTTATTATTATAAAAAGGTATGTTTAATTAACCTTACTCATTACTTTAAGTAACATTTTAGAATTAGAGTCTAATGTTTTAATAGGCCCTACTCGAAAACATGACCATCCCTGAGCCCTCCATTTTAGAATCTGGAAGTTTATTTGTTTGTTTGTTTATTATTATTTACATCCACTTTAAACTACTAGGGCTAATCGGGACGGGTTATCTACAGGTTACCACCATTTTCTAGGCAGGGTGTTCCGAAGGAGTTTATTACAAGGAGTCCGTTACTAAATAAATTTCTACTGCCCAGGGGCGGGAATCGAACCCGCCACTCTAAGGTCTACCATGCGATATTAGACCAACACCCTAACTCGCACCTGAGCACCAGGTAGTTTATTTAAAACACACAATTCCTTCGCCACTTATTCAAAAGTAGTATTTACTGTATTATTGACAGAAGATTGTCTGCGTGCTTGTCAATATCTAATAGCCCTGTCAGGACGGGTTAACTACCGATTCCCAATCATCCAGCCTTGGGGGCGAGAACTGGGGATTGTTTTTAGCTCGCCCTTCATCAAATGCCCTGCTTTAGCCACGACTCAAGGTTTAAGATGAGTAATAATTTATTGAGGGGGGATAATTTATTGCATTCCATTTCTGAAGCTGATGTGGTCAGTTCTATATGTTAAAAAGTGCCGTGAGCCTGAAATTTGTAGACAGATTTGGCCTGAGGATGACCGTTCCTCATAGAAACGTCTGACTGTGATGTGTACGGCTTGTAGCTGGTAGAGGAGATTATGAGCCTATTTCCTATGTAATATCCCTGTTCACACGGATCTAGAACCTGTAATTCCCCATGGACAGCACGACTCGTTTTTTCACTCAGACAATCACCACCAATTACCCCCTTGTCTTCTCACTCCGAGGTGTTTTAATTGGATAGTATAAATCTAATACTCGAAACCCGATGGCTCTTCTTTCTATAATCAGCTGGTGCATGATTTACGCCTGGCCCGCTCATTGAATTTACTTAACATGACATACGGTTTCTTTTAGTGGCTCCAAGATTGTTTTCCTTTCTTAAACACTGGGTGCCCAATAGCCTGTCACAATACTGCCGACAAAAAATATCTCTGTAAGAGTAGGCATAACAGCTCCTCTAGCTTATATCAATTAAATTTTTGTGCTCAAATATATTAGTTTTAAAATGTTTCAAAAGCCAAATGTTTAATTCAGAGCCATTAAAATGTTTAAAAAGTCCGTCACGCAGGGGCTGTGTAAACTAAGCAGATTTCCCACGAGAAGGTTTACAATAGATAAATATACTCGTACATACAGGTAACACAACCGCGAATGCTCAGTAAATGTACTAGGCTGAATTAAATAAAAACTAGATTTATTAAATTGTTTGCACAATTAAAACGTTTACTGCAGTGGCGGCTCGCATATAGGCACTATGGAACTGCAGCACCCCCAATTTCCACTTAATATTTCTATAACATTTAATATAATGAACCTTTTTTCTTTAATTCTTTCTTTATACTTGTATAATATATAATCCTTAAGCTTAAAGCAGTAACCAACCCCCAGTTTATGGAAAAAGATATAAAAATCTTTGTATGGAACTGTACGCTTCACAGTTCCAGCTGCGAGGTGTTTGGCTGTTGTGCGCTTGCCCTCAGAGGAAGCTCCATAAGGGGTTGGGGCACTGTCTTTCCCGCAGTGCCGGCCGAATAAATTAAGCTTGAACTGTAACAATTTAGGTTAAAGTAAGCAAAAAATGTTTGATTTTGTTCTTTTAGGATTTTATCAAGTTTCTGAACAAATTTTCTTTTTATACATGTTTGTTTCCTTTTACACAATTTTAAAACAAAGGCTAAACATTTTCTGGAGCAGCACCCCCGCTAATTTTAGCTACGAGCCGTCACTGGTTTACAGTAGGACTTCCTGTGAAGCAAAAAGGTGATTATCGATAAACTGACAAAAAATCCATCAATTCACACATCTCTCTCTCTCTCTCTCTCTCTCTCTCTCTCTCTCTCTTTCTCTCTCTCTTCTCTCTCTCTCTCTCTCTCTCTCTCTCTCTCTCTCTCTCTCTCTATCTCTCTCTCGCTCTCTCTCTCTCTCTCTCTCTCTCTCTCTCTTTCTGTGTCTCTCTCTCTCTCTCTCTCTCTCTCTCTCTCTCTCTCTCTCTCTCTCTCTCTCTCTCTCTCTCTCTCTCTCTCTCTCTCTCTCTCTCTCTCTCTCTCTCTCTCTCTCTCTCTCTCTCTCTCTCACACACACACACACACTCACATACACACAGATACATACCTATACCCTTCTCTAACCCACACTACTCTTGGACTGATTTAACTATTAACGAACATGACCTCTATTTCTACATGAAATGTCGAGTTTGATGACGCACAAATGTTAAAACGAAACGCGGTAAAAGCAATGGATGTTTGAAGAACAACATAAGTACTGTCTGATATTTTTAAAGAGGAAATCTGCTCAAGAGACACTTAAATGTCCTGAAACCTTTGATACCATACACAATCTTTTTCTTCTAAAAATTATTAATTCTATCAATATTAAAATGAAATTTTATGAAATTAATCTGAGGGCCTAAGTAAGAACGAAAACTAAGTAAAATTTATATAATTAAAGCTGTAAGCGGGAAAGTTGATGGGTACGCTTCCAGAGCATTTACTTGGAAGATATGCTATTTTTCTCATATCTGGCATACTGCTCTGTGAATTCAAAAGGCCCAATAAGTGTGGTCTTTAAAAGTAGTTCGTATTCCAAATTTGTAATTGTTTGAAGCTCCAAGTACTGACTAAAGAAGCTAAAGAATGACTTCTTTACCATATTGGTCTTCATTTCCAAGGATATTTAGGTCTCTTTTTTTTGTAATTCGAATGAAAAACCAAGATTTTGGTTCATCCATTAATTAATTTAACTGGGATGCTATGCGGGTGGGTGGTAAGTAAATTGGCCAGTTTAAAGAATTCCCTGCCTCATTGTGGTAACATTGGAGGCCAAGAGTCACTAAGGTTTTGTTAAGTTAGGTACTCAATGATTGTTCATCGCTGATTGGGCACTGAGAGAACAGAAGTCCATCCTTGAAGCATGGTACCCATAACCTGTAAATTTAGTAATAAATGTCCATCACGCAGATGCTGCGAAAATTTAACAGATTTCCCAAGTACTGTAATGGCATGCACAAGAGTTATTATAAACTATTTTTCTGCGCAATTCAAATAACAAAAATATTTCGATTTTTTTTAAATTTTAACTTGCTCTAACACCCCCCTCCTATCCGTTCTAACAAATTAACACATTTGTATTCTATTATACTGACTTGTATATGAATCGTTTAAGTATTGACAATTGTATCCATCAAGTAAAGTTAGTTATTCGATATTATATGTAGTTAGTACGTCGCATCGATCATTTCATATTAAATGTCCGTTGAAAATAAGATTTGGTATTTATGCTTAGAATAAAACGTAGAATGTGATATCAGGTTATTGACAATGTGTAAGAGTAGGGATTTCAAAAGGGCGAATGCTAGGAAAAAAATATCTTGGTTTTATTCGAGATAGAAAACAAGTGAATAAAACAACGTTTGCAGAAAATTCAATTAGCAAGAATAATGGTTTTATACAATTATTGGATCCAACGTATAACGGAGATACATTAAATTGTCGAAAACCCATCCTTTCTATGCAGGGTAGGTGGACATTTGAAGAAATCTTTCGAAAATCGCGTCAAAATTTCAACCTGAATGGCCAGAATAGCAATCTGTTAAAAAGATAACCCCAGTAACCCTAAATAAAATTTAATGGCCTAACCTCATAACTTTAATAATGTGTAGAGCATTACCTCTAGACGGTATCACCCGCTATAATTAGGGCAGTGTCCCTTAGTAATTGCTGTGTTTATTATGTACATTACTATTGTATATAATTAATTTCATTGGAATATATAAAACAAAAAAAAAATTGGCTCAAATTTAAAGGCCTTTATTCGTTTCATCATACTCCAACCAGGAAAAAAAGATAGCCGTTGCTTACCTGTTCTATTCAGATCTGTCAAAGCGTGTGGAACTAAGCTCCCATCAGGATTAACTAAAGCCTAATTACGTAACACACTCAATCGTCTCGTCCTGGCGAAGATCTCAATTCCATGGACCAAAAAAAAGATTGTCGACTCTCGAAATTTGAAAGGAAAAGCTTACCTGTGATTTATCGGATTGTCAAGCAAGGGCAACATATAGGGCAAATTAAAATATGAATCTCCACGCCGACATTATAACAACTTGAAAGGATAAACTGATCTGGATAGGTAACGCTGTCAAGAAGGATTCCTTAGAAAAGTTTTAGATGAAACTTTACACCGCATTTGGAGAGGCCACACCTAAATGAGATAACAGCTGATGAAAGGGATAGTCTTCTGGGTAATAGCTGAAGATGGCTACAGAAGATTGAGCTGAATTTTGAGACGATGGAAGTAGATATTACAATAAGGGTTTGCATCTTTGCAAAGGTGCTTGGTTTGTTTGGAATTGAATGAAGACTTCTCTTGGCAAGCTTTGAATTGAATAAAGACTCTTAAAGAGAAAAGTCAGTCACGCAGGGCCTCAGTAAACTAAGCAGATTTCCCTCGTGAAGTTTAGTAATAGATAAATCTACATGCTGCTAACACAATACCAACGTGAATATTAAGTGAATAAATACAGACGGAAATAAGAAATGTTTCAGTCAATTTCAATACCCTGCCGACGGGAAGCGTTTGAAATGTAAACAAACAGGTCTGCAAGCCTCACGCCGGAAAGAAAAACTATTACTGAAAATAATATATCAGAATACAACATATTAATATTATTTAAAACTATTTACTGTATCTAGTACTGTAATTAATAATCAGTCAGAATAATTGTCTCAATCAATCAAATTTTAGTAGTCCAAGACCTTAAGACGGGAGGAGGGGGGGCACTAGGACTATAAATAAATTAATATTGCTAAGACTTCCTTCGAAAATATAATATTTTTTATAGTACATTACTAAACGTTCAATAATAGTACGCTTAGTAAGTGCTTTACCATATAATCTATCATATCATTATTCTAGAACGACATAGACCTGTTATTACTCATGTAACTCTTACGTAAATCTCTCGATTCGTGATTCTATGAAAGAAACATAACTATGAATATAGTTCAAAGTGAACTTACATACGCACATTATTTTTATAGATGTTTGATTTTCCTAAAATTAAAATTGTCTATATGTAATTTTGAATAGTTTGTGTGGCAAACTCGATTTTGACGGGGCAGAGATCCTAAACACAAACACACATACCTATCATTATTCTGTCCAGTCTACTTATGTTTCTCAATGTACATACATCAGTTTTAATATATTAATATTTTTTAATAGTTTCTAAATTTTGTTGACACTTCTAAAATTATTTTAAGGTCTCCCTTCTACATACTTTTTTGTTTTAATTTTTGAATTGACTTTTTTCTTTATCATCAGGGAACTGATAATGTTATAATTAATCTGTATACTCTTTGAACAAACTATGAAGGAAACCCCTGTTTTATACAAAATCAGTATTAAATATAGCATTAAATTTCAATTTTATTTCAGTCACCAAATAAAATAAATGATTTTATTTTATAATTGAGCTTAGGTTAGCCATGAGAGCTAAGGCGTTAGTTTTAATCTCGTTTGGTAAACCTGGGGTCATGGATTCATCGCCCGTGTGGGCAATACCATAGGAATTTTGTATTGATGAACTCAGTAAATAAAATCCTTGGTCCCATCGTGTATATAAAAGAGTGACAACCTGAAGACAACCCGCAGCAGCACAATTATAACTTTAACAAATAACAACCAAATACATTAGAGTAGCTCAATATAAAATGTATTACTTACCGGTGCCTCTGGCTCGTGGGCAGGATGTAAATTGGATATACAAAACGGACACCCCATATTTGAAGTAGGAGGTTGTCAGAGCCCCATCCACCGAAGTTATTGTAAACAACCTGTCCTGCAATAACAACAATATTACATTAATATTATTACATAGAAACAATACGAAATAAATAAATAAATCGATTTGGAGAAAACCCTTGAAATTAAAACGAACTGTTTTGATTACAGAAGTATCTTTAAAATATATTTGTCTGACTAACTCTAAAAGAAGAATTAATAGCAGTCAGATGTATATTAAAAGAAACTATTATTTTGATTAATATTAGCACATGATTTTCCGTTATAATATCCAAATAGTTAGTTTATTTGCAGAGGCATTGAACTCTTTTCTTTTCAATTTAGCTTAGAAGGCTTTCTTTTTGTGCGTGTGTGTATATACCTACCCGTCCCGTTTCAGCCATTAACTATAATGACGTTTAGTGTTAAACACAACCGTTAAATATGGTATAGATAAAAAACTTAAGTCATGAACGTAAAATCATAAATGATGTCATCAAACTAAGTATTTGCATGCGCCTCATACAGTAAAAGTTCAATGAAAAAATAATCGGGTATTTAAGTGGTTCATCATATAACAGCTTATTACTTTAATTATGACATATTACACCTTAATATGACATGGGTAGGAGTGAGAGGCTGAAGGCTGAATACAAAAAAGTGCAAATATCATGGATAATATGCATAATAGAAAAAAATATTTATATAACAAAAATTTTGAATATTCGAAATTCCCCCTCTAAACCCACTCTCCCTCCGTCTCGATTTAAGTGAACTTGATCTTTAGTTTTACATGAAATATAAAGAGTTTTAATTTTGAACGGACCTCATTTTTGTCATCACCTACGTAGTATTGATGGAAATTTGAAGTAATTTATCGATGTTTAGTACAACCTCAATAGCTGATTCCTTTTTAGAGGAATCTGCTAAAATGATCTCTACACGAGAAGAAATAACAGTCCAGGGACGGGTTATCTAATGGTTACCACCCCTTTTCTAGCCAGACTATGGATTTTATAGAATGAGTTTATCATTAAATAAATTCCTATTGCCCAGGTCAGAATGGAACTCACGACCCTAGGTTTACCAAGTGAGATTAAGACCAAAGCCTTAACTCACACGGCTAGCCTGAGCCCCTTAAAATTAAAACTTAGAAGAAACAGATAGAATGTTACCTTGTGCCGCTTCCTCTACGGTGAATATGGTGACAGGTTTTCCAGCTAAAGTGACGGTTCCAAGAGAGGGTTTCTTGACGACAAGGATCTGCGTCATGAGCGGCACCATCAGTTCGGGCAGATCTATAGGCTCGGAACTATGCTCTCCAATTATGGCACCCTCTAGGGCGGATAACTCTGCCAACTCGCCACCAGCAACTGTGCTGTCGTGCACATCCACTTCGAACCACTCGCCGTTTTTAGTTTCACCCTAGAACAAAAAAGAAAAGAAACATATAACATAAAGATTAGAATAACAAACATTTTGATTAAAAGTCAGTCACGTAGATATTGCGTAAATCAACAAGATTCCCTACGTTTCACAATAGACATTCTAAATATATTAAGAAAGGTGAAGCGCTGATGAAATGAAGTAACAAAGATGATAGTGTCAGTAGGGTATTATACCTCCATTCCGATGTAAAAAGCTTGTATAATTTATGCTGGGCTAAAGGCATTCCGTGATCAGTATAAATATATATATATATATATATATATATATATATATATATACGATGTCTGCTATCGTTCTAGCGGTCGCAATATTTAAACCTTCCATGTAAAACTAAATATCACGTCCGTTAATGGCTAATGGAATTTCGGAAATGCCTTTCCTCCATCATTTTTGTAAATAAATAAGTCACGCAGGGGCTGCGTAAACTAAGCAGGTTTCCCACGCGCTAGGAAAAACACTTTTGATCTCATATTACAACATATTCCCTACTTCTATGTAAAAAACAGATGAGTAGAAAGGAGCGGAGGAGGAAGACTTACATAAAAAAAAAGTCCGTCACGCAGGGGCTGCGTAAACTAAGCAGATTTCCCACGTGAAGTTTTACAATAGAGAAATTTCAGAATAGAGAGTCAAACAGTTACGGGAACGGCCCGAACTAGCTCTTTACGGAAACTCACGACTAGACCCGAAGTTAGCCGATCTCATCTCAGAAGCTGAAAAAAGAAAAATGCAAATAGCTCAGTTAATATCCAAGATACAGAATAAATGTATATAACATTATTTATAGTAAATTTAATTTGCAATAAGATTGATTCTATATAATTTTTCGATCCGACGTATAGTAACGGAGATATTTCGAATTTTCGAAAATCCTCCCCTATAAACCCCCCCTCCCACTGGTCCGATTTCAGCCATTAACGAACTTGATCTTTATTTTTGCATAAAACGTTTAAATATCGAGTTTGGTAACGATCAAACGAAAATTGCGACCACTAGAGCGTTAACAGACAAATATATATATATATATATATATATATATATATATATATATATATATATATATATATATATATATAATTTTGAACGGACCTCATTTTCGTCATCTCCTGGGTAGGATCGATGGACATTTGAAGAAATTTTTCGAAACTCGCGTCATGAGTACGACCTCAATAGCTGATTTCCCTTAAGGGAAATCTGCTAAAAAACACAACAGTACGAATTACTCATTGAATACTTGAGTTAAGAAAAAACGTCCGACTTCAGTCGTTAACGAACTTGATCTTTCTTTTTACATAAAAGACTTATATATCGAGTTTGATAACGATTAAACAAGAATTGTGACCCTTACAGCAGTAACAAATATATATATAATTTTGAAGGGACCTTATTTTCGTCATCTTCTAGGTAGGATCAATTGACATTTGTCAAAACTCGAGTAATGAGTACAACCTCAAGAGCTGATTACCTTTAAGGGAAATTTGCTAATTGAAAGGTTCTAAATGTAGACAATGCTACTACTAAGCAACATCATTGGAGTAACGAAGGTGGAATATAATACTCCTTTTTGCTTGTTAAATTTTTGTCCGCCACGCAGGGGCTGCGTAAACTAAGCAGATTTCCTATGTGAAGTTTAGCAATAGAAAAATCTGCATACTGGTAACACAACACCACCATGAGTAAATACAAACGGTAATGAGAAATCTTTCAGTTAATTTTAATAAACTCCCAACTGAAACGGCTTCTGAATTGTAAGAATAATTTATATTTTAATAACTCAAATTTCAGTAGTCCAAGAACTAAAGAAGGGGGGAGGGACGGATGAACAGAACGTATTTGCATAAATCTCACAAAGTAAAGAACGTTAGGTAAGGTTAGAAATGACAGGTGAGGTTAGAAGCTTCCGCCAGAGCCGAGACTTACGAAAATGGCCGAACTAACCCGAACAACACCCGAACACAAACTTCATAAAAATGCAAATATCTCGGATAATATTCAAGATAGAGAATAAGTGTATATAACAATATTTATAGTAAATTTAATTTTCAATAAGATTGGTTCTATACAATTTTTCGATCCGATGCATAATAACGGAGATATTTCGATTTTTCGAAAATCCCCCCTCTAAACCCCCCTCCCTCTGGTACGATTTCAGCCATTAAAGAACTTGATCTGTCTTTTTACATAAAACGGTTAAATATCGAGTTTCGTAACGATCAAACAAAAATTGCGACCGCTAGAGCGTTAACAGACAAATATATATATATATATATATATATATATATATATATACATAATTTTGGACGGATCTCATTTTCGTCATCTCCTGGGTAGGATCGATGGACATTTGAAGAAATTTTTCGAAACTCGCGTCATGAGTACGACCTCAATAGCTGATTTCCTTTAAGGGAAATCTGCTAAAAAACAAGAACAGAAAACATTTGTATAGGTAATGTAAAATATAATATATAACGTAAAATGTTTGTTTATAAAAATGAATGATTGGTTAGAAATTTAATTTTCAATTTGAAAATACGGACGTTTGAGCCACTGAAAATGTTTTACTAATTATAAATTACAATATTTATTCGTTCAATCGGATTAGAAGTTAGTTGGTCCTTCAGAGCCCTAATGTCATCACACGCCCAATGGAGCGTATCAAGATGGCTGGTAGGCTTCTGACTCTCACAAAGCTGCTCCATCAAGTAGTACAACTGAAGACAAGACCCTTCACGAGTCTTTTTATTCGATTAAAAAGTATTTTCAATGATACTCTTCCTAATATCAGTGATATTTTATCATAGTGAAAAAGGTTTCACGTTACCGCCTTTGCTTTCCAGTGTTCATGTGAAAATATCTTTGTCGAACATCTATTCGCCGTCTACATACAATGAGGCCAATACTCCAGAACTGTAAAGGCAGCTTAATAGGTCTTGAGACAGAACAATGGTCATCTTCACAATTTTAAAAATTATTTGCTCTCGACCCTGGAGACAGTAGGATGGCTGTCTACATTACTGGAGTCATACGTGTGCTACGAGAATGTGTTTATCTATATCTATAATCACGGGATGGCCAATGGACCTGAAACCAGAGCTAAAAGAGTTAGGTTAACAGAGAGGAAACCACTCTAATTATCGAACATTCAACAAACTTCTAGCGTTATGATTTCAGCACAAAACCACATAAAGAGGAAATGTGAGAATAGAAGAGAGCATGAGTTTTGTAGTTAATATTTATTTTTTTATTATTTTATGGTCTGGTCTTGTAGGTTTATTTGGTGTTCATCAATAAGAAATAAGGTAGGGGGTAGAGTGTGGGGAGGTTTAGGGGCAAGATCATGGAGCCCAAATGGAAATAGTGTAGTATCATTTATTTGAGATGTCGCTACAATGGCGATTCATGTTTTAACATGTTAGAATATAATTTTACAAAATTAAATAAATATTACAATTTTTATAAAACTAAATTTTTCAAATGTACAAAATAAATAGAATGGACAAAACTAAATATAAATTGTTAGTATATTTACAACATGAAGGGGGGGGGACTAAAAGAAAAACTATAAAAAGCCCGGGGCTGCGTAAAATAAGCAGATTTCCCATGTAAACTTTTACAATAGAGAAATCTGCATACTGGTAACACAACACCACGTTGTGTTGAACCGTGATTAAATACAAACGGTAATGAGAAATTTTTCAGTTAATTAAAATAAATTCCCAACTGAAACGGCTTCTGAATTGTAAGAATAATTTATATTTTAATAACTCAAATTTTAGTAGTCCAAGAACTAAAGAAGGGGGGGGGCGGATGAACGGAACGTATTTGCATAAATATCGCAATGTAACGAAGGTAAGGTAAGAAACGACAGCTAAGGTTAGAAGAAGCTTCCACCTGAGCCGAGCACTTACGGAAACGGCCGACCTAAACCGAACTATACCCGACCACAGACTTCATAAAAATGCAAATATCTCGGTTAATATTCAAGATAGAGAATAAATGTATATAACATTATTTATAGTAAATTTAGTTTTCAATAAGATTGGTTCTATACAATTTTTCAATCCGATGCATAATAATGGAGATATTTTGAATATTCGAAAATCCCCCTACTCTAAGCCCCCATTTCCTCTAGTTCGGTTTCAAGCATTAACGAACTTGATCTGTCTTTTTACATAAAACGGTTAAATATCGAGTTTCGTAATGATCAACCAAAAATTGCGACCGGACCTCATTTTCGTCATGTCCTGGGTAGTATCGATGGACATTTGAAAAATTGAAAATCGCGTCATGAGTACGACCTCAATAGTTGATTTCCCTTAAGGGAAATCTGCTAATAGTTAAACTGGAAGGATGCAAACCTTATATTCCATTTACGGTGCTTGCTATATATATCTTTCACAATACTACACATAAATAGTTATTAATGATTCAAATCCTGTTGATATGTCGTCTGGTGAATGTATAACTCATCATAGATTTCTTACAGTAACTGTAAAAGTCCGTCACGCAGGGGCTGCGTATTTGCATTTATGACGTAAAAGTTCAATGAGAACAATATTTGTTATTTAGGCTTCAAATAAAGTGCTTCATAATATAACAGCATATTGTTGATATGACAAGCAGGAGTGGGGGTTTACTGAAGGCCGAAAACTAAACAACGCAAATATCTAGGTTAATATTCAAGATAGAGAATAAATGTATATAACAATATGTATAGTAAATTTAATTTGCAATAAGATTGATTTTGTACAATTATTCGATCCGACCCATACTAACGGAGATATTTCGAATTTTCGAAAATCCTCCCCTCTAAACCCCCCCCCTCTCACTGGTTCGATTGCAGCCGTTAACGAACATGATCTTTCTTTTTACATAAAACGACTAAATATCGAGATTGGTAACGATCAAACAAAAATTGCGACCGCTAGAGCGGCAACAGACATATATATATATATACAATATATATATATATATATATATATATATATATATATATATACAGTTTTGAACGGACCTCATTTTCGTCATCTACTAGGTAGGATCGATGGGCATTTGAAGAAAAATTTCAAAAATTCCGTCATGAGTACAACCTCAATAGCTGATTTCCCTTAAGGGAAATCTGCTAAAATCCTCGTCCTTTATACGTGTTCCTTAATACTCACTGTTTTTTTACTTGTATTCATTTGAGTATAACTCAAAATTGATTACTTATATTAGCAGATTTCCCTTAAGGGAAATCAGCTATCGAGGTCGTACTCATGAAGGGATTTTCAAAAATTTTCTTCAAATATCAGTCGATCCTACCCAGGAGATGACGAAAATGAGGTCCGTTCAAAATTATGTAAATATATATATATATATATATATGTGTGTGTGTGTGTGTGTGTGTGTGTGTGTGTGTGTGTGTGTGTTGACGCTCTAGCGGCCCCAATTTTTGCTTAATCGTTACAAAACTCCATATTTAAACGTTTTATGTAAAAATAAAAATCGAGATCGTTAACGGCTGAAATCGGACCAGTGGGGGGGGGGCTTTAGAGGGGAGGATTTTAGAACATTCAAAGTATCTCCGTTACTGTACTAGGATCGAAATTTTGTATAGAACCAACCTTATTGCAAATTAAAAGATCTATAAATATTGTCATATAAATACATATTTCATTGTCTTTAATATTAACCAAGATATTTGTGTTTTTTTAATTTTGGCCTTCAGTAAACCCCGCACTCCTACTTCTGTCATATCAACAATAAGCTGTTGTATAATGAAGCACTTTATTTGAAATACCAAATATTGTTCTCATTGAACTTTTACGTCATGAGATAAATGCAAGTGGGAAATCTGCTTAGTTAACGCAGCTACTGCGTGACGGAATTTTTTTTTTCGTTTCAGCAGCACAATGAACCGTCACTTTGACTCATGTAATTTCCATTTGTTTTGCGTAGCTTAGATAACGAGTTTTAATTTATTAATTATTAATTCAATTACTTCTATTCTATCCTTAAGTCAATAAAATATTGCTTTAATATGACGTATTGATAACTCTAGTCCTTTAGTAAGAGAAGACACGAGATTGAAGTTGATTTGCCTCAGCCACGGAATTGAAGCAGAATTGTGTTAGACGAGTTGTGTCGACCTGTAATTCACCTTTGTAAATGTATAAAGAGCGCTTATTGTGGAATTATTATTGAGAAATGCGTTTAATTATTACGGCAGCCTGGTGGCGCATTATTTTCTATCTGGAATAAGTTCTTCCCTAAATTCTCAACCTCATCTCACACTAAACCTCTAAACTGGAAAAGGACTGATGATGTGTGTGCTTTATTGGAGTCCTGTTTTCGAATACAATTCAGTTCTCTTTCAGACATATAATTTGGCTTTCAATTTCAATCAAAAATGATTGTTGGACTTGTAAGCCTTCCCCATCCTTGAATAGACACACAAGTTGATCGAGGCTTGACGGCCGATCCAGAATGAGCCGTTCGCACGGCCCTATTAGAGTAATGGAACAATGTTCACGACTCCACTAATGCCACCTCTCCAACCTAATAGTTCTATAGTACATCTTTGGCCCCGCCTACCACTCCTCACTTTCTCCAAAATATAACCATACCTTTTTCGGGAACTCGGCTCAAATTAGATAATGCTATCATTATTCTATGAAACTTTATATCAGATAATGTCTCCCCCTTATTTGAATCAATTTAATTCAGGATGTGATAACTTCACTCGAAGGCAGTGTCTTTCATGGGTGATCAATGCTTGATTGCATTTATTTAATATCCCCCTTAAGGGAAATTTGCTATTGAGATTGTACTCATTACGCGATATTACAAAACGGTCTTCAAATGTCCTCCGAGCCTACTTAGTTGGTTGCAAAAATTAGATCCAATCCAATGAGAAAGGTTTCGCACACAGTTTTACAAAGTAATCAAATAATTCACCTTGCGAGTCGCTACAACCAAGGACGGGGATTGAATTGTCTCAAGTAGTCTACCTACCTGGGGGATCGCCTGAAAAAAATATCAACTGCCAAGTCGTGTACAACCGCAATCTGTAGCTTCGAATTCATTGGGCTCTAACCAAACACTTTATTTATGAATTGTATGTAAAAGTAAATCCCAATTTCATTTATGGGTGAAGTTGAGATCTGGGAGGGTGAGGATTTAGAGCAGGTGTGGGCAACCTTTGACATGTTGCGAGCCAAACTTAAATGTGCAAATACATTTTTTGCGTGTGTAAAAAAGTTGTGCATTTTAAAGTAGTGTTCATAATTTTTAACGATAGATATCAGACATGAAATTATAACGACAATGTAATTATAATGCAATTTATTAAAATAACAAAATGAAATAAAAAAAGTACGTACAACATGGTAGGTACTATCAATGAGTTTGAATTTGGGAAACTAATCCATCGATGTTTGGATTAATTCCACTGATACAAAGACGAAAAGAATTTTCCAAATTATCGTCAGCCAGCCTTGTACGATGTTTTGATTTATTAACTTTCATCAATGAAAAGAACTTTTCGCATTTATAAGTACAGCAAAACGCACAAATCTCTCCTCATCTTTCTCATTTGGAGTAAGTAGCGTAATATTTTTGTTTGATTGGGTTTTTCAAAATGTTCAAAGGTTACCCACACCTGATTTAGAGAGACAAAGTAAAACTAAAACAGGAGTGGAGGATTAAAAAAGAGTCAAAACATACAATCCCAAATACCTCCTTTATTATTAATTTATTGGAAAAATGTTGTATTACCTGTTTTCAAGCTAATGCCATGTACTACAAGAGTTGTTTTCTACGTTTTCCTCTAAAGCTAACGGAGGTACATGCATTTCTGAGTTTTCGGCCTTCAGTAAACCCCTTTACCATTCCTACCAATGCGATTTTCACTCACTACGAATCACTAACAACTTATGTCCAGGTAAAGTTTCAACTCTTACAATGTAAGATTTAGAGAACATTTTTGTATGATGAGTCATAAATAACGATTTCAATTCAGAAATGTCCTAGCGTGTACAAACATTATACTTAAAAACTTTAAAGTAAACGTAAATTCGCAAAACTCTCCTACATTATGAGTGGGATCACAAAATTTTACACAAGGAATCTTATTGTTAATGCAATGTACTGCAACTGTTTTCTCGTAAGTTCTTCATTAACTCGAGTATTAACGGAATTATTTTTATTTAGTGTTTTGCATTAGACGTAAGTCTGTTATAGGGCATCATATTACAAATACTTCCTACCCAGATTAAATTTAAAAAGTGATTAAATAAGGTACTGAGTAAGAAATCCAGAATAGAAAATGTTATGCCAAATGTCTATAAACTGATATATTAGTAAATTCCTCATGTTCAGGTGAAATTTCAAATAAATTTCACGTAGGGTTCTTGCTAAAGGAGAAAATGAGAACAATATGATAGAGGACACCACATGTATGTCCTCCCAGCTGTAGGAAATTTGTTTAGTTTAGGCATAATTTATTTAAAACATATTGTGGTTTAATATATTTAAACTTAATATATTAAAGTAAATTTAATACTAACTGTGATGGGATAAGTTCCATTGCAGATAGACTTGACCTGTAGATTCTCTAGCTCGTCTCGGTAGAAGTAAGTGAGGGGTTCACCGGTCAGGACGGACGCCACACAAGCAGATGGACATCTGTAGAGATTAGCTGACGGCAGTAATTCTAGGCTCTGGATATCTGGCAATTTCTGAAAAAAAGAACGAATCTATAATTATATTGAGATGACACTTTACTTTTAGCTAGAATCTAATACAATGCAAAGATAGTTTGAAATAATAGCCTTCCTTCGCACGACATTATTTATTGGGGGTAGTACTTTCTGTAGCACATGTGCCATCTTCCATCCCACAGCACAATAAAAGCCAGAAAGTCCCCCCCCCCCAAAAAAACGGGGAAGTTTGGTTAAATTTGACATACTCAATGCAGAATCATAATTCAAGTCCAAGCATTCCCATTGACTGTCTTGTAGGACTGTGTAGGGTTGTCTGTACTTTCATTTCAGTAAGTGTTTTAGGTTTTTTCTTGGGCATTTATGGTGCTACTGTATCATGATAGTACAAAATGGCAATTAGGTAGAAATAACAAAAGTCCATCTCACAGGGGCTGCGTTAACTAAGCAGACTTCCCATGTGGTGGAATAACATACTTTTTATCTTATATCACCACATATTCTCTATTTCTATATAAAAAACCGATGAGTAGAAGGGGTGGGGGAATACTGAACGGAGCCAATCTTGATACACTATTGATGGTCTACAATTGTTGTACTATGCATTTTTTATTATCGAGTTATTCGTAGTTTCTTTTTTCCAGCCTTCGTTACACCTCCGTCCCTTCTCATCGGGGCTTTACATAGAAGTAGAGAATCCTGGCGTGACGAGATCAGGTGAGGTGTGTTATACTTGGAAGATCTGCTTAGTTTACGCAGCCCCTTCGTGACGAACTTTTTTTATCTTATCGTTACCAAACTTGATACATAATCGTTTTATACAAAATGAAAGATCAAGTACGTTAACGGCTGAAATCGGACCAGTGGGAGGGGGGGGTTTAGAGGGGGAGAATTTTGAAAATTCTTAGTATATCCGTTAATATACGTCGGATCGAAAATTTGTATAGAACCAATCTTATTGCAAATGTAATGTCCTATAAATGTTATGTACATTTTTTCACTATATTAATTATTAACTTAGATATTTACATTTTTTAGTTTTCGGTCTTCAGTAAAACCCCACTCCTACTCCTCTTATATTAACAATATTATATTATGCTATGAAGCACATTATTTGAAGCTTAAATACCAAATATTGTTCTCGTTGGTCTCAAGTTTTGAGATAAATGCAAATATGTGGGGTACGTGGGAAATCTGCTTAGTTAACGCAGCCCCAGCGTGACGGACTTTTTCCTTTTAAAATCGTTTCTAGCTCATGGCATTAAATGATGCTGATTTATTACAAGTTATTTAAAATTTCATATATGTGTGTGTGTGTGTGTGTGTGTGTGTGTGTGTGTGTGTGTGTGTGTGTGTGTGACGCCAACGAGTGCTTGCGTATGTAAATAAAATATTATTAAATATGCTTGCGTATGTAAAAAAATATTATTATCTTGGCCAGTAATAATTATCTGTAAAGATGTTATAGAAAAAAGTGCAATTAAATAGCAAGATAAAATGAGAAAGGTTCTCACTGTGTAAGGGATTTATGAGGCCGGTCTCTTTGACAAGTTGTAAGGCACGTATAAGTGTTTATGAATAAACATCAGGTAAGCCTCAATGACTTCCCGTTTTTCAGCTCAGCTGCTACATACAAAACGAGCTAAACCTCTAAAACTCCGCGATGGAAGGCAAAAACCAGACTTTATAATCCACTCAATAGCAGTGTTGAACGTCTTTAAAGAGTTGAGAACAAACTAGTTTGAAATTGAAACTAGTGTTCTTCCAAACAAAACTATGTGCATGTCATATTCTAACTATAGATCTACCAGTAGAATATTCCCCTGTTATCGCATTACTGTCAGAAACAATAATCCCATGTCAGTGAAACGAAGAATACACAATCTCTATCTAATCAGAGAATTCACAAAAATGAGCCGACTATTCAAATTTGAATGTTATTGTAAACTGTTGTTATTGATGTAATTTATTAACGTCCACTTTATGCCACTAAGGATAATTGGGAAGGATTACCTATAGGATCCAGCCTTTTCCAGCCAGGATGGGGCCAAGGATTTTTTTAATGAGTTCGTCACTAAAAAATGTAATACTGCCAAAGTGAGAATAGAACTCACGACTCTAGGTTTCCCTAATAATATTAAGACCAACGCCTTAACAAACAAGGCTAACCTGGGACCCCTGTTAAACTAAATATTTAAACATTCCATATAAAACTAAAGAACTAATTCGTTAATGGGGAAAAATTGGATCAGCAGGAGTTCTGGTTTTAAGAAATTGTTGGATGTCGTTTTGTACAAATCCAGTTTGTGAGACTTGTAAAATCTTAAATGTCTCTTAAAAATCTTGCTAAATTTTTATTCTACACACTTTTCTCAATACCCGATTTTCCTATATTTACACATTAAACTATTATATTACAAAATGTAAAACTGTTATAGAAGTTAAAGCTATACAAACTTAAATTCCCAGTCAAATAGCTTTATACACAAAAGAGTAAACAGAATGTCCAAATGACGTTAAATGGACGTCTGTCATTTCATCACTAGTTAAATCAGACTAGTATACCCTGCTTAAAGAGCAATTGCTTATTAAGGATTTAAGATTGACGAGTGTCTGGAGTAGTACTGATATGGCTGAAATGGGATTATTATTATTGTTGTTGTTTTTGTTTTGTTTATTATTATTTACGTCCACTTTATACTACTATGGCTAATCGGGACGGGTTATCTATTGGTTACCACCCTTTTCTAGCCAGGGTGGGCCCAAGGAGTGTATTTAATGAGTACCTCACTAAATAAATTTCTATTGCCCAGGGCAGGAATCGAGCCCACCACTCTAGGTCTACCACGTGAGATTAAGATCAACGCCTTAATTTGCAGGGCCAACCTGACAAATGGGATTAATTGACTGTCAAACCGTTTGTATGTAAGTCAATAACGATCGAAGAAATGGTAGGATTGAGCTGTCGTTTGGTATTAAAGTCTACAAGAACTCTGTTTATTTATTATGACTGGATATTTATATAAATTTTAATACCTAAAAAACAGAATGAAATTTTGAGGCAAATGAAGGCCCAAGGAACCTAAAAAATCCGCCACGCAGATACTCCAATATCATACTATTTCCCCGGATAGCTGGAAAGGCATCATTTCGTGAAAACTGATAGAACAAGGCTGAGCATATAGACGTAGCACCACAAAATATGTTCATTTAATGTTTAGGTAACTCTACCTGTTCCTTTATGTTTCTCACCCTAAATCTCAAAGATGGCTAGAGCCTATTCAGTTATGAATTCCTCTCGGAATTTATTGAACATTACAAATGTCTACCTTGTTTCTGTGAAGTTAGAAAAAAAAAGAATATAGTGGCCGTATTAAAAAAAAAAAAATAATAATAAAAAAACTTGCTTAGCTTACGAAGAATTCGTAAGGCGAAATATCGATTACTTGCGTTTCTGTTAAATAAAGTTAAAAAATCAGAAAGCCCTCGGGTTGAAGAAGAGGAGGCGTAGAAATCACAATTGTGAGGTTTCTACTTATCCATTTTTGAAAATAATCAAGAATTACCAAGGAGCGAAGAGAAATTTCAGATGAGGAAGAAGACGCAGGTTATGATGTAATGGAACAGGAGATGATTGGACGACTTATTTAGTAATGAAATATATTTTAACAATATATAGAAAAGCTAGAAATTGGAAATCAGGTAGAAAACTGAGGGGAAAACATTACCGTGTCAGCATTGCTCAAAAGTACGTTTTCTTGTCGGTTTATTATGATTGATATAATCCACGATAAGTCGTTGCGTGTAACCGTCCTTAAAAAATAACTAATATGTCTTGTAGCATCTTATGTAAGAGTGTTTTAAATTCTCAATTTTTCAACAATTTAGCTATGTTAATAATTAAATTGCTATTCATAGTTTAAAAGAAAAAAAAACGCTATTATGTTTGTATAAATGTAGGCCTGGAAAAAGTTAATACACTTATACCGAAACGTCAGAAAAGCTATTGTTTTATTCCCAACAACATTGCATTAGGCTCTATATGATCGACAAGCACATACGAAAATGGAATAAACAGATCAAATTGTGGTCATCTAACAAATTGAATGAGTTATGTGTATTTGTGTATGCAAAATGCAAATTGTGTTTAATGTCCCCACCCCTTATTAATGAGATTTCCACTTTAAGCAACAGTATCACTAACATCCTAAGTTCAGCTTAATTTTCAAATTTTGCGAAGGCAGCGTACTTATTAAGGGAGAAGTAGGGAGTTTACTGAAGGACGCTATGGCGAAAATACAACACAGTTAATTGTCAAGGGAGTGAAAAACGTACAGAACAACAACTGTAGCTCGATACATCATCATCAAGATGGAGTAGGTATATAATATTTTTCGGTTGGGGCAATAATAACAGAGATATTCGTCATTGAAATTTATTCCACTTCTTATAAAGCCCCTAGTCCGGTTTCGGTCATTAACGACCTCTATCTTTAGTTTTAAATTGTTTAAAAATGGAGAACAGATCAAACATAAACAGGCTTCTGAAGCAAAGGATGTTCTTTGATGACTCATTCTGATAATTCATCCTTATATCGTACATTCGTAAGAGCCGAAAAAAATTATATAAAGTATTTAAACTTGAAAGTAGGAATTGAATGAAAACTGAAATCAAATAAAAAATACCAATGATTCGGTTAACGTAGGAGTTAGAAGAAAGATGTATAGAATAACAATCGTGGGATATTGCATTTCAAATAAGATTAGTCATAGTTTTTTGATCCTGTAATAATAACGGATTTCCACCTCGCCTCATACGATTTCAACCATTAACAAGCTCGATCTTTGTGTGTTTGTTTGTAAATGTGTGTGTCATTGCGCGCGCGCTTATTTACATACTCGTCATTATTTTTAAGTTTTAGCGGACCTCATATCCATCATCTCATAGAAAACAGCGATTTTACACTACACGGCATCTTGTAATAAACTGGCTAGTACACATACATTATACTTGCAGTCATAATCCACAGACTATATAAATAAAGATACGAAACATTTTACAAAATAAAATGGTGACGTATAGGTAAATCCGTCTCAATACGATATACACAACTTCATTTAAAATTACAGACCACCAGTTTCTGTTTATCAACTAGTTATAATAAAATATACCAATATTCAATAATGGAAAGTATGGAGCTAATAAAAAAACTTTTCTAAGTGGCATTATGTTAATTTGATATAATATCTAGAAATAGCATATGTGTATTATATTAGAGACTCAAGTTGGTCTTGTGAGAAGAACGCGAAACATGTAGAGTTTAATAAAGTGAATTAAGGATAATTGTATTTCTACAAATTCTGATCCTCTGCCTACGGGTGATATCAGTTACTTATTTATATGGAATATAGAATTATTTTTGTGAATTTTGAGTTGAACACTTTTAAGTGTTAGAAGAGTTATTAGACCAATTTAACTGCAATAAATTATTAATAACGGTCAAAACATTTCAGTTCATCAATAGTGAGATTTTTTATAACTAACAAGAAAGGACAAACTTTTATTATTTTTCAATAGATGGATAGAAATTAACTGTTTCTGACCTCTCTAACCATTCCACCTCAAGTAATTTTGCTGGTTAAGGGTCTTAGATGCAATACACATATTGATAAAAGTTCATACACTCAATATTATGGATAATATCCATAATCAAAATTAACTGATGGACCCTCACTAACGAAAATTGTGTCTATCACCAAGGAGCATCAAAAAGGAAAAGGGGGCTCGGGTTAGCCATGTGAGTTAAAGCGTTAGCCTTAATCTCATTTGATAAACCTAGAGTGGCGAGTTCGATTCCCGCCTGGCCAATAGGAATTTATTTAATTGACGGGATTCATTATATAAAACCCTTAGTCCCACCTTGGCTAGAAAATGGTGGCAACCTGTAGATAACCCGTCCCAATTGCTTCAGTTGCAAAACGTGGACGTTAATAAATAATAATAAAAAGGAAAAGTCGATTTTGCTGCCGGGCTCAGGTCTTTCCATGCAACCTACAGTTACAACGTATTGCTTAAAGGGGAAGTTCGTAAAATATATATGAAGGTAGCCCTACATAGGTACCCTAGTCCGAAAGGAGAAGAGGTAGGCTCAGAAAGTCATGGAAACCCCGAAAGATTTCGGTGGGTATTATTAATGATGTGTAGCTGCATCTACAAGTCAAGCCAATAATCTTGAAAAATATGATGAGTATAATTTGGGCTGCTCTCTTTGCTACCCAGTGTACATCTCAGAATTATTTATAAAAACAAATATAAACTTTTCTGATAGGTAGAATAATTAATTTGTGTGTGCGTTGAAATGTCATATTTGAATTAAATAAATATAATTAAATGAGAAATAAAAAAAGGGATACCTTGATGCGAATGTGAGTCGAGGGTGGAGCACTAGACTGGCCGATATCCAAGAGAGCCCTGACAAGGCCGGCAGCGGATACAGCAATTAGGTGGAGCCGAGGGGGGCCGTTGGGAGGCAGGCGTGCTCTAGGGCAGTCGAGTATCCTGCCCGAGAGGAGGTAGAGTCTGCAGGGAGGGGCCAATCCTAGCCTAGCAGCTAGGTCCAGGGGTGCGGAGCCGTGTAGCGCCACGCTCCAACAAGACACGACGAGTAGCCAGCCCAGCAGTCTCATGACTGTGCTTCCTCTCTCTCCGCTAGCCCTGTAGTACTCTCATCCCCACTCCAAGGGCTCACTCTGCCCTTCAGCCAGGACCTAATCAACTCAGGGGATAAACCGATCAGGTTCCTCCGACTGAATTTCGCCCCTAAGTAGCTAAACAGACATCTAAAAAAAATTCCGTCAAGCAGAGACTCCGTAGTCTAAAATCGTCCGTCACGCAGGAGCTGCATAAAACTAAGCAGATTTCCCTCGGGGAGGTTTACAACAGATAAATCTACATACTGATAACACTACGGTGAATGTTAAGGGAATAAATACAAACGGTAAATAAGAATACATTCAGTCAATTTACAAGTTAATAATATCTACAGCGGAAAGCGTCTGAATTGTAAACAAACAAGGCAGCCAACTTCAGGCAGGGCTGAATAGATAGAAATATTGAAGACCGGAAATATGAACAATGAATGAAATATATCTGAATAACATATTAATTTTCAAAAATCCCCCTCTAACCCCCCAGTTGCAGTATACTCTAATAAATAAAATAAAGACATCTCTACCAGAACAGGTTGCAGAATATTGAAGACATCAAAAATGAAATCAGACTGGCGATAAAGTCAATTGCAGGAGCAGATATCCACAGTGCCAAAAGGGATTTCAGATACCGTCTTTTGAAGTGCATAAATGAGGAAGGACGCATTTTCGAGCATTTGTAACTACTAGCTGTAAGTATTGTGGTACAAAGAAAAAACGGTTTTTGTATATGAAACTATGCAGGTGGAAAATGTATTTCTTTTACAAATAACTACAACGTAATTGGTTTTAAATGAATTATTTCTAATTACGTTTTATGATGTAAAATGTTTTGGATTAATTAAATTTTTTTTTTTTTTTTTTTTTTTTTTTTTAATTTCAGAATACATTCCTTTCCCCGTAGAATTGTTTCAAAGATACTTTTGTTGACTACAACTTTTATGCCTCATCATTTTTCAATAATAAGTGCCGTTTCTGAAACAAAGGACTGTACATTTTACAACTAAAGAAGGCGTCAATTCGAAAAATTAATCGAAACAAACTCGTTTTAGAATTTCATTTTCTATAAGAATCCGTCATAAAAAGTAGGGCATACCATTGGAAATTCCAAAGTAATGGTCGCTGGAGAAGTATTGGAGAATGTTACGAGGTTAAATATGGACTGAAAGGATTCTTCACGGGTCCCAATTATGGCACACCAATTCTCAGCCTTGTATTAAAATAAATGGAGATTTTAAGGGGGTGGCAAAGGAACTTGGGACAACCTGTATGTGCATAACGTGTGAGTGGGCGTACGTGTATAAATATATCTATATCAAATAAATATGTTCTCAGTATAGATACTTGTATATGGCTTATTTTTATCCCAATCATTATCCATAAATATAAATCGTTAAGGTAAGGTATTGTAAGGTATGAAGTTGTAGGACAGACCCTTTTAAAAAGCTTACAACATAATTAAAGATATGTATAGAGAATATTATTATTAACCGGATTTTATCAATTAATCAATACGATGGTCAGTGTGACACAGTAGAAACAGTCACAGCCGATAGGACTATATATTAACAATAGTCGTTTATAATAATAAATAAATATTCCAAAAAAACCATGAAAGTTTATTTATCTGGTGTCCGTTCGCCAATCAGGGCCCTAATCATCTTCGGCTTCATCAACGTTTACGATGAATTCTCCATCCATCTTCTTGATGTTGGGTAATTTTTTACTGGCAATTTTTATCCACTCTTCATCTTCCATAGCTTCGTTAAATGGGTTTCCTAGAAACAGAATATTTGAAATATTTTTCCACATTTCAGATCATTTACTTACAATTTATTGATCATTCAAATGAAAGTCATTGCTGTCAGACATTTTTCCGTTATTAGCAGATTTCCTTTAAAGGCCCCTAATTAAACATTTTCTCAAATGTCCATCGATCCTACCTAGGAGGGGGGCTCAGTTTTGCCGTGCGAGTTAAGGTGTTCGTCTTAATCTCATATGGTAAACCTAGAGTGGCGGGTTCGATTCCTGCCCTGGGCAGTAGAAATTTATTTAGTGACGGACTCATTAAATAAATTCCTTAGGCCCACCCTGGCTAGAAAATGGCGCATCCTTGTAGATAACCCGTCCTAATTAGCGACAGTTGCATAAAGTGGACGTAAATAAATCCTACTTAGGAGATGGGAAAATGAAGTCCGTTCAAAATGTTACATAAATAGATCTATATATACTTGTATATTACCACTCTAGCGGTCGAAATTTTTGTCTGTCCGTGGGAAGGGGGTTTAGAGGGACATTTCGAAAGTTCCTTAAGGGAAATCGGCTAAAGTCTTATTCATGACGCGATTTTCAAAAAGTTGCCTCAAATGTCCATCGACCCTGCCTTGGAGATGACGACAATAAAGCACATTTAATTTTTTAAATATATATATTTATATATATATATATAGGTATATATATATATGAATTATATTGAATTAATAATTCTTTCTTATAATTGAATTAAATCCTTATATATATATATATATATATATATATATACTTGTCTGTTACCAGCGGTCACAATGGGAGGGGGGTTTAGAGGGGGAATTTCGAAAATTTTAAATATCTCCGTTGTTATACGTCAGATCGAAAAAGGGTACATAACAAATCTTCTTGCAAATTTAATGTTCCATAAATGTTGTTCCAAACATTGTTTCCGAATCATAAATATTAACTGAGATATTTGGATTTCTTAGTTTTCAGCCTTCAGTAAACACACACTCCTTCTCATGTCTTATTAACAATAAGCTCTTATATCGTGAAGCAAATCATTCTCAGATTAAATACTAAATATTGTTTTCAAGAGGGATTTTTTATGCGAGATACATGCAAATTTGTTGTGATGACGTCATCATTGAAATTTTACGTTCTGTTCTCGTGAATGTTTATTTGATCTGTACCAAACTGTATATTCATCATTTTTGTCAACACTAATGATCATATTTGTTATTGGCAGAAATCAGACATGGAATAGAGGGATTTAGAGGGGGGAATTCGAAGAATCATACTATTTTCGTTGTTATGAGTGGGAAAGTAAAATTGTATAAAACCAATTTGTTAAATTATTGATAATCTACAATAGTCGTCCTATGAATTTGTTCGTTATTCGTGCTATCTTGTTTTCAGAGTTCTCTTCCCTCCCTCCCACCTCCCTCATACTAATCCGTTTTTTAGCAAATTTCCCTTAAGGGAAATCAGCTATTGAGGTCGTACTCATGACGCGATTTTCGAAAATTTTCTTCAAATGTCCATCGATCCATCCCAGGAGATGACGAAAATGATATATATATATATATATATATATATATATATGTTGTTGTCTGTTAACGCTCTAGCGGTCGTAATTTTTGTTTGATCGTAACCGTTTTATGTAAAAAGACAGATCAAGTTCGTTAATGGCTGAAATCGGACCAGAGGGAGGGGGGATTTTCGAAAATTCGTAATATCTCCGTTACTATGCATCGGATCGAAAAATTGTATAGAACCAATCTTATCGCAAATAAATTTACTATAAATATTGTTATATACATTTGTTATCTATCTTGAATATTAACCGAGATATTTGCATTTTACCTGTCGTTTCTCACCTTACCTTACCTTCCTTACTTAGTGAGATTTATGAAAATACTTTCTGTACATCCGCCCACACCCCCGTTTACGTAGCTCCTCCGTGACGAACTTTTTTTTTTGCATTGAAATAGGGAATATACGGTGAGAGAAAATCGCAAGTGCGTCATACCAGCACGTGAGAAATCTACTTAGTTTACGCTGCCCCTGCGTGACGGATTTTTTGGGGGGGATTTCTATCGAGATCAGCCTCCTTCTCGGCCCTTTCGAGGTAGTTTTACTAAAATATATACAAGGTGGTTGGGAAGGTTTACGAAAACACAATATTGTATATATCTGAATACCTATGGAGATACAGGAAATATATAAAGGATATTCATTGTTAGTATAAAGAGATAAACATTCTCATGCAATTCATAGAAACGAAAATTATTACGATTTTATTTTTTCGCCTCCCTTAAAATCCCCACAATAGATGGTTCTATGTGGTCCTGACTGCGTATATTAGCGGCTTATTTTACTATTCATTCAAAACGTTTAACTGCCAAGATTCATCCATAAGTTTTAAATTGTAGGCGTTAAATTTCTATCAGCAAATTTCCTTTAAAATATTGGTAAATGCATATACAGGTGTAAATTCTTTAAGTGTGCTGCGGTTCTTTAAGTATATTTTACCTATTAATGAGAGTTCTTCCAAAGCAGGGAGCTGGTTCAGTTTCATTACCTCCGACCATTCCTTTATCATGTTGTGCCGCAAATAGAGCACCTTCAGTTTCTGTAATACTTCAATTCCTTTAACCTTTTCTATTTCATTATAGGATATCCATAACTCTTCCAGAGTACCTGCTACAGGAGCCTGAAAAAAAATGTAACTTCCTGAGCATTAAATAGAAGGAGTTTATAGTTATAATAAATAAAAGGAGTCTATTAAACTTAAATAATTAAATTAACCAATCAATGTCGGAAAGTCAACAAAAATGAAAACCTCAAATGATTATTTAATCGATTTATTTCACGACTAGTTTCGCGTAAACAGATCGTTCCATCAGGACAAAATATAATACTAAGAGGTAACTAAACTAACGGCTACATCGTTATATAGGACCTACTACTAGCCGTGCCAGTCACAGAATGCCTTACAAAGTTTCTTTTAAATTAAAACATATAGTGGACATAAATAATTAATAAATTAAAATGTATATAATATAAATCACGTGTTTAATCTCTGATTGCTCATGTTTCTTCTATTTTTGCTGTGTGCTTATTCTCCTTTATCTTCCTCTTGCTTATATTTCTTCAAATATATTTTCTCCTGTTGAGGCGTTATATGTACGCGAAACTAGGCGAGAAATAAAAATGATTTTAATTACAATTTGAGGTTTTTATTTTTGTTGATCTTCCGATATAGATTGATTAATCGACGTTAATAGATCACATCTCAATAGGATATTTAAACCTTTAATCTCAAAATAATGTTTTAGTTTAATTGGCTAGTTTTGCCTTTCGGAATATACTGACAGTAGTATAGTAAGATAAGGGTTGGAGATCAAAGTTTTTTTTATTTCGATAACATTAATTGACATCAGAATCCGTTTGTGTTTGTGTTTGCATGCGTGCGTGTGTGTGTGCATGCGTGTCTGTGTGTGTGTGTGTGTGTGTGTGTGTGTGTGTGTGAGAGAGAGAGAGAGAGAGAGAGAGAGAGAGAGAGAGAGAGAGAGAGAGAGAGAGAGAGAGAGAGAGAGAGAGAGAGAGAGAGAGAGAGAGAGAGAGAGAGAGAGAGAGAGAGAGAGAGAGAGAGAGAGAGAGAGAGAGAGAGAGAGAGAGAGAGAGAGAGAGAGAGAGAGAGAGAGAGAGAGAGCGCGCGGGTGTCGCTGATAGAAATCAGCTGATAGCAATTTAACGCCTACAATGTAAAACTTATGGATGAAACATGACAGTAAAACATTTTGAATGAATAGTAAAAATATCCGCTAGTATATGCAGTCATGGTCACATAGAGACATCCATTGTGGGGGTTTTATGGCAATCCCCCCAAAAAAATTTGTCACGCAGAGACAGCGTAAACTATGTAAGTAGATTTCCCCCCTTGCGAATATGTGTTCTCCTTTATGCTTCTGGTCTGAAGTAAATTATCACCTAATTCATGACGGAAAAGTTACTTTAAATGGCATAAATTTCGGCAGTTAATCATGTAGGCACTCCTTAAACAACTAATTCAAGTTTGACTTGGTTGGCTTCTAGAAAAGATATTCAACTTAATCAGAACACGAATCTGTGTCATCCGTTTAGAACACCAGCCATCAGAAATCAGGCAAAGCATGTAGACTGAAAGATATTTTCACAAGCGTAAAAAAAGGAAAAGAGAAACCATGTTCTTTAAGGCACAAGTCTTAATCTTCATTGTAAATCTAGAGTCGTGGGTTCGATTGCCGCGTGGGCATAGGAATTTATTTAGTGACTGCATCTTATTCTTAATTCCGCTCTTCTAGAAAGAGTACCAACGTGCAGATAACACGCTCAGATTTGCCATAGCTGCATAAAGTGATAGTAAGTAAACAATTAAAATTCTTTATAAGTGGGGTCCTGTAGGTAGTTTTTTTCTCCTTTATAAATCACCAGATTATGGCGCCTTCCGGCGATATTTCTATTCTTTTTTTAATTCCAAATTGTTATCAAATTAACAATTTTATGCAACTGACATAAATCTATGGAGAAGGCTAGTACTAAATACACTCTTCAACATTAGTACTCCGAAAATAAAATTAATCCTGTCTCGTAACTGTTTTCAACAAACTATATGCAATTTCACCTACATGAGTTTAATAAAAAAATTCTTTTGTGAGAATATAACCAACAAGAGTAATAATTTTTGAAAATTGAAAGTGGTAGTATTGTATAGTATGTATCCTTAGTTAATAAGATATATATTTAAAATGTACCGAAGAATCTTACCAACCCTTGAAGAGATTTAACATTGTTTCTAGCCAGCGATAGAATTTTCAATTTTTTCATACCTTGGAGACCGGCAATTTTTTCGATACAATTTGTTGAAAGAGATAAGAACCTGAAAATGTCCAAATTTGGTATTATAATGAGCTAAAGAAATTTTTAAAAAACTACACTTTATTAAACAATTTTTTTTAAAATTATTTATTAACGTCCACTTTTTGCAACTAAGGCTAATTGGGGCGGATTATCTACCACCCTTTTCTAGCCAGGGTGGAACTAAGGATTTTATTTAAAGAATTCCGTTACTAAATAAATTCCTATTGCTCAGGCGGGAATGGAACTCGCCACTCTAGGTTTACCATGTGAGATCAAAGTCAACGCTTTAACTCACATGGCTAAACTGAGCCCCTATTAAAGAATTAAGTGTGGCCAATGGTGATCAAAAAATTCCTTTGGCTATATTCTCATCGTTTTTTAGGGTCCATGGTTGGCGACCTAATATTTTCAATATTGAGTCTATCCGGCCGTCTGTTACAGATCTTAATGCTCTTAAGCAGATACATAAATCCTAACAATTCTACATAGCAATTACTGGTCGTAATTTATAGTCTCTAGTTATTAAATTCGTCGTTCGGGGGGGGGGGGAATTGCTATAATGGCTAAATTAAATAAAAAGTAAGATAATTCCCGTTTTGTGTTTTTCAGAAAAGGAAAGTATTTTTTTATTTAATTACTAAGGTAAGGAGTAGAGAGGGATTAGTTTTATATGAAACTAAAGATGGCTGTAATCCGACTAGTTGAAGGAGGGTTTTGGAGGGGTTTCGAAAAGTTTAAATATTTCCGTTATCACGCATCGGATGGAAAAATTGTATATTCTTATTGAAAATGTAATGTTCTATAAATGTTGTTATGTACATTTTTTTACTATCTTTAATATTAACCGAGATATATTCATTTTATAGTTTTCGGGCCTTTAGTAACCCCCCCCCCCTCCCTCCTACTCATATCATATTAACAATAAGCTGTTATATTATGAAGCGCATTTTTTAAAGCATAAATACCAAATATTGTTCTCATTAAACATTTACGTTTTGAGATAAATGCGGCATGTACGTTAGTAGTGGTAAAAGTCCGTCACGCAAGGCCTGCGTAAACTAAGCAGATTTCCCTCGTGAAGTTTAGTATTAGATAAATCTGCATACCAGTAACACAACACCACCATGAATAAATAAAACCGAAATAAGAAATGTTTCATGCAATTTCCATAACCTGCCGACAGGTTAGAAATGCAAAAAAACGGGTCTGCCGCTTCACACCGGAAAGAAAAACAATTACTGAAATATATCAGAATATAACATATTAATTTTATTGAGAACTATTTACTATATCTAGTACTGTAATTAATAATGAGTCAGAATAATTGTTATCTCAATCAACCAGTCCAAAAACTTAAGACAGGGGGGGGGGGTCACCGGGACATATTTGCATGTATCTCGTATAATAAAGGTCTCTTAAATACAATTTTTGGTTATTTGGTTATTATGTAGCAGAATATTGTTTATGTAACAAGAGTAGAAGTGGCGGTTTGCTGATGGCTGAAAACTGAAAATATCTCGGTTAATATTCAAGATAGAGAATAAATGCATATAACAATATTTATAGTAAATTTAATTTGCAATAAGATCGATTCAATAATATTTTTCGATCGACATATAGTGACGGAGATATTTCGGATTTTCAAAGATCCCCTCCTCCCACTGGTCCGATTTCAGCCGTTAACGAACTTGATCTTCCTTTTTACATCAAACGATTAAATACCGAGTTTGGGGACGATTAAACAAAAATTGCGACCGCTAGAGTGTTAACAGACAAATATATATATATATATATATATACTAGCTCAGATACCCGGCTTCGCCCGGGAATTGATTTGAGGCCGAATGGTGATTGTATTTTTTTGGCAAGGCTTTCCTTTACACAATATTTTAACATTTACCCGTCCCAGTGTTTAGGGCTAATACCCATCGTTTCTGTGGATTTGTTAATAAAAAAATTTATACATTCAGGCCTCCCTTATAACCCCCACTCTTGCCCGTTCCTAGAAATGTTAGTAGGGCTTATTATAAGAATGGCGTTAGTGCTAATACACATACCGAGTGTTTTATTTAGTTCAGTTGAGTCTTTTGTGCCAAATAAAATTGTTGACTCCCGGTATAATTTTTAGCGTATAACGCCTTTATACTTCGGTATACGACGATATTGTATATTACAAAAGTTTCTCTAAATAAGAAAATAAACAACTTTTGTTATGTACATATTTGCCGAAACCCCAATAGGAAACGAAATATCACTATTTTTAATTTCAGACCTCTCTTATAACCCCCACTCCTGCCTGTCCCTAGAAATATTAGTATGGCTTATTATAAGGAAGGCGTTAGTACTAATTCACATACCGAGTTTGGTGTAGTTCGGTTGAGTCTTTCGTGCCTAATAAATTGTTGACTCCCGCTATAGTTTTTAGCGTATAACACATATATACTCCCGTATACGGCAAAAGTTCATATAACAAAAGATGCGTGAAAAGGTAACAAACAAACAAACAGACACCAAAGAAACAAAATGCAGTTATGGTGTCTATGACATGTGAAAGGAAAAGTTATCGTGAAATTTCGCGAAAAAAATCAATGTACAGACAGAGGTTACAATTTTATATATATATATAGATATATATAGTTTTGAACGGACCTCATTTTCGTCATTTCCTGGGTAGGATCGATGGACATTTGAAGAAAATTTTCAAAAATTGCGTCATGAGTACGACCTCAATAGCTGATTTCCCTTAAGGGAAACCTACTAAAAGGACAGATGAATAGAAATAGTTTATGTGAGAATCGATGGCATGAGACGGGGGAACCCTGTTCAGATGACTTGATGGTGATCTACATCTGAGCTAAGTACAGCAGGCTAACTCTTAAACCGGCTGATGATTAAGTAAGTTGCGAACTTGTCAATTTAATTGTAATACAAATGTATTTACCTACATTAGAATACTCGGATGAAGAAGTCGACCTTTTTGATCAATTTTGAACGGACGTCATTTTCGTCATCTACTTGGTAGGATCGATGGACATTTGAAGAAATTTGAAAAAAAAAGATACAAACTAATTGTAAGCTACACTACATGGAAGAAAATAAGTTTCGTTGAATTATTAATTATTTACTGACAGTAAATACTGTTCTGAAAATCAATAGAATATAAGGTTTAACCTTTAAACGACAAGGATGTGACCCAGGACAAATTTGGCAAGCAGGTGTCAGACATGACACCTACCTGCCATTTGCATACTTTCCATTTTATTCTGCTCAGAATCACTCTTCTTGTCTCAACAGTGTGTGCGTGTGCTTTATAGTACCCCCCCCCCGCGTCACCAGCTTAAAATGAAATATTAAATAAAAATATGCAAAATATATTTATAGTATAATAATATATTACGTAATATTTATTATACGTGTATAATAACATACTATGTAATACCTTTACTTACGAAATACATAAGTAAAGAAACATATATTAGTATCATATTATTATTATACAAAAATATGCCCAAGTATAAAAAATTATATACAAATGTTAACATACACAGTACAAAAAAAATCATGGACACTCATTTATAAGGAAAATAATGCAAAAAAGAACTTGAAACTATTCACTTGACGATTTGATTCGTTATTAGCAAAACATTCGGGGAAACCATAGTATACTATATGTTAACCAATACTACTTCTTGGACAGTTACAGCAAAAGACGGGTATCTCTTCTATTTTTTTATTATTTATAAATTACTGCCACTATCTTCCATTTGTCTTAACAGTTCATTTCTAATCTCATATTCAGTGATAAATAGCGAATTCAGTGACATAGAAAATTAACAATAAAGTCCGTCACGCACGGGCTGCGTAAACTAAGCAGATTTCCCACGTGAAGTTTTACAATAGAGAAATCTGCCTAATAACAGCTGTAGTAGTAAGTAACCTCTAAACCTATTCACGAGGGACGACTAGTACAGAAACGGCCGCCAGAGCTCTCGGCGGAAAGGCCGAACATAGCCGACCACACGCAGAATACAAATGCAAATATCTCGGTTAGTATTCAAGATACAGTATAAATGTATAGAACAATATTTATAGTAAATTGAATTTGCAATAGGATTCATTCTATACAATTTTTCGATCCGACGCATAATAACGGAGATATTTCGAATTTTCAAAATTCTCCCCTTCTAAACCCTCCCCCTCCCACTGGTCGGATTTCAGTCATTAACGAACTTGATCTTCCTTTTTACATAAAACGATTAAATTCCGAGTTTGGTAACGATCAAACAAAAATTGCGACCGCTAGAGCGGTAACAGACAAATATATATATATATATATATATATATATATATATATATATATATATATATATATATATATACACACAGTTTTGAACAGACCTCATTTTCGTCATCTCCTAGGTAGGATCGATGGACATTTGAAGAAAAAAATCGAAAATTCAGTCATGAGTACAACCTCAATAGCTGATTTCCCTGAAGGGAAATCTGCTAAAAGGGAAGTTAAACAACAAGGCTGAGTCAAATACGACACCTACCTGCACAAACACTCCGAAGAAGTACGAAAAATGGTGGAGGTCAGAGCGTCCAATGACCTTAGCATGTAGTTAGTAGAGATTGTTACAAGCTCATGAGTGTACAACTTATGGCATGGGTGTCATGTATGACACAGCCTTGTCGTTTAAAGGTTAAATATCTTGAATCTAAGCAGCAAATATTTTTAGGTGTAACTTAATAGTTTTACTGGTGCAATAATCGCATTGCTCTTCAATGATAGACTTTAAATCCTTGTATAAAATTGAAGCATTTCGACTTATTCCAAAAAAAGAATTTATCATTTCATATATGAAATTCTAAAGAACATTACTCGCATTCAACCAATCCAGTTAGAGTGTTATCCATTTTGTCTATGGGTGGCCACCGGAACTGCAGTTCTATTACTTTAGCTTTAGTTGGGTCCTGTTTTGTTTGATTCGACCATGCCGCCAAAGCATCTTTAATGGAGGTAGCCTGTTTCAAATATTTATTAAAGAAAAAAAAAACAAATATAAGAAACGAACTGCACCGTAAATTACATCAATATCAAATACCATTTTAAAGAGGTGATCTGGATTTTAAAAATAAAAACTTGACCTTTATACAGAATGACTAAATAACATTCAGTGCAAAATCTATTTTTAAAAATGAAATGAACCATATGACACCGTTTGGTATTTGTGTTTTATACCCACCACATTTTAGTTCCAATAGTTCCACGGTAGAGTGTTCTACTCAAGTGCGACGCTAGCTCTCCCAGGCTAATGAGGTTATCTTTTGTTATAGTAGCTGTTTAGTATCAATTGATAATAAAAGGAGGAAAAAATAATTGTGGACGGATTTTACCCCAACAGTGGGTGTTTGGCAGATGGTAGCACAATATATTCTGATTGTTGGAAAGACTACCAAACGAATATATTAGAAAGCCAAGGATTCAAACATGCCAAAGTAAACCATAAATATAATTTTATTGACCCCAACATTAGAGCACTAGAGAAGTGGCGAAATAAAAAGCAGGGGCTGCGTAAACTAAGCAGATTTCCCACGTGAAGTTTTACAATAGAGAAATCTGCCTAATAACAGCTGTTGTAGTAAGTAACCTCTAAACCTATTCACGAGGGACGAATAGTTTACAGAAACGGCCGCCAGAGTTCTCGGCGGAAAGGCCGAACATAGCCGAATACAAATGCAAATATCTCGATTAATATTCAAGATACAGAATAAATATATAGAACAATATTTATAGTAAATTGAATTTGCAATAAGATTCATTCTATACAATTTTTCGTTCTGACGCATAATAACGGAGATATTTCGACTTTTCGAAAATCCTCCCCTCTAAACCCCCCCCCCCCCTCCCATTGTTCCGATTTCAGGCATTAACGAACTTGATCTTCCCTTAAGGGAAATCTGCTAAAACATCGAGGGACAGCCATCACCTTGAATCATATTTGGGAGAGTTCATATGGCGATAGCACCATGCGAAGGAAATGGAGACTCATTTCAGTGCATTTTAGCAGATTTCCTTTACGGGAAATCAGCTATTGAGGTTGTACTCATGGCGCGATTTTCGAAATTTTTCTTCAAATGTCCATCGATCCTACCCAGGAGATGACGAAAATGAGGTCCGTCAAAACTGTATATATATATATATATATATATATATATATATATATATTTGTCTGTTACCGCTCTTGGGGTCGCAATTTTTGTTTGATCGTTACCAAACTTCATATTTAATCGTTTTATGTAAAAAGAAAGATCAAGTTCGTTAATGGTTGAAATCGGACCAGTGGGAGGGGGGGTTTAGAGGGGGGATATTTGAAAATTCGAAATATCTCCGTTAATATACGTTGGATCGAAAAATTGTATAGAATCAATCATATTGCAGATTAAATTTACTATAAATATTGTTCTATACATTTATTCTGTATCTTGAATATTAACCGAGATATTTGCATTTGTATTGTGTGTGCGGTCGGCAGGACTCGGCTATGCGAGAGCTCTGGCGGCCGTCACCGTAACTATTCGTCCTTCGTGTATAGGTTTAGAGATTCCTCACAACTGTCGTTGTTATTAGACAAATTTCTCTATTGTAATACATCGCGTGGGAAATCTGCTTAGTTTACGCAACCCTTGCGTGACGGACTCTTAAATTCTATATCCACATATTTTCCGCAGAAATGTGAATAAAATGTTTTATTTTTAAAAATTGGTTTTTCTTTTATTTAGCACTAGCTCAGATACCCGGCTTCGCCCGGGAATTGATTTGAGGATGAATGGTGATGGTATTTTTTTGGCAAGGGCTATATATTTGTCTGTTACCGCTCTAGCGGTCGCAATTTTTGTTTGATCGTTACCAAATTCGATATTTAGTTGTTTTATGTAAAAAGAAAGATCAAGTTCGTTAACGGCTGAAATTAGACCAGTGGGAGGGGGGGGGGTTTAGAGGGGAGGATTTTCGAAAATTCAAAATATCTCCGTTACTATACGTCGGATCGAAAAAGATTACAGAATCAATCTTATTGCAGATTGCATTTACTATAAATATTGTTCTATACATTTATTCTGTATCTTGAATATTAGCTGATATATTTGCATTTGTATTCTGCGTGTGCTCGGCAGCACTGTTCGGACTTTCCGCCGTGAACTCTGGCGGCCGTTTTCGTAACTATGCGTCCCTCGTGAATAGATTTAGAGGTTTCTTACTACAACAGTTGTTATTAGGCAGATTTCTCTATTGTAAAACTTCACGTGGGATATCTGCTTAGTTTACGCAGCCCCTGCGTGACGGACTTTTTATGTAAGTCTTCACTGTCCTCGAAATTGTCATATTTTCCGTTTCCTGTGCATTATGCATAGGTTTCAGTTATTAAGGACAAAATATTAACACAGATTTGAATTAATTTTTCCAGGTGAGGTACCTCATAGTTCAAATTGGAATGAATTGTTGAGCATATCTATATTTCTACGCAAATTACTTGCTCCACACATTGTTCCTGGAGAAATGTATAAAACAAAAGTTAATCTAAATAACAAAGCAAACAACTGTTGTTATGTGCATGTTTGTCGAAAAACAAATAGACAATGCAAAATAGCGAATTTTTATTTCAGGCCTCCCTTATAACGCCCACTCCCGTTTAATTTAAACCTAAAAAATTTAATATAGCTTATAATCACAGAAGAATTAATGCTAATTGACATACCGACTTTTTTTAAGTTCGGTTTAATAGTTTACTCCCGCTTTAGTTTATAATGTATATCTCGTTTATAATTTGTTAAAAGACAAAAGTGAATATGACAAAAGTTACTCTAAATAAGAAAATAAACAACTTTTGTTATGTTCATATTTACCGAAAAACGAATAGAAAACGAAATACTGCATTTTTAAAAAGGCCTCCCTTACAACCCCCACTCCTGCCCGTCCCTAGAATTGTTGGTATGGCTTGTTTTAATGAAAGCGTTAGTGCTAATACATATACCGAGTTTTATTTATTTCGGTTGAGTCTTTTGCCCCAAATAAAATTGTTCACTTCCGCTATAGGTTTTAGGGTATATCTCGTTTATAATTCGGTATACGAAAAAAGTGTATATAACATCTCGTTTATAATTCGGTATACGAAAAAAGTGTATATAACAAAAGTCACTCTAAATAACAAAATAAACAACTTTTGTTATGTTCATATTTACCGAAAAACCAATAGGAAACGAAATATCGCTATTTTTAATTTCTGGCTTTCCTTACAACCCCCTCTCCTGTTCGTCACAGAGGATATTAATATAGCATAAAGTCTAAGTTGGGTTAGTAGTAATATAACAAACAAACAGACACGAAAGAAACAAAATGCAGTTATGGTGTCTATGACATGTGAAACGAAAAGTTATCGTGAAAATTCGCGAAAAAAATCAATGTACAGACAGAGGTTACAATTTTATATATATATTATAATTCCTTAGAAGGTTATAAGGTAAGTATAACCTCCTTTGCGGGCGAGGAATCGCACTAATTAAAACAGTAGCGCACTCTACCGTCGAACTAGAATGTGGTGGGTATAATACACAAGTACCCACCGTTTTGAATTAACAGAATTTAGAAATTTTCTTTATATTATTATAGCTAATTGGGAGGATTTTATTTAATTAGTTCCACACTAATGCTCAGGCGGGAGTTGAAACCAAAAAGGTTTTCCAAGTGACTTACCTCACATGGCTAAAACTAAGCCTTCCCACAATTGAATTTTATTAATCTAATATAAAGTTAATCGAATTTTATCAATTAACACTCCATTAGTCGCGCCCAGCTTTGCTACAAAAGTAGTCCACGCTGTATCTGTCAGATCGCATTTCAATCCCAGTAATAGTATAACCTTAAACTGCAACATTTGAAAGGAAATTAAAGTAAAATACTGTTACTTACGAATAAATTTATTTTATGACAAAAAAACATTAATTAAAATAATAGAAATGATAGGAAACAAGTATAATATACATATATAAAAAATCAGTCTTCTATATTGACAAAGCAGGCTTTTTTCTTTGTAGATTCGTTACTTTTCATTCTTCTGAGTTGATATTTCCGAATTACCTTGTCTTTCTTCAACTGTATCCAGGTCTTCATCTCCTATTTCATATTCTACAGCAGGGGAGTGTGAATTTGCACCATCACTTTCTTCATCCACGTCTACCTCGAATAATACTCTATGTATTTTTTTCACATCTTCATCATTTGTAACATCATAAAAAATGCTTGGGGAAGACATTTTTGTTCTGGATCAAATAAAATTTAAAATCACGAGTACAAATTAATAAATTGTGTATGAATTTAAAACAAAAGTGGTCGTGGTGTATCTAATAGATCTTCTCCCTCCAGTTTAACAAAATAAATTTACTATCATTATTATTGCTATAAAATGTTTTAATTTACTTAGTCAATTTAGTATTTAATTAACTTAGTTAATGTTTCAATGTATTGTTTTAGATCGATTTACAATGAAGGAAAATATTTATAAAATACACACAAATACTTACAGGAGAGATCGCGCTGTATCTAGATCGATCGTAATCTGACGACTCTATGTTAAATGCTCGAAGGTCTGAACTAGTCTGGCTAGGCTCGGCACCCCCTTCTAGCAAGATAGGAAGCACGGCACCAGTCCCTTCGCAAAGGGTGTCTGCCAATAGAATATGAAAGCTATCAGCGATCTCACAGATCAAGCGCAACTGCTGGAGAGTTAACTTTATAAATACTACGACTAATCTGTAGGAGGTATTTACAAGCGAGTGAGTTCTTCACTAAATAAATCCTTATTGCCCACATGAGAATCAAATCAAGACTGTCGGTTATGCCAAATGATTTAAAACGAATGCCTTAGCCCACATGACTTACTTACCAAGTACTACTGTGGAGATATTTTACGTTTAAATAATATATACTTTTATTAAAGGATGAACATAAAGCCTAGATAAGCTTTCAAAATTAGTGTAGATAAGAAGTAGCGCGGACACGCTTAATTCCTGTTTCATAGAAGGGGTCCTAAATTTTTACCATTGACGTCAGGAGACCAAAAAGAAAAGGATCACTTGCAATAAAAATAAACTATTTACAAATAATATTAAAAACTGAATTACATATAAAAGTATGACATCAGTCCTTTCAGCGCCAGCACACAGTGATTAAACACATCACGTGTGTAATGAGGTTACGGAAATATATGTAGCTGCTAATACACTACAGTATAGTTACACTTATAGTGGCAAAAAAAAAAATCACAGCTTACTCGATTATAGCCTTCATGGTCAGTGTTGCAGTGGTAAGCAATGATTTTAATATTTGCTGCTACACCATCATCATATAAATGAATTGAAGGGAAATTCCATCAAACCAAGACAGCAAGTGATTTTCTTTTAATTGTGATTTAATAATCGGAATTGGTAATCTTCTGATAATCGAGAAAGGTGCCACATAAACTGGCGATGTTCTACATCCGTTGATATTCAGTGCTCTAAATGCTTCAGAGGGCATCTGCAATTGTTATAGAGTACTTGATACAGGAATGGTCTGGGGCTAACTCTGAATTTTATCTTATTTATTTGTGTGGTTATTGGTCGTTAAGTTTGATCTTTTATCCAAGGTGCCCATTCAATATTTAGTGGTAATTAAGGAGCCACTTCAATGAAGTAGCGGGCTTTGGTCAGTGATACCACCTCCACAATTTAACACGGAATGTGACAAACTAGCCATCAAACAGCCATGTGGACTAGCTCGCGTGCAAGAACTATTGAGCTAAACAATTTAATTTTTTTTTAATCTAGTTTTTTTCTTAAATTATCTGATATGGAGCCCAAATTTGCAATGGAAGATAACATGTAAAGTCTCGTCGGAAGTAATATTTATATTAAAATAATTATCAATTTATTTTGCTGAATGAATAAAGTAGCTAGTTGGATATCCACCTGGACATTTGGAATTTATTGTGACGAACTCATTAAATAAAATCCTCAGTCCAACCCTGGCTAGAAAAGAGTGGCAACCTGCCCCAATTAGCTATAGTAGCAAAAAGTGAACGTTAATAAATAATAATATGATGAATTAAATAATAGTTTGTTAAATCCTTTCATCAGACTTTATTACTTATTGAAAATCTATTTATTACTTTTGAATTTTATTAAAGCCACTTCCGGCTGTAGGTAAATAAGGGTGCTTATAAGTGTGCTTCTCATAAACGTTCCATAGAGATATCAAGCTATTATACTGCAGTCAATGTCTATGCATAAGGCAGTGAATGGGGCCGTTACTCTGGCACCCTAGCCAAAATACAAGCTTTCAAAAGGAAAAAAATAGTGCTTCTCTTTTATCATGGCCTTTTTAGTTTGGAAAATGCTTAAAATTTTCCCAAAATGTCTTCCGCGATTATGAATTTTTTAAAAGTTGTACGAGATTTTCTCTGGAAGGTAAGTTGAAATTAAATTTTTTGTTCTTAAAATATTTTACTTTGTATTTTATTTTGATTGTTATAATAGACAAATGGTATAAAGCCCCCTCATTATCGAAAAATTTTGGCAGTTCTTTAAAATTTAAGGGGATGTTTTAATGATAAGTGCCCTTGGCTGACATTGCTAGCTGCTTTTACTTTTGATTTCATTTTTCACCTAATGGTCCATTTATTTCCTCTTCTATAATTATGTAAAATGAATAAAGTATTATGTGAAATGAATTCAATACTCCTGCAGTCAAGAAATGAAAATTCCATTACATTTCCATTTAAAAGGGATCTGTTATAGCTACTTTGTTACTTGGTTTTATGTTTAACTAAAATTTCATATCCTCTTTTATGTGGCCTATAGAATGAATTAGGGCTCAGGTTAGCCATCTTATTAAAGCAATGGTCTTAATTAACTTGTTTAACCCAGAGTCTGTTTGATTCCAAACTGGGTTATAGGAATTTATTTAGTGGTAAAACCCTTTGTCCTTCCTTCGCCAGAAAAAGGTAGTGTAGATATCTCATTCCTATTAGCCGTAGTGGCATTATGAAATTGAAAAATTGGGTCGTGATTTCTGTCAATAATAAGTTACACTCTAGTTGTTAAATTTTCCAATAGGTTTTATTTTCATTTGCTAATATATTTTATTCATATCAACTCTTAAATTTGCCCCTCTATTGCTATTTTGATATATTTTTGACCATTGTTTCTTATCAATGTTCATTTAACATATTAATATTTATTTTAATTACTAGTTCACTTTAGATAATACAGTATTGGTGCATTATTAGAGAATACTCATTGACAAATTCTATAAAGAGCCTAATTATTTAAGATATTGAAAAAATATGCTTGAGGAAGGTTATGCTGTTTTTCTTAATCTAAGTGATAAGAATTTAAGAATAAAATATATTGTTTCAACCTTGTCGACAATCATCATTCATGTAGATCTATTTGAACAGAAGAAACTGGTCTATTTTCCTGAAGAAAAACCATTTTTATTTAATTTTAAAGGCCTTGTTCGAGTTTTTGAAAACAAACAGAATTAATTTAAAAAATGTACATTTGTGGAATATACCCTGTAGCTCACTCTCAGTATATAAGAATTGAAATATTAAAAGAACAATAAATAAGAAAACAAACAGAGATAATTTAAAAAATGTACATATGTGGAATATACCCTGTAGCTCACTCTCAGAATATAAGAATTGAAGTATTAAATGAACAATAAATAAACTCATTTCTGAAAGATGTTTTTGAGCCGTTACATTTCAAATAAATAGTGAATTTTCCTTACCATTTCAGATTTTGAACTGAGTTTGAATTTACCGCATTCTAAAACTTTTAAAAATTACCCATTTAGCAAGTTCTGAAAACATGATTGCAGTTCAAGTAGTTGAGAAGGGGATGTATGATTAAATGCTTTTATATAAACTACAACAAACAAACACCAAGAAAGAAAATTTATATTCTTGAATGCTGAATGAAATGAACTTTAAATTTTTTATTTTATATATATCTCCTCTATCACTATCCTTTCTCTAGACCAGAATTGTCTATACTGAGAAGTCACAACTGTATGATGATATTGATAAATGGCTATAATAGATATTAAGACAAATTTAAACAATCAATGTTATCATCAAGTGATATCAAGGTATAAACGTTTTATGTAATAATTGTTTAGTATTTAGAGGGCTGATAGTTCAATGGTTGAGTCTCTGACTATAGTTCAATTGGAAACTACTTTTTCTTCTCATCGGTTAATAGTTGGTTGTGTCAAGCCGATCACTCACCATGAAAAAACCTTTTCTCCAACATTTTTGTGAACTTTCACTATGACATAGTTATTAACTGAATTTTACATGAGTATGGATCTATTTTTTAAATGGTGATGCATTATTATGAATTGCAGAATTTTGAAGGAATCAGTTTATGCAGTTAAAATAATCAACTATACAGATATTTATCCCCACCACAACTTAAATATAACAATTTCAGTTAAAAATCAGAAAGTAGGATGATGATTCAGTCACAATTCGAATCCTCCATCTATTAAGCTTCATGTTTTACAAATAACAATAATGAACATTTTCTTTTGTTAATGTACTTTAGGGAAAACTAGATAGTGAATTTTTTGGGTATTTTTATCAGTATGCTGGGCTTCCGATAATGACATCTCATGTTTCCATGATGTTTATACAGTTTCAATTTTGTTAATTCCCACAAGTAAGAGTATTAAAAATTATAGTTTCTTTTTTTACTTGAACTGTCAGTTTAACATATCCTAGTCTAGAGTTAATTTCTCCTCAAAAGATTTATACTACTTTTTTTTTTTTTTTTAGGTAAAGGATTTAACATTTCCTCTCATATTAAATGGAAAAAGGCCTAAGAGAAGTATAGTAAGATATATCGGAAGTGTCTTACCATTACCAAGTGCTCCAAAAATATACTTTCACCTTCCAGCATGGCAGACATCCCACCAAGTAATTCAAGAGACACCTACCCCTAGTGACCTATATTCTCTAGATGAAGATGACAGTGGAAGAGGCAATGAAACATTAACAGAGTGGTAATGTATTATTTATTTTATTATTATTATTTATTAACGTCCACTTTATGCAACTTAGGCTAATCGGGGCAGGTTATCTACAGGTTATCGCTCTTTTCTAGCCAGGGTGGGACTAAGGATTTTATTTAATGAATTCCGTCATTAAATAAATTCCTATTGCCCAGGCGGGAATCGAACTCGCCACTTATGGAGGCAAGGAGATACAGAAGCCTCTTAGGTGAAATAAAAGTTCGGAATACATCTGGTTTTTATTTAGAGCCTACAAAATTAATTTAAAATTTGCTTGAAGTTGGCACCTTATACAATTGAAGGGAGGGGTCAACAGGTGTTATAGACGTTGCTGAACTCTGGAATGAAATACCTGAACTAGGTACAGTCAGCATCAGTATTGAGTTACTTTTGTACTTTTGGCATTAACTGTTATTTATTTTGACGCCACTAATAAGCAGTGTGCCTGCTGACTGTATCGTATACGGGGTGTGGCTATTAAATAACAAGACTGGCGCTGCAACAGAAGAAGTGCGCATGCGTCAAACGCCAGCAACTAACAGCTGTTATCGTGAAGCTCCCTCTATCGAATATAGTGCCTCTCGCTTCTGTAAACAAATCAGTACAGCCGTAGCCTTCGTTCGCATTAGAGTTGTTTTTTTGTTTCGCCGGAAAAATGTTAAGTGTTATAGTAGAGCAACGAATTGTTGTGAAATTTCATGTGAAACTTGGAAAAACCGCTACTGAAACTTATAATTTATTGAAAGAAGTGTATGCCAATGAATGTTTATCGCGTGCACGTGTTTTTGAGTGGTTTAAGCGTTTTCAAGATGGCCGAGAAGATGTTCAAGATGATTCACGCCCGGGTCGCCCTTCCACGTCGAAAACGGATGACAATATCGAAAAAATCGGTAATCTGATTTGATCTGACGTCGGTTAAGTATTCGAGCGATTGCTGAAACTGTACGAATTGATAAAGAATCCGTACGGCAAATATTACATAACAATTTTAACATGCAAAAAGTGTGTGCCAAAATGGTGCCTGAAATTCTCACATTTGAACAACTGGAAGCTCGCAAAAATGTTTGTACTGACACTTTGAATGCCATTGAAAATGACCCAAACTTACTGGAAAGGATAATAACATGTGGCGAATCATAGTTTTTTATGTATGATCCTGAAACAAAGCGCCAATCCATGCACTGGAAGAGCCCATCTTCACCGAGAGCCAAAAAAGCTCGAATGAGCAAATCAAAATTCAAAGCAATGTTGATTGTTTTTTTCGATATTCATGGGATTGTGAACCTTCACTGGGTTCCTGAAGGTCAAACGATTGATCAACATTACTACCTTCACGTTCTTGCTGAACTCCGCGAAAGAATAAGGAAAAAACGACCTGAATTGTGGAAGGACAAGTCATGGGTTCTCCACCAAAACAATGCGCCGGCTCATTCCGCATTGTTTGTTAAGAGATTTCTAGCCAAATTCAGCATCCCAGTGTTAGGCCATCCGCCTTATTCGCCGGATCTTGCGCCGTGCGACTTCTATCTGTTTCCTAAGGTGAAATCTGCATTAAAAGGAACAAGATTTGAGTCTGTTGAAGCTGTGAAAGAGAAAGCGGCATGCGTCCTGAAGGAGCTGACAGAAAAAGACTTCCAGCACTGTTTCGAACAATGGAAGGTTCGCATGGAGCATTGTAGAGATAAAGGAGGGGTATATTGAAGGTGATAATAAGTAAAAATGTATGAAATAAAAATAAAATGTTTTACAGCGTGAGTCTCGTTATTTAATAGCCACACCCCGTATTTACAATTTTGCCTTCTTGGGAAGACTCTTAAAGTTAAGAGCTTTTTGCAAGGGCATAGAATTGTTTGGTTCCTTAGACTGTTTTAGCTTCTATATCTGCTTCACAAAATTTTAATATAGCTTATAATCATGGAAGAATTAATGCTAATTGACATACCGAAATTTATTAAGTTCGGTTCAATCGTTAGTGCCCAGTAAAATTGTTGGCTCCCGCTATAGTTTTAACGTATATCTTGTTTATACTTTGTTATAAGACAAAAGTAAATATCACAAAAGTTACTTCAAATAAAAGAACAAACTACTTTTGTCATGTGCATATTTGCATAAAAACCAATAGAAAATAAAATACCGCTATTTTTAAATTCAGGCCTCCCTTACAACCCCCACTCCTGCCTGTTCATAGAAATGTTGGTATGGCTTATTATAATGAAGGCGTTAGTACTAATATACATACTGAGTTGTATTTAGTTCTGTTGAGTCTTTTGTGCCAAATAAAATAGTTCACTTCCGCTATAGGTTTTAGCGTATTCGGTATACGAAAAAAGTTTATATAACAAAAGTTACTCTAAATAAAAAAATAAACAACTTTTGTTATATTCATATTTGCTAAAAAACCAATAGGAAACAAAATATCGCTATTTTTAATTTCAGGCTTCCCTTATAACCCCCACTCCTGTTCGTCTCAGAGAACTATCGTCACTATCACCCCCCTGACAATCCTATTATGTAATACTTTGTTCTACTAAAAACATAAATAAACACATTTGGCAGTAGGATGTCCTAATTAAGGTCAAAATGTTTTAGAGTGAAGGAATTTTAGTGGTACCTGTGGTCACATACTATAACCTAGAAGAAAATGAGTTCCACCATCACTGCCTCCTATCTGTTTCTTCTCTCCATATGTTTCTTCCAAATGTCTATTGGGAGGGGGGAGAAACGGTATATGCCCTATCAGCTGTAGTTTTTGTTTGGTCCATTACCAAACACAGTATTTCAATGGTCCAGGCAATACTAAAGTTGAAATTCATTAATGGGTGCAACCCAACCAGATTGAGTCGGGGTTTAGATAAAGGGAAAAATCTCAGTTATTCTGAACCTTTGAGAAATGTTATATTACTAATTTTGTTAGAATTGTAATATAATTCTTAATACATTTTTCTCTAGGGATACTCATCTCATATAAGAGTTATTATTCAATATATCGCAGAATGCCTTATCAAAGCTTAAATACCATGTATTTATTTATTTCATCGCACCTTTATTGTGTAACATAATTTGATAAATATCTATATATGGCATCATCAATGAACTTCTAAGCTCCTGAGGCCTCAATGTTTTGTTTAGATGCTTTATACATGTTATGAGTGACTGTTTTTAAGAACATAAAGAGTAAAACAAATTGTGAAGATAAGTCCAGTTACAGTTCAATATAAAAAGATCTGTAAAATTTAAGAAAGTGTCTTGGGATGCAATAATTGAAAATTAAAAGTCTCAAAAGCTGTGGATTGATCAAGCAACATATATGAAATGGTAGTGGATAGTAGAAATCCTCCTTACTACTTTTAAGTGGCTAAATACACAGACATACTGCTAGAAAGAAATTCGGTTTTGGCATCATTGGTCTTTGAAAGATCTGAAATGTGAAAACAATTCATCCCTGTCCAATTTAAATTGAATTTTAGGTAAACTGGTTAAATAGGATTTAAGATATCCTGGCTAAACTGATTATAAAAATTATAAAGTTATATAATGCCACCTAATAGTAAGAATTTACAAATCTATTCTTTTTTTTAGGTCAGATGCAGCTTGTGTCCATGATGCTACAATTCAGCAGCTTCAAGAAGAATTAAAAGCCTTAAGGGAACAAGTTGCATCCATCTTAGTTAAACAGTCTGAAGTCTCTAGTAAGTTATGTTTCTACATTCGAATTTTTAAACTTACCAGATATTACAGACCTGGGCCCCTGCATCCATAATTGTTAAACATTCCCCATAGTTTTCATTATCCATCTTTGCTTACTTCCACCTAGTATACCAATAGCATCTTCATGAGCAGCCTGACCGGCTACATTATTTCTATGTCCCAACTATTTTCTCTTCATAACACAGATAATTCAGGCTCGCCATACACACACCTCCTTTGGTTCGACCATTGGTTCTGATATACAATTTGTGTTAATTTTTGATGGTGCAGAATACTTTTCTTAAAGCTCCCCCCCCCCCAAGCAGCAGCAATCTGTTTCCTGCTTCAGAGTCTAATCTCTGTTTTGTATATCATAATTTTTCTTCGTCAGTGAGGTCAAATTAATTTAAATGATAACCCTAATTACTTACTCAAGGTTTCATTTTTTACAAGTAATCAATCATTTGAGATAAAAAAAAATAATAGTCTTGTTCAATAAGAATTGTTTGTTTATATATATTTAACTCAACAATTTTATGGGTTGGAAACTCATGTGTTCCAACCGGCTTCATCAGGTGGCTTTTGGCAGTCATGTATCTGGTCTGGGACGAAAGCAAGACAAGGTGACTGTGGCTGGTTCAAGAGACAGTCTAAATTTATGAGGCCCAAGAATTTCTACAAAGATGGCCTCCCCTTGTCATCAGTGTGGAAACCCTTATTGAAGCACGGAAAGCACCCTACAGGTTCATGTGAGCACAGAGTACAACACTGCCGGCCAGTAGCAGGGAACCTTTTACTCCACCACTGTTAGAAGGATGGTATATAACAGCAGCGATTGGGTCAGCAATAATAGAAAACTGCAAAAAGCCAAATGGGCATCACAACCACCACCTGATGTAGCTAGTTGGAACACCTGTGAGATATTCTGGATAACAGACAAGGCACTGCTTGAACTAAGATGAGTTTTAAACTCTTAACTAATGAATTCCCATGGACAGAGTTATTTTTGTTTTAATTACCAACTTGCAGGAATCCCCTACTCCTTGTTTTGCAATTTGATTCAAAGCTACTAGGTTAATATCATGTCATATTAAGCATGCTTCAAGTCTTGTTTACTTAGGGTAATTACTAAAGACGAAATAGAGATTATGATGTCCAGATGTGGGTATGTGCAGTCCTGGAATTTCAAGTTCTGAGATCAAATATGCCAAAGGTAAGACATTTAGGTTTGTGGTGTTTTGGGTTCAATTTAATAGTGATCTTGCCAGTTTCTCCCCACCCCACCCCAAGAAAGGGGGTGGGGTTGGCTAATGGAAGATGGTAGTAAATGGAGATCTAATTTTATTAAATAGATGGTAAACCTAAAAGATATTTTATCCATATTAATACAAATTTATATTTTGTTAGATAAATGACAATATTTTTCTATTTAAAGTAAAACTAATTTTCTATAACATCTCAAATAAGCTAGATTAGTCATTTTTGTCATCAAATTATAAATATAATTATTACCTGATGGGAATAATAAATCATTTTAAAAGGTGCTGTAGTGATTTGTTTATAAATTTAATTTGACTTTCATTAACCTTGGCATTCACTAATAATATTTTTAGATATTTTAAAATTAAATTCTAATGTTTTATCTCTTCATTTGCTTATTAATCTTTTACTAATTTCCTAGAGTAAGTTAATTATCAGTGCTGTAGTATCCCCAAATGAATAAATCAAATAATTTTTAATTTTTCAGGTAAAGTAGAGGCTCCAAGAGCGCTTGGGCCACCGCCGCCACCACCTCCACCCCCACCACCACCTCCACTCCTTGTTTCTGCAGTTACACAGGTGACTCCAATGAAACCTCTCACTCGAAGACCCCTTGCTCCAAGGAATGATCAGGGAGATGCACTTAGTGAAGTACTTAAGGAAATGAAAAATGGTCGTCCTAAATTGAAACCTATTGAGAGGTAAAACAAGTTGAATATGAAGATTCATATTAACTCATTATAGATCACACTCTTCTAAACCTACAAAACTCAGAGGATTGTCTTCTTTCTTTTGTCTGGCTTACCCGTGATCTTTAATTGCTGTTCTTATTCAACAAAAAGTTTGAAGAAATGCAAAATTTAAAATGATGATTCAACTTCCCTGTTCGTAATTAGACCTTGGTCAAAATGAACTTTTCTCTTGCATTTTGAATTACTATTTCTTTCTTAAGTTCTGACATTGAAATTACACTCTTTTGTTTACACACCAGTGTTAATGCTATACTGGCTAATTGGAAAGATTATAAATCTCCTTATTCATATTACATTAGTACAGACTAATACAATAATTATAGGTCTTGCCAATGCAATCAGAACTATCAGGTATTTTTTCATTTATGTAATGAGTAAGTGTTGACCAGAGTCAGGAGTCAAATCGTTCGTAATATATTTTCCCGATTATATTAATAATTATTATTATTTATTAGCCTCCACTTGCTACTATGGCTAATTGGGAAAGGTTATCTACAGGTCACCACCCTTTTCTAGCCAGGGTGGAACTAAGGATTTTATTTAATGAGTTTCTCAGTTTCAGTTCTCAAATTTCTATTGCCCAGGCGGATATCGAACTCTCCTCTCTAGGTTTGCCATGCAAGATTAAGACCAATGCTTTAACCTACTCCCTTAGATAAGAAATCTATCGGTGATTTTTATATGTATACTTAACCCTGTATTCAGCCAAGCACCACACATGTCTCTTCAGCTGAACATAAATGGGGTGACTTTTTGATTTAAATTTATATTCCTTCTATTATTAATATTCCCTTCTATATTATTTATTATATCTATATAAATAAGACTCTTAAGGTTTGTCTGATTTTCTATATAAATTCAGTGGGGATATTTTTTTCACATTTCAGAACATTCTAAGAACAATGGCATCAAAATTGGAAATTTCCCCCACCCCTCGCCCGTTTAAGTCAATCACTTCAAAATGGCTCAAAGGAATTTTATGAAATTTTATATTTGTGAGTCAACTATCCCAAGTTACAAGATAGGCTATCTGATCTGAATTTTCAACTAAGGGGTGGGAGGGATTTACTTTGATATGAAAACACATTTTCATCAATATCTTTGTTAGTATTGGTTTTATCGAAAAAATGTAAAGAACAAATTGCGTTTAGAATACCGACTTCAGTACTAATTCGTTATTTACATTTATGAATTAGCAGATTTCCCTTGAGGGAAATCAGCTATTGAGGTCGTACTCATGATGCGAGTTTCGAAAAATTTCTTCAAATGTCCATCGATCCTACCCAGGAGATGACGAAAATGAGGTCCGTTCAAAATTATATATATATATATATATATATATATATATATATATATATATATATATATATTTGTCTGTTAACGCTCTAGCGGTCGCAATTTTTGTTTGATCTTTACCAAACTCGGAATTTAATCGTTTTATGTAAAAAGGAAGATCAAGTTCGTTAATGGCTGAAATCCGACCAGTGGGAGGGGGGGATTTTTGAAAATTCAAAATATCTCCGTTATTATGCGTCGGATTGAAAAATTATATAGAATAAATCTTATTGCAAATTAAATTTACTATAAATATTGTTCTATACATTTATTCTGTATCTTGAATATTAACCGAGATATTTACATTTGTATTCTGCGTGTGGTCACCAGTAGGCTATGTTCGGACTTTCCGCCGAGAGCTCTGGGGGCCGTTTCCATAACTATTCGTCCCTTGTGAATAGGTTTAGAGGTTAGGTTAACAGTTTTTTGGGGCTAGAAACTACTGGGTTATTAGGCAGATTTCTCTATTGTAAAACTTCACGTGGGAAATCTGCTTAGTTTACGCAGCCCCTGCGTGACAGACTTTTTTGAGATAGACTTTTTTTTAAAAGTAAAATAATTGGTAAAGTCATCCATATTCTAAAACACATTATGTTTATTACAAAAATAAAAAACATTGATTATTAGGGTCCTTTTGGATTGTAAAATTTAACACAATGTTTAGCGTTTTTATCACTGAACAATTTATTTGATGATCCACTACACACTTGATAAATTATTCTTCACTACTAATCCAAATATGCATTGATAACTTCACTTCTTATTACACAGGACAATAATTCACGATCACGCGAATCACTGATGTTCATAAAACACGACACCACTGAATGCATTGTTATTCACTGGTAGGAAAACTGCAAACTAACTGTCGGTCGAGCAGGGCGGCTTTTATACAGCCAGACATCAGTCTAGAACGGTCCAGGCGCTGATTCGCCACTGAGTCGGCTTTGGAGCCTAAAAGATTCTATCACCAATCTTCCCCATTAGGAATGCCTTCATTTTCTTCATACTCTTTAAATACATGATTCACTATACACAATTTTCAAGCATGTAATTTTTTTTTTTTTGCAACAATATGATAGAAGATCTACAGTCATAGTATAAGAACCGTTAGCTTTTCTCCAGTGGAATAATAGGAGCAGAAAGCCAAATATTCAGGTTAATGTTTTAGTGTACAGTTAAATTTCATTGAAAATATGTTTCAGTAGGAGATGTTTCATTATTGTGTCTATGTATGAGCTGTTGTCGTATTGATGTTCTGGAAGGTTAGGACATATATTTATTTAGGGAATGAATTTTGTCACTATGCTCTATATTATAACTTTCTACAAATCGTAGGAATGAGGGCTTACTTGGAATGACCTTCATAAATTTCTTAGGGAAACTATTTTTACTTCAAGCAGCCACAATGGGTAATAGAGCCAGCTAACTACTTTGTTTTCATCTCATAGAGGATATGAGATGAAGTCAAATGCTAGGAGTAGTCTTTTTTTTCTTTTAATGGGGGACTAAATTTTAGTGACCTCATGAACGATAATGTTTGTCCATATTCGTCCATTAACCATTTCATGGCTCTCACAAAAAAGCAATATCACAACAGTTTCACAAAAACTAAGGGATTAGTCAGAGTTTATTTAATGTAATATTTATATTTAAAAATAAAACCATTTTGAATTCAATTTGTCTAATTACTACAATTTACTTCATGGGTATTAAAACTGAATGACCGATCAGTTATTCCACATGTTACAGACCATTTCTGTTATGTGATGAAAACAACGGAATGATTACTTCATAAGTTTATTTAAATTCATATTTACACGGGAAACCATTTCTATTTCCATTTGTACCTGTTTAAGACAAGTAATATGGATAGAATAGGATGGGATGATTTTGTGCATTCAATCTTTGTATTTCTATCTATATTTAACAATTTCTATTCCAGTCCGCCAACTAGGGGTAACACACCTATTTAATAATATAGAAGTGGGAGTCATTTACATTGAAATATATTTCCAATTATTTGTTGTAGATCACCAGGAGGGAGGCCAGTTAGACCTCCAAAAATTCTTACTGATCCATCAGATATTCTGACTGAAGTGCTCAAGAAAAGGTTCATTGCTGCCAATTTTTCAGATACAAATGAAGACACATCAGACACATCCTCCTGTACAGACATGTTATCACCGGACTCTCAATTTGTTTAGTTGTTAGGATTATACAAGCCACTTTGTTTAGAGTTGTACATCAAAATGTAGGCAGTTTTAAAATATTTTGCTTACAAAGATTCATTATTTTCTTTTTAGAATATTCCCAACAATTCTGTGATTGTTTTTATCTCAGATTGTCTTAAAATCAAAAAAGAGGAAATTAATTGTTATCATTTGTGGGTACATTTTGTATATACTGTAGGTTCTTGTCAATTCTTTAGCTCAGTCTCTCAGATCTGAAATGTTTTATTCATGTTGCCAACAGTTATTTAATAAATAAATAATATTCTTTAAAAGTTCTTCAATGTATATATTAATTTAAGGTGAAAATGAGCAACATAAAGTTCCTCATGAAAGCAATATTTTTGTACAAAATATTTTAAGACTAAAATTATCTCATTATTTTCATGGAAGAGTAAGTTTATTACCAAAGTAAAAGAGAACCATAATGTTTATATAAATTTAAAATTGTCATAGATTCTTTAGGCTAATAAATTATCTGTGATTTTATTTAATGTTAGCATGTTTTGAGTGAAGTGAATGCTTCGAAAGTATAAGAAGTTGGGAAGAAATGAAAAAAAAAGTGTTTTCAAACCATTCACTTAGCTAAGTCAAATGAATCCATTTTATTTTCTGATGTTGACAAAGGCATATTTGTACATGCTGTATAGATCTTAAATATATTCTATATAGTTCTTGGTTTATTTTCTATTTATTCTCCCTAAATAACCTAAGACCTGAGTCAAGTTTCACACAGGTAACTTTTTTACTACTCTATTTTATTGTTAAGTGTTAAGGGTTTTTCTAATGGTAATCGACCAAATTACTATATGTCTTCTTTGAAGATTATTCAGGCACCCCACAAACAAACGAAGTTAACTCCAAATGTAAGTTATGGGTCACATCGTACCCTGGAATTAGGATTGATTTTGTTTTCCAGATACACTACTAGCGAAATGTTCATTATATGCCAAACCAGTTGGCAAAAAAGTATTTTTGTTGAGTTACTCCAGTAATAGATAAATAAACACATGTTTAACATCACTCAGTGACACCAATATGTAGGTGCGCTGGAGAAGAGGAGGAGACACCTAAGCACATTGTGCTTGAACGCAGAATACTGGAGGATTTGAGATTCGGGTACATTGGACTTGGAGATGCTGACACAATTAAAAAAGAAATACTTTGACTTTATGAGGGGAATAAAGCCATTCTGAATGAATATTTTAGACTTGCACAATAGGACTGAAGTGCTTTCCCTGACAGGCAGAGGGGAAGCCATATGGTATCTTATCTAGTCCAGTAGTCCTGCCATTGCTTGGTCAAATCTGATCCAACATTTACTCATATGCAGTGTAATGTTTTTGTTACTCAAGATATTTTAGTTAATCAGTCATATTTTTACACCTAAAAATCTCTTAGGGAACTGAGATACCAACATGGTGCCAGATTATGAACAAGAGGAATTTGAAGTGCTTTAGAACTGCATAGCAACATTCTTCAGACAAAATTATGAACAGATTTATTCACAAATTTAGTTAATTATTAAAAATCAGGAGATGAACACTTATACAAATTAATTTCAATATTAGCTATTCCCAATTAGAATATACAGATGTTATCTTTATGAATAATGTGGTATTTAATGTGTCTCTGAAAGTAGCAAACATGCAAAACAGTGGAAATGCCATACTAGTAGAAATGTAAATTAATAATCCTTTTTTCTCAATGTGATCTATAGTTTCCATGCTCTTTTTAAAGTAAATAAGTATAATAATGAGTCCCACAAATTTTGCAAGCAGATTTCCCTTTTCCTATTTAGCAATATATATCCTTGATAACATTTTAAATGACCAAGACTAAGCATAAATACAATGTTATATTTCAAGAAGTCCATGGTGAAGACCTAAATATCTATAATGCACCAGTAACTCATTCTTGATCACCAATGTGATTATTCCATCATAATCAAAATTGTATTTAAACCCAGCAGTATCAATACAGCTTACTTGAGGTCACCATTTGACAGAGAAGGTATTCTGTTTTTAATCCAGAATAAATTATCTTTTTTAAAGAACTATCATTATTTATAGAAAAGTGGAATACTATATATGGTGTATTTACAAAATGTTTGATTCAAGCCTTAAAATTTGTGCTGGTAAAATGAAAACTACAGTGAATAGTAAGGTGGACTGTATTGAATAATGTATATATAGAGTGGCAAATGACTGAATGGAATAGATAGAAGAAAAATAGGCAATTTATTACAATGCATAAATATAATGATTGATTGGAAACTTCTATCAAGACAAATAATTGTGACTGTTGGAGAGGTAATTTCATAAGCCATATTGTTTACATATTAATCCTATAAAGTAGTGTTGATTTAAAAAGGGAAACTAAAATCCAAAGTATTTGAAGCATCAGAGGGATAAAATCTGGAAGGCTCTTGAACTGATATGAAAGGATACCATTAGGTCTTTCTGGGATAAGTCCTTGCACGCAGGACTCTAGGCTAAGTATATGATTACATCATCATTAGCCACATGCACTGTAGAATTGAGGCAGGAAGAGTGCTTCTATAAGCAGAGTGCAGCCAAGATTGGGATGGCAGAGTTCATGGGTAACCGATTCGGCTAGCCCAACTGTATCTAAAGAGGTAAGTAGCCTGATAGATTAAGCAATCCTATGGAAAAATGTACACTCGCTGAATGGATATGGGGGCACAAAGAGAGGAGAGAATTGAAAAAGAATGAATATAGTAAGTAATACAATATTAATTTATTATTATAACAATGATATAGTAATATCAAGGGTTGAAAGTTGGTCATAAGCGGCTTAGAAGATGGATTCTGATGATAACAATAAAAGTTCTAGTGAGACATTGAAGGTTATTACCAGTATGTAATATATCATCTCCCATAGCTGAAGACGGGGAGTAGTTTCTGGTTCTTGATATACTCTTAATCCAAAGTATTCATTTGAACCTTACAGTATTGATTTTAGAAGATCACTGGGTTTTATTTATTAGGATAAAAAAAAAAACAGTCCTCAACACAGGGTATTTTTGATGTCTGTAACAATAGAATCATTCTGATGCAATGTGCTGACTCACTGGAGCAAATGGTATTAAAAAAAATTTGAGAAGGACGAACTCCTGAAGGATTCATTTCCTCTGGAGCAGTGGTACCATAACCAGCAATAAATCCAACAATTGTAAGTTTAAATATTTGTATTCAATGCATTTTTAAAATTAAATTTTTAATCTCACATGGTAAACCTAGATTGGCGAGTTCGATTAGAGCCTGGGCTAAATTCATTTCTTGACGAACTTATTAAATAAAATCCTTAGTCCTATTGGCTAGAAAAGGGTGGTAACCTATAAATAACCTCTGCCAATTAGCCATAGTTGCAAAAAGTAGACATTAATAAATGATAATCAAATAAAATTAAATTGACACCGCATTTATTTTAGAGAAAAGTGAAACAAATATAAAAATTTAATGTTAGTGTAGGATACCTACTCTCTTCACTTATAAATGAGACTGGGCTTAGAGTGGAAGAATTCTGAGAGGGCGACAACAGTTTAAGGTCATTCATAGATGACGGCACAAACACAACTAAGTCCTTAAGACTATCCTTAAATACTCTGCCTGACTTTGATCTTCAGATTCAAAAATGTTCGATTCTGAATTTAACTAATATTTTAAAGGTTTGGTCGAACCAAGTACGGGAGAACTGTAAGTTTACCTCAGTCCAACAGTACAGTTTAATGTTTACAATGAGGTTCCCCTTCAGCTGTCTAAATTTTACAGTTTATCATTCAGAGGAAGCTGCAAACGTAAAAGTAAGGTGTCGATGTAAAAACTGTTACTTTAGTCAATGCCCAGGCAAACTAATTTTCAAAGCCACAACTACAGTTTAGGCTAAGCCGTGCCTTCTGCCTTGACACACATTCGCTTGATGTGGCCCACTCGGATTTCAAATAATTTTATAAAAGAGAATTCAACCACTGAGGGCTCTTAAGAAAAAAATTGCATAATAACGCTCGAGAAGGTAACTGAAATAATTTTAAAACATCATATAAAAATAAAACATAATCATATCTCTATAATATCTGGAGAGCCAAACAAACTCTCCAAATATATCAGTAATTTTTTCTCCGTGATAAGAGACTTATCACCTGACACCTAAAGAAAAAGTCCGTCACGCAGGGCAAACTAAGCAGGCTTCCGCTGTACTGGTTTAACAAACTAGTGCTCTCATCTCACTATACATTCTCAATTTCTAAAATCCCTGAGTAGAAGATGGGATTTACTGGAGGTAAAAATAAAGTATAAATAACTTAATTAATATTTGAGCTATGTATACAATAACAATTGTACAGAATTAGTTTAACAAGATTAGTTCTATAACGTTTTCCGATATGACTCATAATAAAGGAAATATAGATATAGATATCAAACTCGCCAAAAAAAAATACAAAGCAATTAGTAAAATTACACTACAATCAATATCTATTCAATTTATGAGCCTCTCATAGAACAACTTTGATACGTTAATTTTACTCTTCCAACAACAGTTTCTTCTGAAATTATAGAATGTCCCTCAAAAATACATAAGACACATAACATTTAATACAAACACGCAATATAAACAAATGGCAAGAATGTTGGACAACAACAAATAAAGGACTTTCATTACCAACATTGCAGAATTTTTAAATATGAAAAAAACACCAACAGACTTTTACACAAGCGAGAATTACTAACAGGGCATGCCTCAATTAAAGTGTACCTAATCGGATTTAAATTGACTAACAACCCTTTATCCCCATGCGATTTTTCTACTGAACAAACGCACACCCATTTAAATTGACTAACAACCCTTTATCACCATGCGATTTTTCTACTGAACAAACGCACACCCATTTCATACATGACTAGACTGCTTTCAAATGGAAGGCACCTTTTAAAAGAATAAGTGATGAAAATAACAAACCAAGGCCTGTTGATAGAATTTATTGTATAAGTGAAATATATCATTTAGGAAATTTGCAGAAGTGTTATAGCATAAAATAAAATACTGGAATAACTATTATAGGTAAATTAAATAACTATAACTTTAAAAAACATTAAATAATCCATTTTACTCTTTTTCCCATTTAAAATTTTTGATTAATAATCTCCTGATTTATTATTAGTTAGATTTAATTTTATATATATACGAGTGTGTATATATATATATATATATATATATATATATATATAAAATTTTGAGCGAACCCAAGTTTTGTCTTCTTCTAGGGAGGATAAATGACCATTTGAGGACATTTTTCAAAAATCATGACCTTACGGGAAATATGCTATAACATATTACAGCTTTATTGCAATTTCACTATTAAGTCAACAAAGATTTATTTATTCATTGTTTGTTACAAAGTAGATGCTTCCCAACTATGCGAAAGGCATCCCATCATCAAATTATGTAGATAGATATATGTACAAGTCTTATAGTGTACCACTGATCTCAATGTTCAAAAGTAACTTAATTTATCCATTTTTTAGGTAAAAACAATCCTAATGTTGTATTCCTATTAGACAGAAATAACATTTAGATCCTACTTTTGTTCCATAAAAATCAACAAATTGTCATACTATACTTTTATCTGGGATATATGATAGTCTGTCTTGACTTCCTTTACAGAACCCACACAGTATTGTTCTACCAAACAATGCATCCCTGCATGTACTTTATTACTTTAAAAAATTGAAAACTGAGTTTCATTTATTTTTGTCTAAAAATTGTAGATATTGACTCCTATAAGGAAATTACTTTGTTTGTATATTTATATACATGAGTGTGTTTGTATGTGTATATATAAAATTGTAACCTCTGTCTGTACATTGATTTTTTTCACGATAACTTTTCGTTTCACATGTCATAGACACCATAACTGCATTTTGTTTCTTTGGTGTCTGTTTGTTTGTTACCTTTTCACGCATAAACGGCTGAACCGAATTTTTTGAAACTTGGGATGTATATTACTAATAACCCAACTTAGACTTTAGGCTATATTAAAATCCCCTGAGACAAATAGGAGTGGGGGTTATAAGGGAAGCCTGAAATTAAAATAGCGATACTTCGTTTCCTATTGGTTTTTCGGCAATGAACATAATAAAAATTGTTTATTTTGTTATTTAAAGTAACTTTTGTTATATACACTTTTTTTGTATATCGAATTATAAATGAGATATACGCTAAAACCTATTGCGGAAGTGAACAATTTTATTTGGGACAAAAGACCCAACCGAACTAAATAAAACTCCGTATGTGTATTAGCACTAACGCTTTCATTATAATAAGCCATACCAACATTTCTAGGGACGGGCAGGAGTGGTGGTTATAAGGGATGCCTGAAAATAAATATAGTGATATTTCATTTCCTATTGGGGTTTCGGCAAATATGCACGTAACAAAAGTTGTTTATTTTGTTATTTAGAGAATCTTTTGTTATATACACTATCGTTGTATACCGAAGTATAAAGGCGTTATACGCTAAAAATTATAGCGGGAGCCAACAATTTTATTTGTCACAAAAGACTCAACCGAACTAAATAAAACACTCGGTATGTGTATTAGCTCTGACGTGTTAATTATCATAAGCCCTACCAACATTTCTAGGGACGGGCAGGAGTGGGGGTTATAAGGGAGGCCTGAAATTAAATAAAGCGATATTTCGTTTCCTATTGGGGTTTCGGCAAATATGCACATAACAAAATTTGTTTATTTTGAGAAATTTGCTCAACAATTCTTTTCAATATGAACTACCAGGTACCTCACTTGGAAAAATGAATTCAAATTATAATGTATTATTATAATATTTTGTCCTGAATAATTTAAATCTATGCATAATGCACAGGATACGGGAAATATGACAATATGCAGGACAGTGAAGTCTTACATAAAAAAATAATTTTATTATTAACAAATCCACAGAAACGACGGGTATTAACCCTAAACACTAGGAAGGGTAAATGTCAAAATATTGTGCAAAGTAAAGCCTTGCCAAAAAAATACCATCACGATCCAGCCTCAAATGAATTTCTGGGCGAAGTCGGGTATCTGAGCTAGTATATATATATATATATATATATATATATATATATATGTGTGTGTGTGTGTGTTTGTGCACGTGTATGTACATTTATATGGAGTCATGTATTCACGCACGATCTCTCATACACACTTCATAAAATAATGGTTGTAACCAAATTGCTAAGCCTTGAACTTACAATCCAATGTCTAATCCTTGTAGTTTCAACCATTGTGTTTTTTGGGAAGCTAGCTTTTACCTGCCATGAGATGTTCAATGCCCTCAACAATTGATTTTCTAGACTCTCCTTTGCCCAAATATCTTTCCTTCAAATACATTTGGGATGAAGCCATTGTGTCTTAAGGTATGTATGCCTGAGACTTTTCTCCATTGTTTTAATTTCTTATTTATTGCTGACCAACTTGTATCCATGACTGCACTAAATCCCCATTTCCATTAAATGTAATATATATAATATAAATAAATAAATAAATATATATATACACACACACACACACATATATAATTCTAATCACGCACGTGTGTGTGTGTGTGGGTATATACAATTATTTATATATACAGAGAGGGAGAGAAAGAAGAATACAGATAGAAACTTTTATAAACATTTTTATTTTAGACTTATATTCAGTCTACTTGCACAAGTATCAAGAACAAATTGTGAATTACAGCCAGCTTGTGGATTAGGGATACTAATTAGAACAATTAGGGCCCAGAGTTACATGATTATTAGTGATCTCATTAACATTCTTAGGAAGTTGTTACTTATTATAAATAAGCTGATATAAAATGCATCTGTTTTAAACAGCTTGAGGGCAAGAATTTCACTAACTCAGATTGGTTTTTAGTGAAATAGTTAGCTATAGTTTGTATGAACATTATAAATCCCTCTGGGTTGCACAAAAGAAAACATTTTTCATTTAAGGAGAATATCAAAGCTTGCAACTTCATTGCATAATGAAAATCAGATACCTTGCTGATGAAAATTAGAGTAAAGAAAAATGATTGATGCTTTAAAATGCATATTATCTTTCAAAAAATATATATTTATCACAAAAACACAGCCAATTTGTGGCCAACAGAGCCACAATAGCATGGAAAAAATATTTTAGAAAACTGAATAAAATATAAAGTAGTTCCCAGAAAAACAGAAGATCTATATGGATATTTCTCAATGAAGGTATTAATCAGGATCAATAAAAAGGACTTGTCCTCGACTATTGTTTTTGCAGTCACCCGGCAGATGTTGTCCAGGCTACACTATTATAATCAGGCACTGACGATGGAGTGCCGGCTCTGAAAGTGCACTTTGCACAAAATTAATAACAATAGTAGAAGACAATGCCTTTTTATTGATCCTGATCAATTGGTTCCTCTACCATCCAGCATATTCCAGAGAAGGTATTAATATTTTTCAAATATTTACCCTGAAACTAGATGTTCTTCATTATTTAATTTATAAGGTTCTATCGGCTTTAATCTGCCTACATTCCGCTAATTGGCCCTTACACTTTTTTCTAAATGAACTTAATAACAAAAAAAAATCAAATAGCAAATTAACAATTAGAAGTTTTAATAGGGAAAGTTTTGTCAAATTTAAGTATTTTAAAGAAAAATAGGTAAGTATCATAATATCCAAAATGCAGTGTTAAAGCAAAGAATAATTAAACAGGTATACGAAATAAATCCATAAGTTAAATAGTGAAACTATCTTCTATAAAACAAATATAGCCATATGAGTTAAAGTGTTGGCCTTTATCCACATGGTAACCTAGAGAGGCGAGCTCGATTCCCACCTGGACAATAGGAATTTATTTAGTGATGAACACATTAAGTAAAACTGGTAATAAAAAAATGGTAACTTATAGATAACCCGCCCCAATTAGGCATAATAGCAGGAAGCGGGTGCTAATAAATAATAATAATATATAACAAATACAATTCTTTATTAATGCCCGAAAAACTATTTCCAACAAAAATATTACTATGTATAAAGCAATGAGGCCTTTGAATCTAAATCTAATGGAAGAAATTGTTTTTGATTAAGACTCTCACTATTTGATGTGAATAAAATGAAAAATAAAACTAACAATGTCATGAAAAGAAAGGTCTTGCATCTCTAGAATTAACTATCAACTTGATTTTCTTTTGGGGCTTTGTGAGTAAAAAACCACAATAATGCATATAAAAATTCCCCTGGGACAAGAGAAGAACTGCTGTATAAAATTCGTTTAGCTTCCTCTAGAGAAATTTCAACTACGTCAATTAGTTCCTGATCGACACCTCCCCCAGCACTCACTTTCATAGTATCATTAACTTCCCCATAATACAGAATTTGTTCGTCACCCGAAATGCCAACTGAACACCTAAATCTCTTTACCTCCTGTAAAGCAGTAGGTTCTATTTTGTAGCCACATTCTTCTAAAACTTCTTCTGCTGCTGTTATCTCTGGAGATTTGTCTTTGTCCATAATACCAGCACAAAATTCTAATGTAACTCCCAATGATGCGGGATACTTAGACGAATCTATAGTATTGCTCCTCTCTTCGGGTGGGATACTGTTCAAGTAAACACCCGGTCTAAACTGTTTAACACAAATTAGAACATTTTTAGAAGTATTATACAGGATCACTGCCACACTACTATGACACTTAACAAGGTCCCAAGATTTTTGGACTCCATTTTGAACATAATACATTCGTACTGGTTTCACATATTGGGAGTTTTCTAGTGTAGTTAATCTGACCTCTGAGACATTTAACATTCTTTATTTAGTAACTTTTCCTCATATCAAAATCTGAAAAAAAGACACAGAATTAGAAGGGAGAACTTCAGTAGTTGGTACTAGATGTTATTTTAGTCATTATTCTTAAATGTTATAAGGACAGTACAATAAATATTGAATTTTAGACAATATATATTCTGAAAAGCATATTAAATTGGCCAATTAAGGCCATGTTTACTCCTTAAAAAGAGATGTATTAACATGCTGGGACTTTTAGAAATTAATTGAAATGGGTCAAGGCTTGTAAAAAGGTTTAGCTGAGAGTTAAAGAGCCAGTGTATAGCTGGTGCAGTAAGAGGGAACAACCAGTTTCTTCCTGTGTCAATACTTACTCATCAAAACGCGATTTTTCTTTCAACAAGTGTTTTCCAAACAGTGAGGTGCAAAAGCGTGAGTGGAGGCTACAAACTGGTTATTACTGAAGTGTTATTAGTGCTCAGTATCTAAAGATAAGATTTCAACCCAATATAGCTATCATCTGAAGGTTAGTGCAGTCACAATGTTTTATCAAAATTTATATACTCAATTCATTTTCCATGTCCGAGATTAACATAATCTTGAACATACATCATACACACTGAAATAGATTTGACTCCAGAGCAATAATCTGGGAAACTACCTGTATTCTTATAAACATATAACATATATACTCACATTAATGAAAACAAATATTTGTAAACTGGAAATTTAGTTTTGTATAAACTTAATAATACACGCCTTAACTTAATTTAAATTAGCAGTTAGAAGTTCGCTAAAAGTTTACTATGTGCCAGCTGATATCGGTTGCCTTGGTAGCGGATAAACAAATTTGCCGCTTATTTACTCGCAAATAAACTGCAATTTTTATACATTTGGCAGATTGTGTGTAATCATGGAATAGCAACAAAACAATTTACTGATTAATTCATCAATTGTTATTTGGAATAAAATAATTCTAAATTTACAGAACGTCTATTTGCTAAAATTATGTTTGGATTATCAGACAACTAAGTTCAAATGCAATCATTTTGTATATAAACAATTCCATACATCCTGTTATTCAAATATGACTCAAACATATTGCAGACCCAAAAATTAATACTGGATACCTTGTGTTTCTTTAGCGGTAAACAATTATTATAGCTAATATTGGTAAACCTAGAGTCATGAGTTCGATTCCCGTATGGGCAGTATCAATTTACTTAGTGGCATTCTTTCTAATTAGAATCCTGAGGTCCCTCCTGGCTTTAACAGGGTGGTAACCTGTAGATATCCCACCCCAATTTAACATAGTATCATAACACAATTAGTATTGGTATTTTATTTCCCAATTATTAATTTAAATTTTTAATTCTTGAGTATTAAACATTTCTTAACTTATTAGCTAGTTAAAAAAAAACCAAAGAAACTTGTAAATATCTCTGTTACGATAAAGCGGATGAAAAACTGTATTTCGAATGTGAATGGGGTTATTAATATTTTTCAGTTTTCATGTATATATATTTTTTTTCAAAGGACCTTATTTTAGCCATCTCCTGGTAAGGATCAATGAACATTAGGAGGTTTTAAGCCAAGTTTATGGGCGTTAGAAGCTAAGGTAATGATTCGGTTGGCCAATTATCTTCTGATTAAACAATTTTTTATAAAGTTTATGTAATATATAATAGTGGAGTTGTTTGAACTCCTCATATTCTTCCGGTGATTATACATAATGCTTTTTATTGTTATTTATTTGCAATGGTCTATTTTTGTTTCAGGAGAAATGTTACTTCCATTGCTGCCACTGGATATAGAGGTGCCGCCCTGTGCCTTGCTTCGCCGTGGAGCTTTACCGTCCATAGACATTCCTCCCGATCATCCAATTAAGGTAGGTTATTATTATTTTCATTGAGTTACTACGACTTGAACTATGATGTATCACGTTTTAACAGATTTCCATTAAGTCATCTATCGTACACATCGCTTGTGTACACATGACATGATTTTCGAAACGTGTTCAAATGTCTAGCAATTCTTCCCAAGGGTTGAATATATATACATGTGTGTGTGTGTTTTTTTTTTTACCGATGTATCACGAAAGGTCTTATTTCAAGCTTAAATACTACGTATTGTTTTCATGAGAACGTTGCTGTGTGAAATCATAGTTCATTTTTGCGACGCGATGTCATGAATGAAAATTATATTATTTAGAATACTTGATATTTCAATAGAACCAAAAAAGTCCGTCACGCAGGGGCTGCGTAAACTAAGCAGATTTCCCTCGTGAAGTTTAGTAATAGATAAATATACATACTGGTAACACAACACCGTGAATAAATACAAACGGAAATATGAAATGTTTCATCCAATTTCAATAGCCTGCCGACAGGAAGCGTTAGGTTAGAAATGTAAACAAACGGGTCCCGCCTCACACCGGAAAGAAAAACAATTACTGAAATATATCAGAATATAACACATTAATTTTATTGAGAACTATTTACTATATCTAGTACTGTAATTAATAATGAGTCAGAATAATTGTTATCTCAATCAATAAAATTTTAGTAGTCCAAAACTTTAAGATGGGGGGCGGGGAGTCACCAGTGCATATTTGCATGTATCTCGTATAATAAAGGTCTATTGAATACAATTTTTGGTATTTAAACTTCCAATAATGTGATTTATTATGTATCAGAGTATTGTTTACGTAACATGAGTAGAAGTGGCGGTTTGGTGAAAACTGAAAAATGCAAATATCTCGGTTAATATTCAAGATAGAGAATAAATGTATATAACAATATTTATAGTAAATTTAATTTGTAATAAGATTGATTCTGTATAATTTTTCGATCCGACGTATAGTAACGGAGATATTTTGAATTTTCAAAAATCCTCCCCTCTAAACCCCCCCTCCCACTGGTCCGATTTCAGCCGTTAACGAACTTGATCTTTCTTTTTACATAAAACACTTAAATACGAAGTTTGGTAAGGATTAAACAAAAATTACGACCGCTAGAGCGGTAACAGACAAATATATATATATATATATATATATATATATATATATATATATATATATATATAGATATATATATATATATATACAGTTTTGAACGGACCTCATTTTCGTCATCTACTAGGTAGGATCGATGGACATTTGAAGAAAAATGTCGAAAATTCCGTCATGAGTACAACCTCAATAGCTGATTTCCCTTAAGGGAAATCTGCTAATGATACTCTCATTTGTCATCGTTCTCTCAATATTCTTAAATACTTATTACTTCCTCATTTATATTTTGCCCCCCCCTTTCTTTTTTCTTCTTGGATTACTAAAATTAGATTAATTGAGGTAGACATTAGTCCTGCTCAATATACGTTACAGTATTAGATATAATAAGTAGATGTCAATAGAATTAATATCTTTAATACCAGAAATATATGAGTAATTATTAGCAGATTTCCCCTTAGGGAAATCAGCTATTGAGGTCGTACTCATGACGCGATTTTCGAAAACTTTCTTCAAATGTCCATCGATCCTACCCAGGAGATGACGAAAATGAGGTCCGTTCAAAATTATATATATATCTATATATATATATATATATATATATATATATATATATATATATATATATATATATATATATTTGTCTGTTAACGCTCTAGCGGTCGCAATTTTTGTTTGATCGTTACCAAACTTCATATTTAAGCGTTTTACGTAAAAAGAGAGATCAAGTTCGTTAATGGCTGAAATCGGACCAGTGGGAGGGGGGGTTTAGAGGGGGGGATTTTTGAAATTTCAAAATATCTCCGTTATTATGCGTCGTATCGAAACATTGTATAGAATCAATATTATTGTAAATTAAATTTACTATAAATATTGTTCTATACATTAATTCTCTATCTTGAATATTAACCGAGATATTTGCATTTGTATTCTGCGTATGGTCACCAATAGGCTATGTTCGGAGTTTCCGAGGAGAGCTCTGGCGGCCGTTTCCATAACTATCGTCCCTCGTGAATAGGTTTGGAGGTTAGGTTAACTGTTTTTTGGGCTAGAAACTACTGGGTTATTACGCCCTAAATAATGTTTTTTAGGTTTAGAGGTTTCTTACTACTACAGTTGTTATTAGGCAGATTTCTCTATTGTAAAACTTTACGTGGGAAATCTGCTTAGTTTACGCAGCCTCTGCGTGACGGACTTTTTTTCATTCTAGTCCAGTATATATCTATTAAGATCTGTGAGGTTGGCTGAACTGTTTTTTTTTTGCATTTCAGTATTTTATTGTGGAGGTCCTTGAAGTTTAAACTGTTCCATATATTCCTTATTATTTTCTGTATCTGTTTACTTAATGTTCGCTATGAAGTAACAGAAACAAAAAGTGTTCCTTTTTAATCTGTTACTTGTGTGAGTTAAGTGTTACAAATAATAGATATTCCGTGGTATTATTTTGTGTTGTGTGGAGGGAGCTGCTATGATTAAAGGTAAGGCCTTCTTTTGTTTCTTTATCGTTTTAGCAGATTTTCCTTTCCTGCTTTTATATACATTTTTTTGTTTTTATATACATTATTTTAAATGTTTTTATATACCATTTTTTTCTCTATCTTGAATATTAACTGATATATTCGCATTTTTTAGTACTCAGCCTTCAGTAAACCCCCACTCTAAGCTTAATTACTGAATATTGTTTTCAAGAGATCTTCATTATGCCAGATACATGCAAATCCGTTGTGTAATGGCACATCTAACAAATTGCGTTCTAGTTTGAAAATGTTTATTTGATCTATACCATATTCGATATTTAATCGTTTTGGTGAAATGCAGTTTAATTAATTAACTGCATTTTCACCAATCGTTTCAGTCAACACTAAAGATCATATTAGTTACTAGCTAAGGTACCCGGCTTGTGTGACACACCGTGAATAATTCAAATCATAATAATGGATAGCATTTATTATAATTAAATATCATCAATAATGTACATATTTCCTGTCAAAAACCAATCCGAGTATACATAAATGTGGGTAGAATACAAATGCAACATTTCATAGGAAGTAAGTTTACACAATTAACTCCGTTAGCCTCCCAACAACTCCCGCTCCCGCTTGAGTGTTATCATTTTTGCTTTATTTAAATTATTTATTCAAAACAATAATTTGAATTTTCTTGTAATTTATGTACCTGGTGTAAATTACAGTGGTAGCCTAAAAATAATTTAATTTATATTCTAAAAGTGAGGTAAGAGAAAGAGATCGTAGCCCTCCCTGGATCCTCGAATGAAATTGAGTTTTAATGCATATTGTCTATTAGCAGATTTCCCTTGAGGGAAATCATATATTGAGGTTGTACTCATGACGCGATTTTCGACATTTTTCTTCAAATGTCCATCGATCCTACCCAGGAGATGACGAAAATGAGGTCCGTTCAAAACTATATATATATATATATATATATATATATATATATATATATATATATATATATCTGTTACCGCTCTAGCGGTCGCAATTATTGTTTAATCGTTACCAAACTCGATATTTAATCGTTTTATGTAAAAAGAAAGATCAAGTTAGTTAACGGCTGAAATCGGTTATTCTCGGTGGTGTTGTGTTAGCAGTATGTAGATTTATCTATTACTAAACTACACGAGGGAAATCTGCTTAGTTTACGCAGCCCTTGCGTGACGGACATTTGTTATAATGACATTACCAAGTAACGTTTAATAGTTATAGACAGTCCATACTCATTTCAAATATGTCAACATATTGGGGAAATGAGATAATATATATCACAATTTCAGAGTTTGATTTCGCACAACTTTCGCTATCACATGTGAGAATTCAGCATGACTTTGTTTAAATAATACATTATACAAATTGAATAATCGAAATGCTCTTATAGTTTAGATTTATATTCGAAATAAATCATTTTCTAATTAAAATTAATAACAATTGAGAAGGGGAGCGGGCGGAGATTTGTTACCTCCCTAATCCAAGTCATAGTTACAGGAATTATATAAGTCTAAAAACATAACATGATTTTTATAATATACCTATATTACTAACATTTTAATGAGTAATAATAAGATTGTTGACTCCCGCTATAGTTTTTAGCGTTGATCTCATTTAATCTTCGGTATACGACAAAAGTTGATATAATTAACGTTACTTGGAATAACAAAATAAACAACGTTTGTTAAGCGTGCGTGGCATTGTCGAGAAACCAATAGGAAACGAAATATTCGGTTTTTTCATTTCAGGCTTCCCTTATCACCCCCCCCCCCTCCTGTTCGTTTCTAGCAATGTTAGTACAGCTTATAATCACGAAGGAGCTATTAGTAATTTACATACAGAGTTTTGTTTAGTTCGGTTCAGTCATTTGTCACCAATAAAATTGAGTTTATATAACAAAAGTTACTTTACAACTTTTGTTATGTGCATCTTTGCTGAAAAACCAATTGGAAATGAAATATCGCAATTTTTTATTTCAGGCCTTCCTTATAACCCTACTCATGTTTGTTCCTAAAAATTTTTATATAGCTTACAATCAAAGAAGCATAAATACTAACTCACATACGGAGTTTAATAAGGTCGGTTTAGTCTTTTGTGCCCATTAAAATTGTTGACTCCCACTACAGTTTTTAGCGTATATATCGGTTATACTTAGGTATATGACAAAAGTTCATATAACAAAAGTTACTCTAAATAACAAAATAAACGGGTCTTTTGCACTTTAGGGGAGCCAGTGATTGCATTAAGACCAACTGTTCCTAGAAGAAGTGATAAACACATGATGTGGTGGTAACCTCAACACTGCTCTTGGTTATCAAGATAACGATGCCATATTATAAAAGTCCGTCACGCAGGGGCTGCGTAAACTAAGCAGATTTCCCACGTGAAGTAATACAATAGAGAAATCTCCATACAAGAGCCCAACAGTTACGGCAAAGGGCCGAACTAGGTTTTGGCGGGAAATTCAAAAATCCGTTATCGGCCCAAATTTAATAAAAATGCAAATAACTCGGTTAATATTCAAGATAGGGAATAAATGTATAGAACAATATTTATAGTAAATTTAATTTGCAATAAGATTGGTTATGTACAATTTTTCGATCCGACGAATAATAACGGAGATATTTCGAATTTTCCGAAAATCCCTCCTCTAAACCCCCCCTCCCACTGGACCGATTTCAGCCATTAACGAACTTGATCTTTCTTTTTACATAAAACGATTAAATTCCGAGTTTGGTAACGATCAAACAAAAATTGCGACCGCTAGAGCGTTAACAGACAAATATATATATATATAAAATTTTGAACGGGCATCATTTTCATCATCTCCTGGGTAGGATCGATGGACATTTGAAGAAATTTTTCGAAACTCGCGTCATGAGTACGACCTCAATAGCTGATTTCCCTTAAGGGAAATCTGCTAAAATAAACATTCTAAATTATTAAAGTAGAACATTTATTTTAGGATGAATAATAGAAGCTAAGTAAACAATTTTTCTTTAAATAAGAACAAATTCTGCCATATCCTTCAATATTCCATATCCCCACTCCTGTTCGTCTCAGAGAATATTAGTATACCCTATAGTCCAAGTTGGGTTAGTAGTAATTTAAATACCAAGTTCCATAAAATTCAGTTTAGTGGTTTGGACGTGAAAAGGTAACAAACAACAAATAATTGTTGAGCATATCAATATTTCTATGCTTGTAATTTTGCTTCATACATTGTTATACCAAAAGATCATTTAAGACGATTCTTCCTTGAGAAGTCCTATTCCTCTCAATTTTATTAATATAATTATATTATAATTGACATACATAAATTTCACTGTTCATAGAATTTATGAATGTGAAACTTCATCGACCGCTATTCTTTAAAACCCGTAAATCATAAAAATGAGATTAAAATGAGGAAGATGTTATACAAAATTAAATTAAAATATTTATTAACGTCCACTTCTTGCAACTAAGGCTAATTGGGACGGGTTATCTACAGGTTACCACCCTTTTCTAGACAGGGTGGGACTAATGATTTTATAAAATGAATTTCGTCACTAAATGTCGCCCAGGCGGTAATCGAACTCGCCACTCTAGGTTTACCATGTGAGATTAAGGTTAACGCTTTAACTCACATGGCTAACCTGAGCCCCGAAGATGTTATAAGAGTTAATACATTTTGTATTGATCATTGGAACAAATGTGTCATTATACTATGCAAAAAAAAAATAAAAATCTTGGGTTTATCAAAGAAATAAGCTTCCCATCTGCTTATCGTAATATTTGTTTCCTCACTGGTAGGTACGGAATCTTTGGGTTCCTTGCTCTCCTCCCGACTCTGAACAAAATATTCAAAAGATAACATTTCATTTGGTTGAAATGTTATTCATGTAATATCTAGCTTTTTATAGCATCAGATTCTTCTTTATCAGCGTGCCCTTTAGAACACCTGTTGGGGCTTATCGTACCAGGAATAGTCATATCCAATGGATTTTATTTGTGTAGTTTGCAAAGAAAGATAAATAAAACTGGCCTCTTGTTCATGCGATTATATTGCTAGCTTTAAATTGTGTTTTTCATGGACTGTATTCTCCAATATTGTATTCCTTAGCTATATGCTCACAACTCTGTATGTATGTGTGTATATATATATATACTTATTATTCTGGACCCAATATTATTTATATATTCTTCAAATTTGATGGTAAAGGTCTCCAATTAAAAGCATTTCTCATGGTGACATCTACTTCCTCTGTGAGGACAGTCGCAACGTAATGTAAAGGGTAAACCAGCATTTCAGAATTGGATAGCCCCTGAAGAGATGGCAAATAAGCCACGAAACATGTAGGGCAGGTTCAATAAAGTTTGCACCCGAAAAATGTTTTTTATTGGAGATCCTTGCCATCAAATTTGAAGAATATATATATATATATATATATATATATATATATATATATATATATATCTTAAATTCAAAAGAGATTCCTAGTTTTTGGGACCATTCACCAAATTTTCCCACTCTTGAAAATCCCCGCCAAAAATACTTAACTTGTGGAAAGCTTATAGCTAATAATCATCTTAACAATAAAGAGTAAAATTTATTTTTGCATGGTTAATAAGAGCAACGAAATACTAATGCCGGTCAATAATTAGTTGTAAATACTGAAAAGATGAAGGAACGAGTTCATTCCAAAAATTTAATCGCTAAATTAAAATAAATAAAATCAAGCCAACTGTGGCTCGTCGAAGTGAAGGTTTTTACCAATTATATCTTCAGGTATGTGCTTCGTGAACTAACCAAATTTCACACGTGCTGAAACTCACACACTGTAAACGATTCTCTCATATTATATTCTCTATTTCTTCTATGAAAACACAACTTAAAATTTAAGTTAGCCTTGACATGTACGGTAGGTGTAGTGGTACAGTAGAAATTGGGGTTAACTGGTGACTAAAACAAAACGAATATGATCTGTTGGAAATGAAAACAAAAATTGCTACTGACATTCGTGTAACATTCGTTATGCTGAGTTAGAAATAAAATGTTTTGCTGTCTCATTAGACTAAGTATAATATTTATTAAGAATATTTTATTAAAAATGTTTAATTTTTTTATTCCAAAAATAAATGATCTAAATTATTCCCATTATTATGTAACCTCATCCCGTTTCCATAATGTCTAGGTACGGCTTTTGAAGTTCATTTAAAAAAAAAAAAATGTATTAAATTGAATCTTTTAATTTGTAAATCATTACTTCATTGTGGTCAATACGTCAATATGAAATTACGTCCACCAGCATATAATTTTAGCATGGATGGATCATATTTCAGGTTTTAATGTTAAAAGTTCTGGATGAAAAAGAACAATATACAAATGTTTCATAAATCTTTTACATTTGAAAAGGATAAATAAAGGCAATAGAATTCTTTTCATGAAAGGAAACCAAACGGGTATTCCCAACAGAGGCTTTTATATTCGCCAAGTTGGGGCATTGTCAGCTGGCAACAATATCCTTTTCAGGCTATAAACAGCCAATGGTTATATTAAAATATCTTTAAATATAATATATACAAAGTCTTTTATTTCAATTATTAATAATTTATCTATTTACTGATGTTAACAAATTACAAATACAAAAGGTTTATATGGCGAGTCTTGACACACTCACCAACAAATATTTACACATTGTTATTGAAAAATTGAGTAGGCGTTTCAAATGCAAAAATATATTTCTCTCTAAATTACATTGTAAAATCAACTGAAAACTGAGAATAAATTATAAAAGTCCATCACGCAAGTAAATAGGCGAAGAGATATTTGTAAAACATTATTTTATATTGTATTGTGATTTTATTAAATTATTTTATTAATCGACCTGAGATTTTAATATTAAGCGAGCGGAGGTTTTAACACATATATTATGTTCACACTCACACACACACACACACACACACACACACACACACACACACACACGCACGCACACACGAATACACATACACGCGCGCACACACACACACGCACACACGAATACACATACACGCGCACACACACGCACGAACACACACACACACACACACACACCACACACGCGCGCACGCACGCACACACGCACGCACGCACACACACACATATACATACATACAAATGGATATACTATACATGTATAATACTACTTACTGTCGTACATGGCACTGCAAGTCATTGAAGGACTTGGGCCCCTGCCACTACCATTTTTGATGATTCCTTATGCTTTGTAGTCAATACTTCAATCAAAATCCATTTATAACAAATTTGACCGGTTATCATTTTGTTATCATTTAGCTCGGATCTATGCCCATTTAAAGAAATTGGTTCAATTGAAACAAAAAGCTCAAAAAGTTCGTTAACGGCTGAAATCGGACCAGGGGGAGGGAGGGGGGATTTAGAGGGGGAGAATTTTGAAAATTCAGAATATCTCTGTGAGAAAGAAAGAAAAAATGTATAGAATCAATCTTATAGCAAATTAAATGTACTATAAAAATTGTTATATACATTTATTCCCAATCTTGAATGTTAACCGAGATATTTGCATTTTTCAGCCTTCAGCAAACCCCCACTTCTACTCATGTTACATAAACAATACTCGGTTATGTAATAAACTACATCATTCGAAGCATAAATACCAAATGTTGTTTTCAAGAGACATTTTATGCTAGATACTTGCAAATATGTTCTGGTTACGCCCCCTCCCCTTCTTAAGTTTTTGGATACTTAAATTTTATTCATTGAGATAAAAATTATTTTGATTCATTATAAATTACGGTACTAGATATAGTAAATAGTTTTCAATCAAATTAATAAGTTATATTCAGATGTATTACAGTACAGTTGTTTTTCTTTTCGGTAAGAAGTTGGCAGAACTTTTTGTTTACATTTCAGAAGCTTTCCGTTGGGAGGTTTCTTATAGTTTTTATTTATTCATTTAATATCCACGGTAGTATTTTGTTACCGGTATGTGGATTTATCTATTGTTAAACTTAATGTGGGAAATCTGCTTAGTTTACGCAGCCCTGCGTGACTGGCTTTTATGGGTGGGTGTGGCTGGCCACCCGAGTTAAGGCTGAAACTCACAAAGTCCATATTAAATGAAACTCCATTCATACAAGGGCAAGAGAAAATTGATTAAGCACCAATTACACAATTTTATAAACTAAATTGGTTACGTATCCTTCTTCGGCCAGCGGATAATATTAGTAATATTTTCCTTTTACCCTATTTTTTTGACTCCCACTCTTCCAAACATTAATGAACTTAATCCTTAGTATTGCATAAAACTGTTAAGTATGAAGTTTGTTAACCAACAAAGAAAATACATCTGATGACAAATGATTTTATTTTACTCTTATTAAATTAATTTAAAAAATACAAAATATTATGCTTGTTAAGGCGTTGATCTTAAGTCTCACGAGTGTTGTGAGTTCGATTCTTTCCTAGGAAATAGGAATTTATTTAGCGATGAATTTATTAAATAAAATCCTTACTGGCTATAAAAAGGCTGGCTACCCATAGCCTGTTTCAATTAGCCTTAGTAGTAAAAGTGTACGTTAATAAAAAATATTTATAAAATGTTATGTGCACTTCAAATTAAATTCATTTGAAAGAGACAACCAATATCTCCATGCAATAAATGCCATACAACATAATTTGTGTAACGAATCGGCTGCATATTTAAGAGTGAAAACTTAAAAATTCAGAAACTTCTACACTGCTACAACTGTAGAATTTTAATTTATCGGCTAGATTGTCTATATAGTATTTTTCGATTCTAATGTACTCATAATAATGCACATGATTAATCATTTTAGCCTGACTGTAAACCTATCACTACTTCCGGTCTGGTTTCGGACATTAACAAACCTCACTTTAGTTTTATATCAATGATTTAAATAACAAATTTGGTAACCGTTTGTGATCTCTAGGATGTACGTTTCTGAAATAATTTTGGATGGCGTTTTCTAGAAACCTATTCTCTATTTTTCTATTATTATGAACACTTAGTAAATAAGACCTGAAGTTTACGCTTATGTAGAGACATTCAGTGACATGATCGCTTCACAAAATATTAAATCACTGCAAAATGTTTATTTAAAAAATAGTGGAAAATGACTTTCTAGGCAAAGCAACATGTTACAATGTGATATGCAATATTGGAGATATTTTAGATTAATATTACTATAAATATATTTTACATTGTAGGGGGACAAATTGAAAGAACATTGTACAAAAGACCGAAACAGTATGTGGAGCCGCCCCCACCCATCAAAGATGAATTGCCTGGCGTTCGGGTAACGTTTATTAATAAATCAGTTATGTATTCATAAGGGGGGGGGAGGATATTGTATTGCATTCTTAGGAATATTGAAGGTATTGATAATTTTGGGGAATACTTGAATACAACAACAATAATTATTTTCATTATAAAAAAAAAAAAAAAAAGGAGACATATGCATCTGAGACCGTTGAATATTGACGTGTATCAACAGTTTAAAATCGTATATTTTCAGAAAACTTTTCGTTTATCGGATAGACCAGCAGTGATGATCAAATTCTACGGTGCGTATTTAATGGATATTGAATACAGGTTTTGGCAATGAGGGTTTATAACGGGGCATTTCTGTTTTCTTATAATTCAAATAAATTAGGTTTAGTTACTGTTGGCTTCACTTGGAATGGAGGGATAAGAATACGAAATGAGCTGTGGACGATGGAATCAAAGTAATTTTCCCACATTTGTCAAATGAAATGTTTAAATATGTTTTGGATTGAGAAGTAGTGAAATTCTCTGTAGGTCAGACTGGTGAGTATTGATCCAGTCTGATGAAGTACTCTCCAGGCCGGGCATGAGATGATTCAACTGCATGTTCTTCCAGTAATTTCACTTCAATTACCCAGTCCATATCCCTCACGTGGGGGAGTGGAGACGCCGCCTCCCGTTAAAACGGGACCTCGGCCTGTCGGTGTCCTCTGTGGCGGGAAATGAGATCGAAATTGATTTAGTGTGCCGGAGATTGGTGTTGTCGTAGGTTAATGAAGACACATTGCCCCTAGGGAGTGAGAAACCTAGGGGAGAATGGACATGAGGCTGGGGGCGGCAGTGGCGTGGTGGTGGGGGTATCGACTCCTGCTTGCCCCAGTCCACCCCCAACCATGATACCATTCACGACTGCTCTCTTCAGGCCCTCCTCTTCTAGGCTCGTCGTCATTACTTGCCACGTGAGTAGCACAAAACTCACATAATCTATTTCCTTTACTGCCCATGATAATGCTGAGCTCAAAAGAGTTGTTACAATAATTAATTCTATTAAATTCATGTACTATTCCGTTATGTCAAGTCAGCGAAAAATTGTTTAAAGCCAAAAGATATCATTTACATGACGTTCCATTAATAAAGACTAGAATAGTATATTTGTCTCATTTCCAGAGTGGCCATCATTCAAATTACAGTAAAATCCCATTTACTTTTCGTATTAGTTCATATTTCTATCCCTGAATTAAATTATCAATTAGTATCTTCTTTTGGCATCTTGACGTATTTATTCATAGATTCTAAGAATGTTATTAGTATATATTTAGTAACGAGCCTACTATTAAGTACTATTACTATTAAGCAATTCATGTCGTGGAATTAAATGGAGGAAAAACATGGAACCTATAAAATTTCTGATTATATTAATTATTGAATGCACATCACAACCCCACAGCTATGGAAATAAATTTACATACGATCACTGCACTGAAGATGAAAGAGTAACGGAAAAGAAGAAAATAATGCCTGATTATTTATTTCTCCCGGCCTAAATTCTTTCATCAAATAGAAACCATTTCGTAGGCCTGATGGAACTGATCAGATACTTGCAGTTGACTCATCATTGGGTCTAGGAATGTTGCTATTTGTTATATAATGTACCTTTGTAGTTAGTAAATTCACTCTCCTTGCTATTTGTTTCTGAGCTTTCAAGTATTCACAATGCAAATACACAGAAAAAGATATTTTTGAACATGAATTCTTTCCTCATTACACAGAAGAAGCGAACCGATAGAAATACTACTTTGACAATGGAATAGGAAAATGGCTCAAAAATAATGAATTTAATTATAAAAATTATGATTGTCCTAGAAATAGAAAGTACTATAGCTGCTAAACATGCAAATTTTATAAGAATGTTGATCATCATTTATTTAAAATCAATATCATCATGAGCATTACTTCTTTTTCACTATTTGACTTTCGTCTTTTCAAGCTATCGTCTTACGGCTGGTTTTCTAATAAGCCTGCATTTTATTTGAGTTTAATGGGACCTTTAACCTTTATTTCTGATTATTTTTCTATTTCTTTGTTGTCTTAGATAATTGTATTTCTTGTTACATTCTGAATACTGAAAATGTTCCATTGGCCGCCGTTATCAGTTCCTTCGAGTAGAAGCGGAGTGAGAAGCAGATTTTTGGTGCATCTCTTAATGAGTTTATGCGAGTGATCATTCTTCCTCTTATGTCTTCTTGCTTCCTCCACATTCGTTGCCAGCATTTTCGACGATACCCGAGTGTTATTTGGCTGTCTTCAAAAAGCACTATTCCGTCAATGCATTTTTTAAGTTGTTTTAGACCGTATGTCTTGGTCGAGTCTCCAGGCAACTTGAAGCTGCACCTGTGACATTAATGGTTTTCGAACTTTCTAAACAACTAGAAAAGAACTTGGGCTAAGGAAGTTAAAATTTTACCTGTACAGATCGGAAATGATATGTGAGGTAAGTTAATTACTGTAAATGAAATAGGATTGATTGGGGGAGAAAATTAATTACATCCTCTTTGCAGCAAACCTACGCAATCAGCGTTTTATAATTTATATACTTCAAAACTTTGAGAGAAGTTTTCTAATAAAGCCCAACAAATTAATGTTAAGTGTATGAGATTTTCAATCGGTTTTTGTGTTATAGACATATATTTTTTTCAGTACATTCATTCATCATTCTTATATAACCGTGGGATTTGATTAAAACTCTCTCTCTCTCTCTCTCTCTCTCTATATATATATATATATATATATATATATATATATATATATATATATATAGAGAGAGAGAGAGAGAGAGAGAGAGAGAGAGTTAGGAAGTTGTAAATAACTAGGCGATTGAATCTGTTACATCTGTCAACCAATAATTTTTAGTTTAAATTTTTGAACTAGTCACAGTATCCATTTATATATACAAGGGGCTTGGCGAATGTATATTTCGTAAGGACTGTTTTAAAAGTTGGAGCTCTAAGAAAGCGAACTTTTTAAGAACATAGAAATGAAAGTCTAAATTAGAGAAGACGCCCTATTCTTTAAAATACAGAGGAAAGGACAAACTATATTATTAAAGAGCTTTCCATCCAACTTCCTCAGCAACACAATATTACAATACTTTCGTGAACTCAGCCATCTAATAATAAAAAATTAATGAGAAATGAAATTATTAACAATTTTACTTCTAGTAAATGTATTTTTTTTTGTAAATTTAGATAGCAGTTGAAAGGTAAATTTACAAGCTTGTCCGCTTGCTTAATATTTAATAAAGTTACTACCAATGAAACAAAAGCTTAATAATTAAAATAAAATAATGAAAATGAATAAATTGGTTTCTATTTATACTACATTTAATGAGAACAAACAAAATCTCAACTCTCTCAAAACATTTTATTTTTCGACCAATGTCCCCCTCTTTTTTTTATGTTCCATACTAACATTCTCATATTAATATATTAAAAATATTATGTATAACTGTTATTTATTGGATTTCATATACTTGCAGAATAAATCGCCAAATTCTTCACCATTTAAAAATTCTATAAGTAAATTCCTATTACAATCGAGGTATTACACATATTTTAGGACATTTTTAAACATAAGTTCAATAACCATTATACCGTTTAAGGAGAGGGCCTGTGTTAGGACAACACGTAAATACAAAAATTTAGATTTCACTTACACGGCGACAGAGGAAGATTTTTTTTGTTGATATTTTGAAATTACTTTCTCTTTCATTTGACGATCACACGAATAAGAACATGAAGGATGTATACTATACATGTCATTTATATTTTCTCATACATGTTTATTTAATTATTATATTAAATTTTAAATTATTCAATATAAAATTCGAAGCATAGACTTTCTTTAGGTTTAGATTCCAATCTCTTTTCAGTAATCAGAATAAAATGAAATTATGAATGGCGATCAGATGGAGGGACGGTTATTATATTAAAAAAAACTTTTTATATGTTTTGAGCGTTATGATTTAACCGGGATTATTTTACATATTCTTACGTGCATTACACATAATAATAAACGTTGTTTATTAAATTTCTTTTGGATTGCAAAATTAAACACACAAGCTTTATCAATTTTTATCACTGCACAATTTATTTAACAATGCACTACATACTTGATTAATTATTCTTAACTACTACTCACAGTACGCACTGATTACTTCACTGTTCTTCTTATTGCACAGTCCAATAACTCACGATCACTGAAGTTCACAAAGAACACGACACTACACTGTTCTTCACATAGAACACTTTAACTCACTGCAACTAAAACGCATTGTTCACTAAAGCTGCACTGGACGCACTGTTATTCATTTCCAGAGTGCTGAGAACAAACTAAGTCTCGGAACGAGCTGGGCCGCTTTTATAGTCGAGCGGATAACATCAAAGGAAATTGTTTAGACACGTCTAGATCTGAGACGGGTATTGCCGAGAACGGGCTAGACGGCGTAGTCTAGACACTTCGGCGACAATGGTCTTTCCATCGGTCGGTTCCTTTCATCTACTTCGTACTTCTTAAATATGTGATTAACTCTGTTTAATTTTTCATGTACGTTGTTCGTTCGCAACATTATTTACCTAAAATTGGACGGACATTTTGTCATTCCCTAATAGGGGAGTTTGCAAAAATATGTGTTGCATGTCTAGTGAAAAGAAACAGACCATTCACATAGAATTAATCAATATTTGGTAAATATATAAATAGCTTGAACTACCTTCAAATTGAAGTCTTTCCAATCGGAAGACGAAAATTTTCTGGCTTTCAAGAATTGAACACATACAACAAAAAGTGATTTGATATACGCAGAGGATAACCTCGATAACTTCATTAAAATTTGCCTGATACACAAAGGTTTAAATCAAACATGAAATTGACGGAATCACAAAAAGATTTGCACTTACATGAAATGACCTTTTGCCTATGAGACTGACCAACTATAATAAAAACTTATAGGTTCCATCTTTATGATTGTCCTTTACTGAGAGGCTGAAGGAAAATTCTAAAATCAAATCTAAACAATGACTTACAAATAAATAAACTGGACTAATATTTCTAAAATATTGAGCTCTTCAAGATTTAAACTCGTCGTTTTAATTTGTTAAAATAATTTCATAGTTGGTTGGATTCTACCTATTTTTTCTAGAGTTATTCTATATTGATTTAATTTCTTTTTTTCGCCCCATGGGTATTTATCGTCCATATGTGAATCAAGGAGATGAATGAAAATCTTAGAGTCGATACGACGATGATTTAGGGAATGCCTTTGTGTGATACCTCAAGCAAATAAATTGTCCTTTACGATGTTACTGGAAAAGGGAAAATGTTAAACATCTTTGATACTTTTACAAAAGCCAAAGATTATCGAAATTAATTTCCATCTATCATGTATCTATAACAGCTCATCTTCAATTATATGTTTCCCGTTAGTAAAAACCCAATATGGGGGATAAATTGTATTTAAGCTGAGTATTACGGTTATTAGGGTACATTATGCAATTGCGAAAATCGGAACAGTTGGATTTGGGCTTTACTGAAATCCAAAATCGGAAAATACAAATAACTAGGTATGTTAAAGAAAAATCTATAAATCAATGACTGTATGCTGTAATAAGAAAATTGATTATTTACTTTTTTTAACAAGTTTTTTATGGCTTTAAATTTCTCCCTTTCTACCATCATTGCTTTGATTTGGGCCATGCATGGACTGTTAAGTAAGTTTCAACAGCTCTTAATTTGTTTTAGCAGTTTCCCTTAAGGGAAATCAGCTATTGAGGTCGCACTCATGACCCTATTTTCGAAAATGTTCCTCAAATGCCCATCGATCCTACCAAGGAGACGACGAAAATGAGATCCGTTCCCGTGCCACTCCCTCCCCCCTTAAAATCTCCAATTATTCTAATACATGGCTGAGACTTGGTGTGCTATAATTGGGACCCCTGAAGAGTCCTTTCAATCCATATTCAACCTTCTAACCTTCTCCAGCGACCATGCACAAATTGTGTAAAATGCACAAATCTTTATTTCACAAACGGCACGTTTTATTGAAAAATGCTGCAACATAAAAGTTATAGTCAACAAAATTATCTTTGAAACAAGTTTACGGGGAAAAGAATGGATACTGATCAGTAAACCCCACCTCCTACTTTTGTTATATTAACAATAAGCTGTTATATCATGAACCACTTCATTCTAAGTTTAAGTACAACATTTGGTTTTCATTGAACTTTTACTTTGTGAGATACATGCAAATAAGTTATTTGATGATGACGTAATCGATTATGATTTTTCGTTCCTTACTTGAAAATGTTTATTTTATTTCTACTCGATATTTAACCGTTTCAGTCAAGACTAAAGATCATATTAGTTATTGACTGTAATCAAACTTGGAATGGTGGATGTTTAGAGGGGGGAATTCGAAAATTAAAAATTAATATCTCCGTTATTAAGATTCGGATCTTAAAATGTTATAGAGCCAATCTTTTCATAATTGTTTCATAACTCAAGTATTAGGTGAGCTATTCGTACTTTCATGTTTTCTGCCTTTAGTAATCTCTCTAATCATCGTTTTAGCAGATTTCCCTTAAGGAAAGTCAGCTATTGAGGTCGTACTCATGACGCGAGTTTCGAAAAATTTCTTCAAATGTCCATCGATCCTACCCAAGAGATGACGAAAATGAGGTCCGTTCAAAATTTTATATATATATATATATATTTGTCTGTTAACGCTCTAGCAGTCGCAATGTTTGTTTGATCGTTACCAAACTCGGAATTTAATCGTTTTATGTAAAAAGGAAGATCAAGTTCGTTAATGGCTGAAATCGGACCAGTCTGAGGGGGGGTTTAGAGGGGGATTTTCGGAAAATTCGAAATATCTCCGTTATTATGCGTCGGATAGAACCAATCTTATTGCAAATTAGATTTACTATAAATGTTGTACTATACATTTATTCTGTATCTTGAATATTAACCGAGATATTTGCATTTGTATTCTGCATTGGTCGGCAGGAGTGAGCTGTTTCGTACTTACCGAAGAGAGCTCTGGCGGCCGTTTTCGTAACTATTCGTCCCTCGTGTATAAGTTTAGTGATCCCTTACTACTTACTACACTTGTTATTGGGCAGATTTCTATTGTAAAACTTCACGTGGGAAATCTGCTTAGTTTACTCAGCCCCTGCGTGACGGACTTTTTTTTTTTCATATATGTAGATAATATGTGGTGAGATGAGATTAGTAGTGTACTAAACCAGCACCTGGGAAATCTGCTAAGTTTACGCCGCCCTTGCGTGAATGGCTTTTCCCCCCGTTAATGCTGTACAGTTAATGAACATTAAATACCTTTCGAAATCTCTTTAGGAAACATCAAATGCATTGATTTCCTAGAATGACCTGGTATTACATTTGCATTTTTAAATTTTCAGAATGGCATGTCTACGCCGTAGGTATTTAAGAGCAATATAAAGCTGTAGGCCCTCGTGTCCCTCGTAGTGTGGGAGGGGAAAATCTCAAATATTTTAAGATTTGAAGACTATTTATAACTAAATTGCTCCTCTAGTTTCTCAAGTATTCTATAACAAATCTAATTGATGCCACAAATGATTGTCGGAATTATATCATAGTATTACTTTAATAGAAAAAGTAAACAAATCATAATAAAGTAATCGAATTTTATTAACATTTCCATTGATTTATGCTAATTAGGAGAGCTACAGAGAGAAGAATGACTTCCCTGGACCGCTAACATGGCTGTCACTGGATCACTGCAGTGTGGGATAAATATGATATGGAGCTAATTAACGGTTATGTTAATATTTCATCAGACCAATATTGAGCCATCACCCGGTCACCACAACATCAGTAATTACCCTGGTTCATCCCTAATGTACAATAAGGAAAGTTATCCCTTCTTAAATTCATTAAAATCCCTTTATATGTTTATGTTTTTTTTTTAAATAATAATTCAATATGAGCTGACGTTTTTGCAAACAGATTAGCAAAACAATGCTTATTGGTTCCCGAAATTGAGAAAATCTAAACGAAATAAAATTAATGTTAATTATTAACGTCCGTTTAATGCTACTGCTGATAATCAGGACGTGTAATAAACTTTTCTTGCAGGTGGGGTGTATTAAGGATTATATTTAATGAATTTCTCACTAAATGAATTCCTAATGTTTATTTGGAAATTGAACACTAAACTCTAGGTCCATCACGAGTATTAAAACCACCTCCACCATACGTAAACTAAGCAGATTTCTACATTCTGGAATGACAGACAAGTGATGTGATCTCTCCATATATTCTCTATTTATAAGTAAAAATCCGATACGAAAACCAATGAACAACAAAATGTACGAAAACTAGCCAAATATTTGAACTACTAAAAACCATATAAAACAACAACTGTGTAGTATGATTAGTTTAATAACATTGTCTCTATAACTATGTTTTATGCGACTCGTAATAAAGGAGGTATTTCGATTTTACGAAATCTAGTCCGATTTCAAAAATTGACGACTATGAACTAAAGTTTTTAAGGAGGGATTAAATATCGAGCATGGAATAGATCAATTAACCACTTTCGAGTTAAGAATGAAAATTCTTAATTGATGACATCACACAATGTATTTGCATGTATTTCCCGTAATAAAGGTCTGTTGAAAACAATATTTGGTAAATAAGTTTCGAATAAAGTGGTTCATGATATAACAGCTTATTATTTATATAATATGAGCCGGAGTGGGGGTTTATTGAAGACTGAAAATTAAAAACTGCAAATATCTGGATTGTGAAAAATTGGGTATAACTTTTATTGGAAAATGAATCTACAATAAGATTGATTCTATTCAATTTTCGGATCCGACTCCTAAAACCGGAGATATTTAGAATTTTTAACATTCCTGTCCTTTAAACCCCCTAACACCACTTCCAACCCCCTATCGGTCCGGTCCGATTTAAGCTGTTAACGAACTTGGAACGTTTAAATACCGAATTTGGTACCAATGGAAGAAAATGAAACAAGAATAGCAACTGCTAGAGCGTTATTAGAGAATATATTTGTGTGTGTGTGTGTGTGTGTGTGTGTGTGTTTATGTATGTATATGGCTTTGAACGTACCTCATTTTCGCCAATTCCTGAGTAGGATTGAAGGACATTTAATGAAAACATTTCGAAAATCGCGTCATAAGTACAACCTCTATAGCTGATTTTTCTTAAGGGAAATATGCTAATAGGAAAACAAAATATCTTCTCTCGGGGTGCGTATTTACCTGCTTAGTTTGATTTACTCTTAATACTTTTTAAATAAATAACATTATTGTGTTTAATATAACTTACCACTATGAGCCTATTGAATACATATTTAAATTATTTTTTTACAATGAATTTAATAAACTGTGCGCATAAATTTTACGAAGCAGCCCTTTTTCCCTGCCAAGAGAATCATCACAAAGTTGTATATGGTATTGATTCTAACGCTCAAGGTCGAGACTTTCTTGTCATATTCTACGTTCTTGCATTTGAAATGTTGTTTTTTATTAACAAGTTCTTCTCGCCCGCCCATCAAAAGCAATTTGTGGCCTTGGGGTTTCTCGTGCCTTCAAGTCTCCTTGCTCGAAATTAGTTTTCTTTCTTTTCTTTCTGTCTTTAATATATGTCGCCTTAGCCATTTCTTCAATACATTTCCTTTTTAAATTCTTTCATTCATAGTCTATCAATTTTATTTTTTTCAGAGGGGTTAGGAATGTGACTTGATCTATACTCCTACATCAAGGAGGAGGGGGTTAGCTAGTTAACCATGGGATCCGTTCATGAAGAAATTTTATTTTCAGGTCCCGATTAAAAAGTGATCATTGATCCTGTCTTGAAAAAGAAGTCATTTATTTTCTCAATAATTTACTTCAACCAAAACTTTTTGTTTAGTGCCGCCCGGCCCAAACATTAGCTTTTTCAAAAGAAGAATCCGAACTTGCTAAGAAATAAGTCCGTGTGTCTGAAAATGATAAGCTTGTTCTGCACAATAACCTTGTCAAAACTAGTGGTATTCACAGGGATGTTTTTCTTATTGTACATTTTAATTTTGTTCTCAAAATTACGTAAAATATAATGCTGTTGAAGTAGGAAAAAGGGCAGATAATAATTAATCTTTTGTAATCATTTTTATTTTAATATCTACCACAAAAAGGCATACGTCAGTTAGATAAACTAATATTTTTTCTTTAATTTATGCGTTGAACGTTTATTCCAGTTGGGGCTTCTCTCTTTAGTTATCGACGTTGGTATTTATCTTGATGAAGAAACATCTGGCAATGAGACTTTAATCGAGAAGAATTATGGAATATATATTTATTAGAATTTCATGTTGAATCGAAAATGTTAGTGACGAGAATAAAGTTTTTGGCAAGGGAGGGGGTGTACCTTAGAAGAGGTAACCCTAGTGAAAATCGATGTGGTCTGATTCATCGGATGGCAGACTAGATTGTTTCATTGTAAATATGATTACGAATTTGTGTTTTTTTGCAATGTTTCGTTAAATAAACCACATTATGAATTTATTTAACTAAAAGATTTATTCCTCAGATTTTGGCTAGGATCACTACAAACACTTTCTTCCATTTTTTTAAAGATTCGCCCTGAATGTTTCATGACTTAAAAGTAACTTCTCAAGGGGTGACCTTCTCTGTGAATTATATTTGGCCAATTTATAAAATCCCCAAAGTAGACACATTTTTAATTTCATTCAACAATAAATCACATTTTTTTTTTTTTTTTTAATAAAATGATAATGGTTAGGTATTACGACTACGAACCGCTTGTTTCCTTTAGAATGAGTCCAAGGATTATTGAATATTAGGCCTGAAAAGTTTTTAAGAAGTCTTTTTATTCGTGCCTTTGGGGGTTCAGGTTAGCCGTGCAGGTTAGGGCGTTGGTCTTAATCTCGCGTGGTAGACCTAGAGCGGCGGGTTCTATTCCCGCTCTGGGCAGTAGAAATTTATTTAGTGACGGACTCATTAAATAAACTCCTTAGGCCCACTCTGGCTAGAAAAAGGTGGTAACCTGTAGATAACCCGTCCCGATTAGCCATAGTAGCTTGAAGTGGACGTATATAACAATAAACAACAATATTTCGTGCCTTTGGAACTTTTTGTTTTCTAATTGATGGTTTTACAGAACACATCGAGACTTGGGAGAACCTCGGCGTGGGTCATAATCACCGTCGCGTCACTATTTCTTCATTTACTCTCACGTAATATTATTTGTAATTCTAGAGATGTAGGTTCGATTTCCTCGCGAACAGTTTATTTAGTGGAGGGCTCACTAAATAATTTCTTTAGCCCACCCTGCCTAGAAAATGGTGCTATACTGATAACCATCTGATTTGTCTTTGTAGTGTACACAGCAACTAAATAAGTAGTTCTTAATTAATTGAGTGTCAAACGAGTGGACAGAGAGAGAAAATAATTTCAATGTGGCTTTATTCTTAGAAGAGCCAGGAAGATGAAAGAAATTTATCTCCACCAAATGTAGAGATAATTTCACAGAAACATTTAGTTTTCCTTTTATAGATAAATAAATAGCAAAATGATTGTCATGGATGTTGTTAAAGTTGAAGAATGTTTATGTGGTATTGACTTCAAAAATAATTCTAATATGGAATGTCTGACTTTGTGCACTTGAAGTCCTATAAATTTCTTATATTTATATTGAAAGTATTCTGTGTTGATGAAATTCCATTGAATGCACTAGCGTTACATTCTTATTTATGTATACATATTAATACACCTCACGTTTCACGTGTTAAGTTCGTTGAGTACGTTTTTTGGGATGATATACATGGATGTATTATGTGCTTGATAATGACTTGTATTTAGGTTAGTGGTTTAACTAGTTTTGTTCTTAATTTTGATCATTTTTCATGTTCAGAATTAATTAGAATTACGGATTCAGTTGTTAGAGAGAAGTGACAGTAAGTGAAGTTGAAGTTTGTCCGTGGTAAGGGACGCTGGCTAAGATGATGTAGGTCACCTCCTGATTTTAGATGGAACCAATGTTCGGATCAATGTCGGATGATATCAAGGTTTGGTTTGACCACAATAACCGAAGAGCAAACAAATATCCCTTTCTCATATTATCTTGTAGCAATTTTAGGTGGAAAATTTAATTATTTTCTTTTACTAGAGAATGCTTTTTTTACTCTTATTTGTGTCGTTTTTAGTAGTGGAAATGGTAATTGCGCCAAGCCTGTCTTTGAAAACAAATTGTTTCCCTTGAAAATATAAAGATTGGATTAACTTATGTACTAAGCATCCCGTAATTTTCATCACGTAACAGAAATATCCTGTAAACTTGTAGAATAGTAGCACAGTCATTCTGTTGCAATATCCGTGAAGGAAAAAAGGGGAATTGGTTAACTAAAATTTTAGTAATCTCTTTATTTTTGCCAAATTGAAGAAATGCTACTATCTCTGAATATTAATATTCAAGTTAGAGAAAAACTATGTATAACAATATTTATTGGAAAGTGAATTTGCAAAACGAAGATTGATTCTATACAATTTTGCGATCTGCCTCATAATAACAGAGATATTTTGAATTTTCGAAATTCCCGCACCGTAAACCCTCGCCCCTTCCTCTAGTCCGATTTCAGCAGTTAACGAACTTGACCTTTAGTTTCACATAAAACGTTTGCATGTCGAATTTGGTACCGATGGAACAAATATTGTGACCGCTAGAGCATTAACAGACAAACACACACAGTCACACACACACACACACACACACATATATATATATATATATATATATATATATATATATTTCAACGTTCCTCATTTTCGTCATCTGGGTTGGATCAATGGACATTTTTCGAAAATACATCACGAGTACAATATCCTTTCCTTCAATATATAGTTATCAATAATACTTGTGTTCTAATCATCTAAGCAGAATATTTTGTAGTTAATGAACTGACAATGATGCTAGAAATCTTTAAAATTTCAATAATTATTTGTTTTTTGTAAGGGCATAGCTATTGACGAACTGAATTTTGCGAAAAAAAACTGAGGAGGCCACCTCATGATTTCCTTGTACTCCTATTAAAATAAATATATCAAATATTTGGCTGCATTTCATGTAAAATTATTTCACTTGATCTTTTTTTTTTGGCACTCCATTATGGCAAATATGAAATTTCGACATTCTAAAGATAGCTGTTTTGCTACCTGCTATTGCGAGAAACGTATATACGTCCAGACGTCATACCGAGTCTAGTCAGAATGGGTACAGGTAGGAAATGAAATGAGATGATTTTGATATTACTCTTTTTTCCATATTAAATTGAACCAAACTTTGGTCCCTAAATTTGAAAGCTTACTTGAACTCAGATTGCGTTGAGTTCCAGGGCTGGTTGGAGAAGGAAGTGGTAGGTTGAGTGCCCTCCATAGGCTTGGCAAAAGGTTCTTTTTGTGGGTCGTTAAGCTTCTTCGGGGTCCTTTAGGGTCCGAAGGATCTAACCTGGGGTAGAATAGGTATCATCAACTTCACGCACGACTTATTCAATGAAGCATGTGGGGTCATCGCCCTTTTTGGACCCTACCTTAAACATGTTTGGAGACTTTCCGTCATTACTTATAGGTCTATTATATACTCCTTGTAGTATTCATATACCTAACATATTAGTTGTACATTATCTTTGTTTTAATCATTGAAGTTAATTCCATATTAATGGGATTTAAGCTGCATTTTGTGGGATTTAATGGGATTAGTGTTAAATTTTGTCGGTCTATAACATTGTTCTTAGCTAGTTTTCAAGCTTTCCATGAATTTCTCTTCTTAGTCTTTACTTATATAAATTTCTCAACCTCTAGAGGCTTTGGTTTATCGTGGCGTTTTCATAACTTTTGTTTAGGGTTGTTTCAAATCACTTGGGGGGGAGGGGGTCACAAATCCTCTGTTGAAAACTTCTTTAGAGGCTAGGATGTCTTTTGACAATTATTTATCTTACTTTTTCTTAACAACTGTTTATTGAAAAGCAAAAGAAATTAAATTTATACATTAATGTCAATTATATGAAGGATGCATACTATGCTTTATGTTTAGAACCATTGAGTTCTGTTGGATGCCATTATTTTCATATAACGCCGAAATTATATGATGTTTCATGTTCCCGAAAATGAGTTTCCGGCCCTCTTCTCCTATACCCTATAATTCTACCTTTACATGTTTGCTTCCTTTCATGTCCAAGGGGCTCTTTTGATTCTCCAACCAATCCACATTGCTCCAATTGATTATATTCCCATTGTGTATTTATATTCTCATTTTGTGAAAACTCAATCTTTTGATGCTAGAAGTCCACTAATGAATTCAAATAAGAAGGTTTTGCTTTCTGAATATCCATGTACAACATATGAGTGAATATACCCAAGATGTGCATACTTAAGAATTGCATTAGCATTTCAAGTTTAAAAATACAACTTTTTCCCCTAATGTTTTTCTATCCTTTAAAAATTCAACTGAATCTATCCTCTAAAAATAAAACAATACCATTGGCAGAGTTGAAGTAATGGGTCTTGGAGCAAATAGTGTTTATAGATGACAGTTTTTTAGAAAAGTCATGTTTTCAAGTAATTTATTATCTCCGTTTGTATTCCTTGCCTTATATGTGCAGTAGAGTTTAGAGATTGAGATTTGTGGGAATGTTGACGTTGTTCAAGAATACTCCTGGACAGATACATCTTGTAAGTAAGTTTAAGTAGGGCGACGGATCAATCGTATGTGTTTAGGTGGGGTGTGGCTTAACTTACCACCATTGATCTGGAAGTGGACTTAATGGAATTTGGAAGTACAAAGTGTCGTCTGTTAAGGTGTTTCGTACAAAGCTTTCGTAGGACTATTTCATAGAAAATGATTTTCATTATCTGGTATGATTGGTATTTTAGTTTGTATTTTTCTTTGTCAATTCTTAATTAATATTTGTTCTGTACCTAGGAAAACTTCGATGGTGTGGTTTTTAATTATTTTTCCTTTAGTGTAATTTACTATTGCTATCTAAGATTGGAGTCATTCATATTTAATACTCTTTTGATGAAAAAAAACTCTATATTTTCCAGTTTGTACGTATGTGTAAATACTTGTGTCTATCAACATGACGACATTTAACATACTGCCCATTTTCGTGCTACTTGCAGTATAAGTCTTTAGTAGGTTTCATGATTTACGAAAAATGTCTTCAAATGTCAGTGGTCATACCTAGAAGATGACGAAAATGTGGCTATTCAAAATTATACGTATATATATATATATATATATATATATATATATATATATATATATATATACACATACATACATACATACGCATTAGTTTGAAAGCTTAAATACCAAATATTATTTTCAATGGGCTTTTTAGCAGATTTCCCTTAAGGGAAATATCTCCGTTATTATGCGTCGGATCGAAAAATCGTATTGAACCAATCTTATTGCAAATTAAATTTACTAAAAATATTGTTCTATACATTTATTCTGTATCTTGAATATTAACCGAGATATTTGCATTTGTATTCTGTGTGTCGTCGGCAGGAGTCGGCTATGTTCGGGAATTTCCGCCGAGAGCTCTGGCGGCCGTTTCCATAACTATTTGTCCCTCTTGAATAGGTTTAGAGATACCTTACTACTACAGGTGTTATTGGGCAGATTTATCTACTGGAAAACGTCACGTGGGAAATCTGCTTAGTTTACGCAACCCCTGCGTGACGGACTTTTATGTCTCTCACATATGGAATTATGTTGTATCATGACGAAGTTAATTCAGATTTTACATTCATAACTCTGATTTTACGCTCTTATTTGATCTATACCTTACTTGACATTTATCCGTTTAATTCAATTCTAGCAACCCTTTGCATCTACTCACTGAATTTTTACTTAGAAATAGAAAATATATGGTGAGATGGGATCAGAAGTGTGTCATACCAGCAAGTTGGAAATATAATTATTTTATACGGCTCTTGCGTGCCGGACATTTTTGATTTAGCAGATTTCCGTTAAGGGAAATCAGCTATTTAGGTTGTACTCATGACGCGATTTTCAAAAAACTTCTTCAAATGTCTATAGATCTTACCAACTAGAGGACGAAAATGAGGCTCCGTTATTGTATTGATCGAAAAATTGTATGGAACCAATCTTAATTATGTTTTCATCTTATATAATGTTCTATAAATGTTGTGATGTCTATTTGCGGATGGGAAATGTGTGGTATTTTTGGAAGCCACAGCGTGGCGCACTCTTTTTCAATCATAAGTGTCATTGTATCTTGTTCCTTTTGTAGAATAGAATTTAGTCTATAGAGGCAGAAAAACGAAGGAAGTACTGATCAGCCCTGCTAAAATTGTATATTACAACCGTGATCAGTAACATTGGCTCTGATAAAGTTACATTAACTTAGATTCTAATTTGTATATTGTTTGAACATTGCTATTCTAGCTATGCGGGACAGCCAAATAAGTGAAAGGGTGAAATAGAAGTGTAAATTGGTCATAGGGAAAATTTAAAATGATCGGAAACGATAAATGGTAACCTTTCATGCAATGGCTAATCTTAGTAGCAGAAAGGTTGTGTTGTTCTCTCGATAATGTCTTATCACATTTCTGTATTTTTTCTATAGATTTAAAGCCCTGTTTAAAATATTCTGTTGCATAGCATTTATGCTTGTTAAATGCTTCCAATTTGTTTTATCTAACATGCACATAAACTTGAGGTCATAGAAATACTTGCACGCAAGAACCTTTATAGCCTGCTTGAAGTGTACTTTCAAGATCTAGTTAAATGATAGAAAGGTTTTAGTAGTTTGTGAGGGTTAATTGATTTCAGCTTATGCCTATTTCTTATACTTTTTCTAAAATAAAATTTTAACCATAATGCCTGTTTTCTTAGGAACATTGCAGTGGCGTATTATAGAAGTATATACTATCACTTACTTATAAATTTCTCTATTTATTTGATGTATTCGAGTTTGCCAGTAAAAAAATAATTGTGCCTCATCGTATACATCTTTTTAGCTGGAGTTTTATTTTAGGTGGCCAAATATTGGGTTTTTCTGAAAACAATGCAGGATTTTAGGTTGTCTTTAAAATACCTCTCTTTATAATAAACTGTTTACGTATGTTGGATTATTTATTTGCATTAAAGTCAACACTTATTAACCCTCCAAAAGGTAATGGTTTTTTTTTTACCTCTGAAGGTGTTCTTCCTTGATGACGATCTTCAGCGAGGTTTGCTGGAAGGAACCAGAACAACTGTTGGATAAGTAAATCGGCCGTCCATGGCAATTTCATGGCGATTGGAAAGGGGATAATACTCGAAAGTTGGGTTCCTCTCTCATTAAACGACCGCCAAAAAAAATCAGCGTTATGAAATTTTTTCCGCACATCTTTGCCGATACAACGATCCATTTCTGTCCCTGACTGACACTTGTGATGAAATGTGGATCCTCTGCGATAACAGCACAAGTTCTGAACAGTGGTTGACGAATGAGAAGAATCACAACCTTTTCCAAAGTCTCCAACTCATCAGAAAAAGGAGATTACTGTTTACTAATTAATGATTTTCGGTGTGCTAGTTTATAATTTAATTTATAACTTCTGTTTCTTTTATTCGCCATAAGCATAGAGTAGTTGGGGTGTTGAGACTCGCACAATAATTAGTATTATATAATTGCATAAATTTTCATTCTGTGGAAAAAGTTAATGTAATCTTTTCAAATATTCGAGAAAATCGACTAAGTATTTACCATCTCGAGGTACCTTCATTGACGAACGTTGACGTAAGACGATTGGGGGTTTTCTTTAAACTTCAACTGGAAATTGGTTCGTATGACTTAACCCTAAGCTATTATGACGCCTGCTTACAGATAATTTTTTACCCCTACAACATTGTATGGAGATGCACCGGTTATGAACGGATGTCAATACTCATAACTGGGATTGAGTGTATTTTATATAGACGGGTGATAATGGTTGGAATTTTAACTGGCCATGAAGTTGTGCTTTCTATTATTCTCGAACGTTTTGTTTTCTGCTTCTTGATCGTCGAAATGTCGCCTTAAGCCAAAACTAACTCGGGGGAGGAGGATCTTGACAGTTCTGCATTGTGGCTTGTTTTCACTTGAACAAAAAACGAGATGTTTGTGCCACAAGGTTACGAGAGGAGTGCTTCCCACGAATCAAAAGTTACATTTTTGGCCTAGAGGCTCTATGTAAGAGCTGTTAGTAAGTAGTTGATGAGCCCACCGCTCGGTATATCTAGCGATCTCATTCATATCTTTAAAGTTCTGGGTATACAATTTTAATAAATAGACTAAACATTCTATTCTGTCAGTTCATAGACAGTAACAACATTGCTCAAATTTTAATTTAGTGTGTTAAATTCTGCAAATAACAAAATGGCAAAGTACATTCAAGGTTCAATTTGAAACATCAATATTTTTATGTAAGTGTAATTTTGAGGTGAGCAGAGGCAAAAATAGCTCTGAATGAAGCTGTCAGTGTCCTTAACCCTTAATCGGCCAGAAACTCAAAAAATAACCTGAAATGAAAAATGTTCTTAAAAACTCATTTTTTGCGTTCCTAATAAATAGAATATATAAAGGTTTTACTTAATTTTTTTAGTGACGAAATTCATTAAATAACGTCCTAAAATCCCACCCTGGCTAGAAAAGGGTGGTAACCTGTAGATAACCCGTCCCGATTAGCCTAAGTTGCAAAAAGTGGACGTTAATAAATAAATAATAATAATAATAATTACTTAATTTTTTTTCTGAACAAAAATATTACATGGTGTCTTTAAGTACACTCTGGCCAATCACCGTAAATCAATGGGGGGTGTCCGTTAGTTTGTCAATAAACTGACATAGTTTCTAAAAATGTAATTAAATAATTTATTATGTAATAAAAGAAACGTGTTGTAAATAAAAAATAAGTACATTGTAAACAAAATATAAATTCGTCAAAAATATCATTAAACTTTCCATTCATTCAAGAAAACAAGGCTTTTCACGTGTGTTACAAAGTCCCACATTACATTTCCGACATAAAACAACCTTTTGATTTTGGTGACACTTTCCTTTTGTAGTGAATACTTGTCAATCAATGGTGCATCCCGCTGCATGCTTGTCAACGGTGGAGCTGCAGCAGTTCTTGCCTGCAATTGGTGGTCATGGCTCCACTAGCCCTTTTAGATCGCCGGTCCAGCAGAATATCCTCTGCGATGTGTATTCGAAATTGTTTTAAAGTCAATTTTTTTTAGGGTGTTCCTTTTGTACAATAGAAATGCGTTAGTTACCATCAAATCCAATAATTATTTGAAAACGTTCATGTAATACTTGTGGGAGCGGTAACCTGTTCAATAAAGTGCAACGAACAATCACTAAGGTCAACTTTGTTGTCATACCATTTAATCATGCTGATACACTTTTTGTTATCAACGTATTCTTCATAACATCCTCTTTCACCCTCAATATTGAAATGTTCCAATATTTCATTCATTTCAATTTGAAAATTTCCTTCATCCATTTTGGGGCATCCGTGGGCATTTTCTCGTTCATAGTCGCTTTCTTCTTAATCAGAAGTGATACTAAATTTTGGTAGCAAAGAGAAAAATCTTTTCACTTCGACTTTTATACGTATCTGTTAATTAAAATGGTAAAAGTAAGAAATAATATAAAATCATGCACCTTGGGCAAATTTGTTGGTATTTGGCCAGGGTGAACTTAAGTACACCATCATTAAAATCCATGCTAAAGCTCTATTTCTTTCCAGAATGGAAAATGAAACACATAGGAACTTAAATACAATCCTTTACAACTAATTCACCCATTTTGGGTCATATTTAAATCGAATAGAGTATATTTTAATGAATTAGAAACTTCGCTGGCAACTAGTGTGAAGTAGGGTGGTAAACAATGATGATTTTCTTCAGTATATTGTTAGTAATTAGCTCCAATAACAATAAATGGACTTTTGTTGCATATGCTCATGCTTGGGAGGTTACAGGGGTGTAGACTGTGGCTCAAAATGGGTAAAATAGAAGCAGTTGCTCTCTGTGAGTGTTAGATATGAATGGTGTCTTTAAAGACACCAGTTAAGGGTTAACAAAATAATAAAATGAAAATCATTTATGCTTTGACAGTACAAGTTAGTTTAATGTGATGCAGGTGGACAAGGGTGCTATTGAAGACTCCAACTGTAAGTGTAATGAAATTCATTCGTTGATGCGCCAAAGGTACCTTACCAGGTGGCATTTGCACAGTGACCACTTAAATGGCCCTCCTTCATTAGATGAATGAATGATCCCTTTTCTTATCGAATGAAAAGGTCACGTACTCGCAAATTGGGATGATACTTTGTCTATTTCATTCTTCGCTATAATGCGTCCAGGTATACATCTTAGGGGGGCACTTCTTTATTCTTACTTTAGGCAGTTGGGAGCTTGGTTAACAGAGGGATGAGGAATAAGTGCAGTTCCTGAGAGGATCCAGAAATATCCCTGTGTGAAGAAGTCTTGAGACGAATCCTTGGATAGAGGACCAAAAGGACACAGGTTTAGGATACCTTCAATGTTTTTGAAGTAGCGAGCGCTCGTTGCTTAATAATAACTTTATACTTTTAACTCCTTCTCCCGATTGACCTCCAAAGTCTGAGTGTGAGAAGGAATACATTTTTACTGCACACCAACTGGGGCAAATTGTTTATTCAATTCCTGTTCGTGCTTGGCCATTAGTAAGTGCAATTGGCAGAGAAATCTTGAGGAAAGGATGTACTTCGTGACTTGGAAGATAGTTGTGGGAAAATCAGATATCGTTTCATGATGCATGTGCTTGGAAGACATACAAACAAAATGCATTAATAAGCCTTGGTCATGGTTGTTTTTCTGCAATTCGAATTGCAAATCAAGAATGGACCCGCATATCCCCCCAGACCCGAGACTCGAAACCCTAAGAATGAGTGTACCTGAGCAAACCGAGTTTTGGAAAATGATGCCATCTGTAAATATGAAAGCAATGGATCTTCATATGAATACGACATGAATGTTAGTCATGTTTTTTAGAAAGAGAACCGTTCAAACGCCGATTGCTTACTCAATATCGTTTCTCTTCCAACCTATTAGCTTAGTTTAATATGCATTCAGAAAAATTAAGATTCGTGTACTTTTGCGACATTATTGGAATCAAGAATCTTCTGCAGCGGCTGCTACCCCGGGCCTTGGGCGTTTTTACAGCAGCCATGGCTCATTCTCAGAAGCCTGTTCTCAGCGCCTATCTGAATGGAGTATTGAGGTTACAGAAACGGCAGTTAATAAAAATCTGTCAATATAATTTGTTTTCAGCCTTGAGCATACCCCCACTTTTAATCATCGTGCGTTAAAAATAAGTCAATAGATCATGAAACGTCTTATGCCAAGATTAAATAACAATTCTTTTTCTATAGTTTTGTTTTTCATTTCTCGAATAATTCGCGATTTATTTGTATTATTATATTTGCAGGCTTCAGTAAACTCCCTCTTCTAATCGTGTGATTTTTACTTTTAAGTAACTGATTCACTAAAAATCTTTTTTCCACCTTACATTACAATTACTGGTTAGAGGCGCTCCTTACTACTGGGGAAATATAGAATAGGCGATGAGATGAGATGATCAGTAACTGTTAGTTTATTCCAAAATATACTAAAAAAAAAAATGTTTAAATTGAACCACAATAATTTTTATCTCAAACAATTCTAATTGTTATGATCCAAACAATTCTAATTGTTATGAACTAAGTAAAAGACCGTTTCTCATTTGCTGTATGACACACTACTGATCCTCAATCTGTATTTCTGAAATCCGAATTGTAGAAGTGGGGCTTTACTGAAGGCTGTAAACAAGAATATACTAATACCTCTCATAATATTTGAGTTAAGAAAATTGTATTGAAAACCAACTGTAGAGCAGCGATAGTTTCTCAAGACCCGTTCTATAACATTAAGACTCATAATAACGGAATCAATCTCTATCTGCTAAAACTTTCCAAATTCGAACATATCATATACATATATATTTGATCAAAAGAAAATACGCTTTTGAGTTGCTTCACATTACGTTATTTTAAACCTAAAAACAATATATATATATATATATATATATATATATATATATATATATATATATATATCTTTATATATATAATTCTAGCGTACGTGTGTATGTCACTGAACTCCTCCTAGACGGCTGGACCGATTTGATTGAGTTTTTAAATATTCGGCGTTCAGGTGACGCCCCGGATGGTTTAGCGCCGCAGATCGGCCCGGCAGATGGAGCAGGAGTGGGGGTCGTGAGAGAGGCCTGAATTTAAAAATAGCCGTATTTCGTTTCCTATTGGTTTTTCGGCAAATATGCACAGGATAAGAGTTGTTTATGTCGTTATTTGGAGTAACTTTTGTCATATTCACTTTTGTCGTATAATAAAGTATAAACGAGATATACACTAAAAAAGTAAAGTGGGCCCAACAATTTTATTGGGCACCAAACATTGAACCGAACTGAACAAAACTCGGTATGTGAATTAGTATTTGTTCTTCCATGGTTATAAGCTATACTAAATTTTTTAGGTTCGAACGGGAGTGGGGGTTTACTGATGGCCGAAAACAAAGAAACGCCGATATTTCGGTTAATATTAAAGACAGTGAAAATAGGTGCTTGACAACGTTTATAGACCTTTTAATTTGCAAAAATATTGGTTCTATCCAAAATTTCGATCTGACTCAAACTAACGGAGATATTTCGAATTTTCGAAAATCCTCCCCTCTAAAACCACCCTCCCAATGACCCGATTCCAGCCGTTGAAGAACATCCGTCTTTTAACGCAAAACGTTTAAATACGGAGTTTGGTAACGATCAAGCGACAATTGCGACCGCTAGTATATATATATATACTATATATAACATATATATATATATATATATATATGTTTGTGTGTGTGTGTGTGTGTGTGTGAGTGTTTTACGTATTTCGTTTAGGGAGTGAATTATTCTAGAAGAATAGCCTTCCGGTCCTTCCTCCAGTGGACCTTTCGTTTCTTATGACCAGTCGTTATTAACTATTTATTATAGATTCCATTTTTGAAATGTTACAATTTCTATTTACAACTCTTTTCTTTTAAAAATGTATTCTACAAAATGTTTAGAGCTTCTGCGACTAATTCCTACATTATGTTGTATAAAGATTTTATATAACCTAGGGTGATATATATTATTTAAATTTAAGGGGAATAGATGGAGTTATTTCCCTTGGCTAGAGATGCATGACAGCTTTGACAAGTGGTATCAGAGAACACAGAGAAGCCGCAATATTGCGGAAGAGCGGATCCATTATTGTGTTTAACTTGGGTCCGCAGGACAGCTCTATGCTCTTCCAAACTAATGATCACAGATATCTCGTTGCAATCGATATCAGCGTCCAATAACATGAGTATTTAATGATAGATAACTTACTTCACTGTTGCCTTCTTATTCAAATCTGGAAGCCGATACTAAAATAATCGTTTAGTTATGCAATATGTCTTATTATGTTATATTATTTATTTGCGCACACTTTAAGCTAATCGGGTTTCCTACAGGTTAACATCTTATTCTAGCCGGGTGAAACTAAGGATTTCAATCAGTGTGTTCCTCACAAAATAAATTCCTCTTGCCTACGAGTGAATCGAATCCATGACTGGATTTACCAAGTGTATTAAGACCCACTCCCATTTTTTTTCTTATGTTTTTAAAATCATGTATTATAACTGTTACCATTCCAGATCATTGTATAATATTCTTTCACGTGTCTTAGCTTAGAGGTTGTGCATACAACGTAGCTCTGAGCGGAAAAACGTCCGTCACGCAGGGGCTGCGTAAACTAAGCAGATTTCTCGCGTGAAGTTTAACAATAGATAAATCTACATACCGGTAACACAACACCACCGTGAATATTAAGTGTATAAATACAAACAATAATAAGAAAGCTCCCGACGGAAAGCATCTGAAATGTAAACAAACCGATCTGCCAACTTCTTACCGGAAAGAAAAAAAAATACTGCAATATATCGGAATAGAACGTACTAATTTGATTGAAAACTTTCTATTCTATATCTAGTACTGTAATTTATAATGAATCAGAATAATTTTTATCTCAATCAATCAAATGTAAGTAGTCCAACAACTTAAGAAGGGGGGGGGTCACCAGAACATATATTGATGTATCTCGTATAATAAATATCACTTGATAACAATAATGTGGTATTTAAGCTTCGAATGATGTGGTTTATTACATTGCCGAGTATTTTTTATGTAACATGAGTAGAAGTGGGGGTTTGCTGAAGGCTGAAAAGTGAAAAATGCAAATATCTCGGTTAATATTCAAGATAGGGAATAAATGTAACAATATTTATAGTACATTTAATTTACTATAAGATTGATGCTATACATCTTTTTGATACGACGTATAGTAATGGAGATATTTCGAGTTTTCAAAATTCTCCCGTCAAAACCCCCCTCCCCCTTGTCCGATTTCAAGGATCGATGGACATTTGAAGAAAAATTTCGAAAATCGCGTCATGAGTACGACCTCAGTAGCTGATTTCCATTAAGAGAAATCTGCTAAAAGTCATAATTTTATTCGTCTGAAAAAAAATTAAAAAAAATGTGAATTTTGTCTCTTATCTTTTAAAAAGGGGACGGATCCGCAACTATGTTACTTGTGCCTAATTGTTATTATAAATGATTGCCCTTCTGCCTTCGTAAATAGTATTATACTTTCTTCCGAATACCATTATTTTGCACAATCCAGTAAATAGCATTCGATTCTTTGCAAACTGGATGTAATAAATTTCATTTTTATAGTCTCTCTGGAAACACACGTGCATGAGAACGTCTGTTTTTCCCAAACCTGCAATTCTTCCCCCCCCCCCTTAGTAAGAGCCCATACTTGATCAATATGTGTTATTTAAACAGCACTCGAGGCATAAAATGATTTACTATTTTATCGTGATAAGATGGTGAGCAATATTGTTGTGCATTAGATTATTGTGAACATCGCATGAGTTTGGAACTCGATTTTACTTTCCTTTTTTAATCTTTCTTGAAAACTAAAATTTCAAACGCATTCAGACGCGTTTCAAAATATTTCTATAAAATAACTTGATAAACAAACTCGTTGTACATCTTAAGAATGCCGCATAATAAAAGATATATATGATTTTACATTTCTCCTTTTCTCGCTTACTCCTACTATTGGTCGGATCAAACAGCCTTCAAGTTAAATATTAAAGAGAAATATATATAACAATTTAAAACACTAATTAGGGGGGGGGGGAGTAACGGCTAACGAGGTAAAGGGGATTGTATGCCGAGTTAATTCTACGTGAAAAACTTGACCATGAATCCCACGAGTGGCTAAAGATTTGATGAAGACGGATAGAAAAGAACAACATATTTTTTGTGTTTTACTAGATAAAATCCAGGATATTTGACAAAAGTTTTGAATAATTGGATCATCAGGTTAATCCCTATAACTGTTCAATAGCCTTAGTTGCAAAAAGTGGACGTTAATAAATAATAATAATAATATAACTGTTCAATAAAGTATATCTGCTAAAATATCTATAATATTTATATAATCTCAAGTAATACAAAAAGAACTACCACACCGACATAACTCGTTCTCATTAGGAAATCCTTGGGTATTCTTCTATGCTCGTCAGCTGTTTAATGTCAGGACATGACCTAGTTACAATTGTAATGGTTTGTTGTTTATGTAACACTTTCTAACTGGATTCATTGACATTATATTTGATCATAAGTACCACACTTGGCATGGACGAGCAGTAGTATCATTAAAGAGCTTTACTCTAGTAACCTTGTGCTTTAATATTTCCAAAGTGTACAAGGTACAAATATATTGGTATATTAGTTACTGGTTACTGCACAATTGGGCTCTAGTTTACACTTAGATTTATCAAATTCACTCAGCTTTCAAACTAATCTAGATATTTATTATTCAAATAAGTAAATTTAAATAAATTTCCATATTTTATACATAAAATAAACTAATGCTCCTTTTGCTTATTGTGCAGTGGATTATAAATATGCAAATTAAATCTTCCTTCCTAGTTCATTGCAAGCCGGTGTAGCTACAGCATTTCCATGATTTTTTTTTTATACAGTAATTGTAAAAAAAGGACAGGAGGACCCATGCCAGGTTTAGAGGCGAAAAATGAACAAAGTTAATTTACGATCCACAAAAAATTCGGCTATAAAACTGTAGCTGATAAAAAAAAAGTATAGGAAATATGAACATCAAAGAGTAAAGCAGAAAGAAAAGTGGGCTGCTTGGTCAAGGCCTGCATACATTGATGGAAGTATATACACTAGTCTTGCTGTTATTTCAGTCACTGAAAACAAAGGTGCATTTTATCAGGATATATGCTTACCCTGATACTTTTTACCCTGCTTTGTTATACTTCGCTATCAAATTCACTATTTGCACCTTTACGTACAACAAACAGTTTAGGCTCTCTTAAAACGTTGCTACTCTATATAAATAAGACTCTAAATTTTGACTGGCATTCTATTTAAATTCAGTGCTGAATAGCATTTTATTTTCGTTGACGACCATTCTAAAAACAAAGGCTTCAAAGGAAATTTCTTCTACAATAAACTAGAGTTGAACATCAATAATGCCTGAAAATGTTTCAATACTATTTGAATTCAACGGTGAAAATGATGGTCACGTGAGTGCAATGTCGTCCAAATTGAAATTCTTCTTGACCTACCTGGCTATCCATATTTTTGTTGCTCAATCTATTAAAGGAGGCTGGAAGAATTTCAATGAACATTTGTATTAGGAAGTCAAATACCTCAATAGGTTGTATTAATGTGAATACATATACTAGCTAATATTAGTTATTTAGAAAAAAGCAACAACAATAAATTCCTTTAATATATTCTTTTCAGTACTAAAAAGTTCTTTTAGTTTGCGAATTTCAAAATGTTTATTTTCGCTACATGAAAATGCCTCCATAAATTCATAATTTTTGGTGGTTTCCATCACCTTAGATTTTTAAAAAGGGAATCAATATCCTAAATATGCTCTATGGGTGAGCAACCTTTTTAATCAACAGGCCAATTTAAATTTTAAAATTTTTTGGTGGCCCGCACAGAAAAAAATATTTACACACATATATATATAATACAAATATTTTCAGTGGAGAAAGTCGATAAAATAACTTCAAATTTAGAAATGCTTGGCGGACCACATAAACATGTTTAAAGGCCCGCACGTTGCTCATCCCTGCCCTATACTATACTTTGCTATCACTTGCAGGAGTCGAAATTCACACGAGGATGTTACTTCAAACACACGATCGTTGCCTCATAGTACACTTGTATTACAAGAGAACCCGTATGCTAAATTGATCTAGTGAGTTTCACGACTCTTTGTGGATTCGGTTTTAGAGATTTTCTACATTTTATGATTTGTATTGATTGCCGTCGATAATATTACATGATTGATTGATGCTATCAAAGAATTTATCTGGAGCGCTAGTTCTGAAAATTAATAAATAAGGAAGTATTCTAATGTGGCAGCATCTGGTCAGATTAACAGTAGTGGCACTGTTTCATGTTTCGCAGCATTCGATTACCCATCTGGGAGGGAGAGGCTCCATGTGTTAGTAGCATTGGCTTCAAAACAGATGTCAAATACTGAATGATCGCGTGACAAGATGTGTTTTTATATCCTACACATAGCTCTGCGCTTTAAACCTTTCTGCAGGAAGTTAATGATCATATTTACGGTGAAACGAAGCATCTTGGCCAAGGAGAAGAAGAGCAACAAATTGTGAACAGGCCTTCCCCCTACCCCCTCGGAAATGTATTTATTGAATTCGACGTGCCTCTGGTAAATTGATTATATAAACTTGTGTGTATTTTGAGGTTAACAGTCATATTTTGAGTGTGTGAAAAATCGTTTGGAGAAACTAATGTATATGACATGCATAACGAACCCCGGGGATTGCACACTAAGTTTTATTTAGCTTTAGTAACCGTACTTGGTGAGGCCCGAAAACTAATGTGCCCAGCATCCAGAGGCAGTAGATTAGCCACTTAAATAAAGAAGTACCTAACTTTGTTCTGTAATGCCTCTACAATATGGTAGGGAGAGCGGCAACTGGTATTCCTAGTCATGTCTTGTAGGCTGTCTGGTCCTTATGGGACAACTAAAAGACTTTCATTTATAAAAGTATTCTTGTCTTAAGGACTTATATTGTCACTATTTAGAGTATTCATAAGTCTGATTTGACAAACTTTAAAGGCCCTTGAAAGCAGTAATAATAATATTTGAGCAAAGCCTCAGCTACTGGCATGGGAGTCATAGATAAAACGCTTATAAATCGCAGCATCGGTTAGCCTGCGATTTTGTGGGTTGTAAATTGTCGCTGAGAGGCTGTATCGGTATGATTATTAGACCGGAGGGATTTCAATTTCCCAGTCGGAGTTAGGGCTATTGTAAACTGGAGGATAGATTGGTTGGCCCTCGTCCAAATGTTTCCTGTTGATTGTATCGAGCCGCTCGAACAGGTGGGACTACAGGTGGCTTCGCTTACTTCTTCCCTTCGTACAATTTAAGTGTTTCGCCATAGGGATTGAAAGTCCATTTTTTTTATATCAATCATTAGATTAAATCTCAATATCAAATGTAAAAATTGGATTAGTATATCTATTTATATATTTTAATTTAGCACTCCTAAAAGGTACTTTTCTTCTGGTAGTTGATATTCAATGTTTAAGCATTTTCTGGATTTAATGAACATTTTAACAAATTTCCCTTAAGAGAAGTCTGCGATTGAATTTGTTGCGATGTGTCCTGCAAACTCACGAGCAGTTAGTTATTTGAGGATTTTTTGCCGCTTTTCACCAGAATCACTCACTGAGAGCGAACGTCTTCTGCCCACTGAAGCGTGTTTCAATTTTCAAATTATATATTGGGAACGCCGTGCAGTTGGAGATAATCCCAATTTTTTTTCCGATGCACATACATACAAACATATATAGATAAGTGTTCACACAAACAAATACACACAACAGGGAAGTTTAAACTCTTAGTTGAGACCATACCAAACGAAGGGAGAAACTACGTAAAAAATATCAAAGTATAGTCATCAATTTTTCTGATACGTTGTTCCTGTATGCGTGCGTTCGTATATGCGTGTGTATATATATATATGCATGTATGTATGTATATATAAATAAAACATTGGAGGGAGGTTGCCTCCAATAGTGGCGAGAGAAGGGATGCGGAGGTCGCCTCACACTGCCAAGGGAGTGCTCCATCCAGGGTTATTCATCGTTGACCAAGATTATCGCTGCCTTCTCCTATTGACAGAGTCATAGCACTTTCTGCCAACGTTTCGCTAGTCATTCTGCTTGCTTCTCAGCTCTTACAGAATGTTATTTATGTTGGTCGATGTATTGTTTTTCTTATGTAGTAGCGGTATTATGAAAGGACGTCCGAATTATTATTTTGTGTTAACTAAGTGTTTCTCTCGAAAGAAGTGCATACCAAAATTTGTTTGTTTTTAGAAACGGATTTTACGTAAATTTTTGTCATTTAACAATGCATAAATATGTGTGAATGAAAGTATAGTTTCAACCTATAATTGAACGGTGCTTAAAGATTGAGTCTAATTGAATGAAACTGGGTATTTGTATTCCTAGCAATCGCTATTAGACCATATATTATTATAGCTGAGGTTATCCTCCTGGGTTCCTTATTCAACACGAAGGGTACTATTTTTAGAAACCATTAGGCCGAATACTAACTAATTCTTTAAATTACTAATTGAAAATTAATGCACTTTTTAGGGTAAAATTAATTCCAGGGATCATCTTTTTTTGCATTCTCAAATTTGAAAAACCAATTTTTTTAATAAAGCAATATTTTAGTTATTCAATATATATATATTAGTGATTAAATAAATATCTAAATAAGTAAAAGTTCAAAACTATCTTTTACTGCTGAAATATATATTTTTAAAATAGGCTAGTAATGTAAATAGTACCGTAATAACAATAGTTACGATAATCAAGACGAAAATATGTGCCAAGTTGATGGAATCCACACTTTCATAGTCTCAATATGGCACTATAGGCACATCCAGCAATTTACACCCATCATGCTCTACAAACAACAATAAAAAAGAAGTAAAAAAATTAATTTAGTCTAAAAGGTAAAAATGTCAACCACAACTACTCCATGCATAACAAATTCAAACGTCTTCAATAGAGAATTGAAAACACTATTTTTAATAATATAGTATTTCAAATAGATAGTTTAGATATTAGAAATAGACTAGTTATTGGTGTTATTTAATTAAGTCAACTTTATGCTACTACGGATAATTGGGACGGGTTATCTACAGGTTATTATCCTTTTCTAGCCATGGTGGGGCTAAAAAAAAAAAAGGATTTTTTTTAATAAGTTCATCACTAAGTAAATTCCTATTGGCCAAACGGAAATCGAACTAGCCATTCTAGGTTTACCATATGGCATTAAGACCAAGGCCTTAAATTTTCTTTCTCCAGTTTTATTTCCGTCCACTCCCCCACGTCCATCTCCACTTCTCCGGATACCCTCACAGTATTTTACATTCTTTACTCTGCTGGTTACAACATAATTGATGACATAATGATAATCAATTCCTTATTAGTTCCTTCAAAAACGTTTTAATGTGTGACCATGCTTTATTAATGCAATTATTTTTAATTTGACGAAGGGATTGATTCCAATGTTTTACCTTACCCTTGGCAATGCTCGTTATGTCCTATATTGTGTAAACATTGGAATATTAATATTTCCAGTAAAGAACGAAGAAGCTTAATTGATGTCATCATCACATAAAATATTTACATGTATCTCACAAATTTGGTATTTAACATTAGAATGAAGTATAGTGTATAAGAGTGGGGTTTTACTGAAGACTGGAAACTAAAAAATGTATATATCTCGGTTAATAATCAACATACTCAAAAAACCATATATAACACCATTGATAGAAAATTAAATTTGCAATAAGATTGCAATCCGATGTACTGGTCCGATATACTTTTTCGATCCAGCATATAATAACTGAAATATTTAGAATTTTCGAAATCACCTCCCTCCCACTGATCCGATTTCGGTCTATAACGAACTTGATCTTTCTATTAAATATCGAGTTTGGTTACGATAAAACAAGAATTGCGAGAGCTAGACGTTCACACGCACACACACACACATATATATATATATATATATATATATATATATATATATATATATATATATATATATATATATATATATATATATATATATATATATATCTCAAATGATGATTTTCGTCATCTCCTGGGTAGGATCGATGGACATTTGAGGAAATTGTTTTCGAAAATCGCCTCGTATTCATGACCTCAATAGCTAATTTCGTTGAAGGGAAACCTGCTAATCACCCACTCATATTTAAAATTATGTACTTCCTCTCAATCATTTTTGAAATCTCATGAAAAATTGTAGACTGATTGTAGGCGATGACATATCTGATTGATTGATAGAGGTGGTGCTACTTGTTTTGATATCCTTGTCGGGCACTACATAGACATTTTCCCGCTTAGTTCTTGGTGGGCGTCAACAAGTGTGTGTCTTTATAATCTTTGTTTGCTTGATTATCTCTGTCGTGTGTATTAAAGATTGATTGGGTGGTTAATTTAGCATGTGCTGCTTGAGGTTTTCCTTCATAGTTTGTAGGAAAGCTAAAAAGCTCGAGAAAATTATTTGTGTACAGGTAGATTTTCCGCTTTGTGATCAGCTCTTAATGTCTGTAACATCAATATTCTGATTTTAAGTTCAGTTTCAAGTGATATATTCTCGACCTATATATATATATATATATATATATATATATATATATATATATATATACACACATACATATATATATATATATATATATTTATATATATATATATATATATATATATATATTTCTCTCTTTTTTTTTCTTTCTTACGAGTTAATGACCCGGGAAGGCACATAAGTTTACATTATCATACTTTTATCCATTCACTAAATTCAGAGAATGGAGCGAAATGACAACATTCTTCCCATCTTAGGTCGGCATATATATTTATTGAAATATATATATGTATATATATATATATATATATATATATATATATATATATATATATATTGAAATATGCGTTTCTTTACCTTGGTGGATTTAAATAAATATTTTGATCGTTTTTTTTTTCTTCCACTTTTTTCTTAATTACGTAATGAGCTCATCAAAACAATTCAATTGTCAAATAGAAACATTGAACGAATGGAATTGTATTTTGCTGCGGCGTTAAACAGATCAAACATTGGTATTGCATTGATGGAATGTAACGCACTACATCTGTGTCCTTGGTTTAATGAGAATATAAACCAATAAAGACGGAAAGAGAACTAATAATTCTTCCTTGTCTCAGTTTATTATAACAAATGGATGGTGGAGTAGCCCATTAACCAAGACTGTCACACTCTCTTACAATTATCTTATCACTTAACTCTGCCCCCCTTATCATACTTGTCTGACTTATCTATATTATAGTCTTCTTAAGCGTGACCAGGCGCCTTTCAACTTTTATTTTCTCTACTATTTTGAATGTGGGCCTTATGTTTTACTGTATTCAAGAGGTACAGATTTTGCCAAAAATGAATGAGAATCTACCCACAGGCGAGGAACACATGTAAAACACTAGCTCAACATTATAAATTAAATGCAGAATCCTTCTTAAGCTAAGCAGATTTTCCATATTATATTCTCCAATTCTTTTAGGAGATTATCCTTAAGGGAAATCAGCTATTGAGGTCGTACTCATGACGCGATTTTCGAAAATCTTCTTCAAATGTCAATCGATCCTGCCTAGGAGATGACGAAAATGAGGTCCCTTCTAAATTATATATATATATATATATATATATATATATAATTTTGTCTCTAAACGCTCTAGCGGTCGCAATTTTTTTTGACCGTTACCAAACTCGGTATTTAATAGTTTTATGTAAAATAATGATCAAGTTCGTTAACGGCTGAAATTGGATCGGACCAGTGGGAGGGGGGGGGTTAGAGGGGGATTTTTGAAAATTCGAAATTTATCCGTTACTGTACGTCGGATCGAAAAATTGTATAGAACCAATCTTATTGCAAATTATATTTACTATAATTAGTGTTATACACATTTATTCTCTATCTTAAATATTAACCGAGATATTTGCATTTTTCATAAGTGTAACAGACGAGCAGGGAACGAATTCGTTCCCATCGAAAGCTAGTTCGGCCGTTTCCGTAACTCTTCGGCACTCGTATGGAGATTTCTCTATTGTATAACTTTACGTGGGAAATGCTTAGTTTACGCAGCCCCTGCGTGACGGGCGTTTTTTTATTTTGAACTCTATTTTAACAAGACTTGATATTTAATCTAATTTTCAGTGATATAATATATCTGAAGTGAAATCGCAAGTTTAGGGTTAGGGCTGTTCTACTATGAATGAATACCAATTGGATGATGTTCTATATGTAAACAATATTTGGGATTTGAGTTGGTCAGTAGGGATATTTTCTCTTACTTTTGAAACCATTTGGGTAGAAATGCAGGTTTCCTTAGGGCTGAGTACTAAAAAAAGACAAGCAATTAATTTTATATGCACAGTACAATGTTTTGAGTAAATATAATTTTATCGTCTCCTAGGTGAATGAACAAATTTGGCGTTGAATTTATGAAATTGGGTGTCAGAATGACACTATATATAGGTGATTTGTAAAAGAGAAATTATTTAATACTTGTAGAATTTCGTAACGTCTACTAACAAAATTTAATATGCATCTAATTTGAAGTAACCCTTTTTTTTTGTTGCTATTGGATAACTTCAATTAATACCATATAAAAAAATTCCGATTACTGGTTACTTTGCGACCATGTGCAAATCCGACATTTCCAAAGCAATATTCTCTTTATTTTTAGGTTTGAAAAAAATGGAAAATGTGTTTTCTTTTTTTGAACAGTTTAAACGAACCTATAATATGTACTTTATTTTCCTAATTTCTTTGATTTAATTTTCCATAAACAGCAATACAAATAACCAAGAACATAGTTAATAATACAATTAGGTCATTTTTATGAACTCATAAAATTAGGGTCTTTATGGACTTAGCATGTACAAATTAATCTCTGTAATTCCTCTCTATTTTCCAAATTTGTTGAATATAATAGTGACAAATAGAATATTTCATAATTTTAAAGAGTGTTCTTTATCCTTAAAATAAGAAAAAGATAATAATGAAAACTGCATTGTGTTGGGTAAAAATGTCTGTAGAATGATAGTTTAAAAACAAATAAAAGTAGTTTGACCCTGAGTAAAGCACTGAATGGAGACTCTGTTAGCGATGATAGCTCATTAAATCCGAGGTTGGCCTGACAATTATCAGGTAATATTAACAGCTGATGTTAGGACAGCAAACACTCAAAGGCAAACATCTGTCACCCATTTAGCCCAGCTCCATTCTCAATTGTCACTCTATTATAATATTTCCGTGACAATCTCCATACTCATTTCGTAAAAATAAAGTTCCCCAGAGGAACGCGTGCGTGCACGCATCACACACACACACACACACATTCATACACAGAGTGGAAAATTTATTAAAATGAAATAAATAGCCAAATAGAAATAACATTGGTGTCTCATAATATTTATAATTTTTTTGGTTTTAGATGATGGACTGTGTTGTATTTATCAATGTGCTTTGCGCTAATTTACAATAAGATTAGCGCATTAAACGTACTATAAGATTAGAATATTAAATTTGCAATAAGATTGGCTTCGACGCATTTTTTTTGATCCGACGCATAATAACGGAGATATTGAGCAATTTTGAAATCCTCCCCCCCCCTCACTGGTCAGATTTCAGCAATTAACAACCTTAAATTTTAAATTAAACGTTTAAATGTCGTGTTTGGTAAAGATCAAACAAAAATTGTGACCGCTAGAGCGTTATCTTACACACACACGCACACACACACACACACACCACACACATTCACACACACACACTATATATATATATATATATATATATATATATATATATCACCATTCTACCCTCTCCCCACACTTTCACCCACTGACCGGATTTCATTAACGAATCAGTTTTAGTCATTAGTTTTATTAAAACATTTAAATATGGAGTTTGGTAAAAATTGCGTCCGGTAGAGTGTTAACAGTCAAATATATATATTTGATCGGATGATATTTAGTCTCCTCCTATGGGAGGGATCGATTGACATTTAAACACATTTTTTGAAAATCGATTATGAGAACAACCTAAATAGCTGTTTTTCATTAAGGGAAATCTTCTAAATTGGGGCTATTGTAAAAATATAAGTATGAGCAGTGTTCAAATAACCCATTAATATATATATATATATATATATATATATATATATATATATATATATATATATATATACATCGTGAATACACCTCGTCTCTATCTATCCTTTATATTGGATCAAAGTAATATAGTAGTCAAAGCAGCCAAACAATCAACTGAACTTGAACAAATAGATTTTTTAGACATAACTCACCAAGACGCATTCTCTCAAATAAGAAATCTTGTAATTAATGACTGGAATAATTTATGGTATAACACTGACAGTAAACTTAGAGAAATCAAAACAAACACGCTCAACTGGACTTGAAGTAATAGACACTCTAGAAGAGAAGAAATTGTACTTACACGCCTACGCACAGGACACATTAGACTAACGCGTTCATATCTAATGAGCAGGGAAGATGAACCTATATGTCGCTACTGCAACAGAACGCTGACTGTAAAACACATACCAACTGACTGCTCACAAGTAAAAACGTACCCATGGCCCACAAATTTTTGCTAACTACTAGCCGACTAGCCAATTTATAGATGATGTTTTTAAGTATTTAAGAAATAATGGATTATTTGATGAAATATAAAAGCTATTTTTTACCATTATGAAAGTTATATATAGCAACAAGCACTGTACGTGGAATATACGTTTTGCCTCCTTCCTGTTTATAGTTTTTCTTTTAGTTTTTGTTTTATTTTTATTTTGTTTTTTTCCCTTGTTGTAAATATACTAACAATTTATTTTTAGTTTTGTCCACTCTATTTATTTTGTACATTTGTAAAATTTAGCTTTATAAAAATTTTATTTTTATTTATTTTATTTTTTTTTATTTATTTTATTTTGCAAAATTGTATTCAAACATGTTAAAAGATGAATCGCCTTTGTAGCGCCATTTCAAATAAATAGTAATAATATCCTTCATAATCTTATGGGATTGTGAAATAGCTCGACGGAGGAACAGGCAAAGCAGCCGAGCTGTAGGTGCACTTGTAGAAAACAACGTACTCGAAAAAAGGAAAATAATTTCATTCTTTATTATTAACTGAGACCGGAAGAATCCTTTGGGGTTTATTTAAGACAAGGCTCCATAAGGAGAGAGGAGAGGCGTGGCTGAGGAGTGCTACTCAAGTTGCCCCACTTCGGCCTCGGGGAGCAAAGTGGAGCGTTTTCCGACATTATGCGCCTCCTTCAGGACCCATTCCCCTCCTCTGAGAGTCCTTTGATGAATCCTATACCCCACCGTTAATAAGCTCACAATAGCCATAGCACAGCTCCATCAGAGATAGCTATTCAAATCAGCTGTATAAGGCAGATGACTTTAAATACGCTTAAAGTCAGTTCAGAGGTCCGATACCTTTACAGGTATCATCTCCATCATTGCTCTTAGGTAACTAGCTCTAGTCAGATCTCTAGTATCTGTTTTATATGTACATAATTGTAAAGGTCGAACTCATGACGCGATTTTCAAAAAATGTCTTCAAATGTTCATCGACGAAAATGAGGTCCGTTCAAAATTTGTATATATATTTGTATGTTAACGCTTTAGCGGTCGCAATTTTTGTTTGATCGTTACCAAATTCGATATGTAATCATCTTATGTAAACAGAAAGATCATGCTCGTTAATGCCTGAAATCGGACGAATTGGAGGGGGTTTTCGAATATTCAAAATATCTATATGTAGAAACTAAATTTCTACATATAGCTGTATATGTGTTTTTATTTTAGTTCTTGTTCAATGTTCTGCCAACCATCTCCAGAAAAAGGGCGTATGTAAGGTTATATTTAAAAGGAGTTTATTTAATATTTTTAACGGTTTTTTTTGTTTTTAGATTTCTACATAAATTAGATCACCAAAAATTGAACATAATTTCATTACTGGAAGTTCAAGTTGCACAAGTTTCAGGTTAAACGATATATACAAGTGAAATTTTGCACTCACAATATCTCAATACCAGGTTTTCAGTTATCAGCCATTTTTACATAGACCTCCTCAATTGTTTTTCTTTTCGGGATTTTCGAAAATTTGAAATATCTCCGTTATTATATTTCGTATCGAAAAATTGTACTTAGCCAATCTTATCGCAGCGTAAATTGCCTATAAATGTTGTTACATACATATTTTCTCAATCATGAATATTAACCCAATTTTTTAATTTTATTTTTATTTTTTCAGTAAGCCCCCACTCCTATTCATGTCATACTAAAAATAAGCTGTTATATCATGAACCACATCATTCCAGCCTTATATAGCAAATATTGTTTTGAAGAGACATTTATTATGCCGAGGTACATGGAAATTCGTTGGGTGAAGACGTTATCAATTATGATTTTTAGTTCTAATTCGGAAATGTGTATTTGATCTACCATACTCGATATTTAACCCTTTCTGTCACACACTAAAGATCATATTTGTTACTGGCTGAAATCGGGCATGGTATAGTGGGGGTTTAGAGGGGGGATTCGAAAATTCAAAATTTTTATGAGGTGGATCATAAAATGTTACGGAACCAATCTTGTTAAACTATTGATGGTCTACAATTGTTGTTCTCTGCATTTTTTTCGTAACTCAAATACTAATGGAGTTGTTCATACTTCCTTGTTTTCAGTACTCAGTAACCCCCCCCCCTCCGCATTCTACGCATCGGTTTTATGCATAGAAATAGAATTATGATATACCAGCAGGTGTTCTTGTTTTACGCAGCCCCTGTATGACGGACCTTTTTTGTTTTTCGAAATAATGACTTTATTGATTATTTTTTAAATAGTCTACTTGCTTTCAACAAATTATTTTTAAACTGAATATAATCCTGTAATAATCTACATTTTTTGTATTTTCATGCATATTTTGTTGTTATAGTATTTGGAAGTGGCACGGATCTGCAAGTAGGCCTCATGGAATAAAGTTTAAAAAAAATCTTCATGGTGGGAACACTTAATTCTTCATCCCTATTCCCTTCATATGTTTTAGGTCCTTCAGAATCACTATGCTAAACCTTGTCTGTCTCCTTACTTTGGGAATTTCATTTATATTCCTATTTTATTACATAAGAACAAATTATAAATACATTTAAAATTAAAACATCTTTCAAGGAGAAGGAATGTTATCAATATTCTTTACTCGGTAGAAACGTTTATCGGCTCCATGAAAATATATTTTAGAAATTCTTATATTTATTTATAATTATGGGGTTATTCTAGAAAACCCCTATTTGAGCCTCCGAAGTTTCCTGGACTGGCCCTGGTTAAATGTTAAACATGTGTAGTTGTGAATCCTCTGCTTTCTGGGCTTGAAATATGCCCTGGAAATAAGATAAGATATAAGAAGCGAGAAAAAAAATACTTCTGTTAATATTTTATGTAATAAAAATGTGTAATTTTTAAGTGAGCCGTATAAATTAAACTAGCTTATAAAATAACATTTTATTTGTGTTGTGTATTATAATGATCTTTAAACTATGATATTTATTTTCCTGCTTAGGAAATGCCTCGTAAAGTATACCTGGAATGAAATTCTTCTTGGTAAATGTGAGATTTGTTCCATAACCTTGAAGAAACTGGGTCCTCTATATATCCTATTAGATCTATCTGGGCCATGGACCACGGATCAGTGGTCATTCCCCGACCAATATCGGCCCCGCCCATTTGAAATATTGCTTCCTTTATCTCGAAGTTAAGAAGACTGTTTTCGAAGGTAATGATAGGAGCTTATGTCTATAATAATTTTCGTTCTTTGAGCATGGCCAGGCTCTGAACAAGTCTGGATGACACAGATATGAAATACAACATCAGCTGTTGAAATGAATTTACTTATTAAGGAAGTTATAAAAGAGAAGTTAGTAATGAGACTATGAAGTTAGCATGTCATGAACATTTCTATTTAGTTATTTCATATGGATAATTCTTTTCACTTCAGAAGAAAGCCGTGAGGTTGTTCTCTCGTGTTTATAATTTGACTGGTTGCAGACATGATAATGACGGCTATGAATTTCATTCATCAATTTCGCATTCACGTAAAAAATATTTTACATTCATGGAGAGATATCAATCACAGTTACCTATTTATTTAAAAAGAAAAAAAGAACAATTAATACCTACATTATTCGCTGAATAAAGTCGATTACCTTTCCTGTACACGTAATTTTGATTTTAAAAATTGTAAGAATTCAATTTGTCTTATTTGTAGGGAGCATTTTCTATGAAGAATTCATGCTTTTTTTTGTGCCTCGGGGAGAGGGGATATATCCATTATTTCACAGTTTTTAAAAAGCTGACTTATACGTTGTTTTAAACTCCGTCGCTGGGAATCTATTTCAGTTGTCTTTTGCGGCATATCTCCAGCTGTGTCTATGGTGTGGTGGTCCACGATAATTCGCCGGTCTTCCAACCGGCTTCTTCTGGTGTTTATGTTTTGTGTGTGCTTGTGGAAGCTCTTAATGAGCTGACTTATGTATTAGTGATAACGTTGACACTAAATTCTTGTATTTTAGCTTTATTTCCAATACTTCTTACACTTCCTCGGATTATGGTCTTTACGTAGGATTGTTAAAGGAAATATATTTTTAGTTAATGTCGGACATACAGGAAAGAAGACCGCCACAAAGGCTACCAACACACGGCAAAAACACACGCAAGTATTTGTTCTCACCAAATTTAGTCCGACAAGACAAAGATTCTACATAGAGAAGACCACCTTGGTAGAAGATTAGTATTAGAAGCTTTCAAAATTATTTATTTATTAACGTCCACTTTTTGCAACTCAGGCTAATTGGGATTAACAAAATTAACAAGAGAACAAATTCAATAAATACGGATGCGGATACATTAGGGAACGTGAAAAGTCATAAAAAAAAAATCCAAAACATATGATTTAATCAAGCAGATATTCAAATTATTATTATTCATTAACGTCCACTTTTGCAACTCAGGCTAATTGGGACGGGTTATCTACAGGTTACCACCCTTTTCTAGCCAGGGTGGGATTTTAGGATGTTATTTAATGAATTTCGTCACTAAATAATTTCCTTTGCCCAGGCGTGAATCGAACTCACCACTCTAGGTCTGCCATGTGAGATGAAGGACAACGCTTTAACTCGCATGGCTAACCTGAGCCCCGATTCAAATTAAAAATAAATATTTTTTTTTTTATTCAAATTAAAAACATTGCCTCATGCAATTTCATTGAAAATTCGCACACCAATAAAAATTGAAACAACTGGAGCAGATAGCCGAACTCCTGACAATGAATTATATCTTGTGTGGCTTATTGTATTAAAATTAGTAGTTTAGGACATAAAAAAACAAAACAACTTACTGTCATCTGATTATGATGACTACAATATTCCACTAGCCTAGATAACTTCTTCGAAAGTTATATATATTTATATATATATATATATATATATATATATATATATATATGTGTGTGTGTGTGTGTGTGTGGTGTGTGTGTGTGTGTGTGTGTGTGTGTGTGTTTCATTAGTGCGGCAAGTTCCTAAAAATATGCAAATGAGCGGTTTAACATAAATGAAGGTTTACTTAGGATACATTCATCACGCTAACATTTAACTGTTTATCTTGGGATTTTTCTCGGGCCACAAGAGACGCTTGTATATTGACTTTAGGAAATGTTTTGACTTTTCGTCACGTCAAACATACAAATGTTACAATTTTATGTTGTTAACTCTACACACTGTTTTTAGAAGATTTCACTAAAACAAATATAGCTTGCGCGTTGAAGACGATTTTTAAACTTCAAATCCTACTAGACGACAACAACCCTTTGTCATTTGATTTCCATGCAGAGTTGTGTGTTTGTGTGTGTGTATTTGAGTGGGTGCGTGTGTATGTGCGTGTGTGTGTGCTTACGTGCGCGTGTAGTGATTCATGTAAATTAACCTTTTTAAAGACTGAAATTGAATAATAAAGAGAGATGTTTAGAGATGGGATAAAATTTTAAATTGAAAGTACGTTCATTATTATGTATGGGGTTATTTAATGTTAGATAATCAGTCTTGTTGAAAAAGTATTTCCCAAAATTGTTTCTACAGTATATATTTCTCCTAACTCGATTATTAATTGAGTTACGTCATGTTGTGTTTTTAGTCTTTACGTGGTCTTTATCCTACTCTAGTTGCTTGTTTTTGATACTCTTCTAAAGTCCTTAAACGCATTTGACGACCTTTACTTGTTATCTCCCAGGAAACAGTGAGTATAGTATCTCATATATTTCAGTGGTTTCAGCTTATTTTCAATGATTAATATGACAGGTTAGGTTTCACTACAAGCACCTATGTAACATAAGGCACCTGCAGTAGTCACAAATTTCCTGAAACACTACAGCAACGACCTGGTGTTCATTGAGCTTGTGATTTCTACTACCACCATTAGGCAATGAGACAACTTTCTTCTCCAGTAAACAGTAGATATATTACGTAAAAAGACTAATTGTGTGGGAATAAAACTCTACTGTGTTGCTTAAAAATGGCTAGGTATTTAGGATTCCTTACCTTCAAGTGAAGGAAGTTAGGCTGTGTGACCTGCGGGCTGATTTTATGTACACCAGTTTAATCACTATTTTTATTCTTGAACACCATCTCGGATTAATGTTTTCACTGGCAAGATATAGAAATATTTTATTGCTGTAGGATTAAGGTGGAATTTCCTATTACCTTGACCTAGTTCACATATATTTTAATTTTCTCCTCTCTTTTCCTTATACGTGTCTCTTTTATTTTCTCCTCTTTTCTTTCAGTTCTTAGAATATATTTGCTCACTAGATTTGTTTTGAAATTTGTTAGAGAATAAAATCTATTTTGAATATACACGAACTCTAGGTATATTTAGAATGACGTCTTTCAGCTCCTGAAATTTCAAGTTTTATTTACCTAGGATTCTTTTTAAGGATGATCTGCAGAATTGTTTTGTATATGGTGGCAACAATAAAGATTTAATTCCTTTAATGCCGTAATCGTCTCTGATTGTAGCTATTGCTATCTGATTAACATATTAAAATTGATGTTTAAAATTATTTTCTAAAACTATAGTTCGTTTGTTTATGGTCTCTGGCGAGAGGAAGTGAGGGCTTAGAGAAAAGGTGAAAGGGTACGTTATTATGTGTTGCATCGAAAAAAGTTACATAAATAATCTTGTCGATTGTCCTACACATATTGTAATAACTCGAATGTTAATGGAGTTATTTTATTTTTAGCAGATTTCCCTTGAGGGAAATCAGCTATTGAGGTCGTACTCATGACGCTAGTTTTGAAAAATGTTCTCTAATGTCCATGGATCCCTACTCAGGAGATGGCGAAAATGAGTTTCGTTCTTAATTTTATATATATATATATATATATATATATATATATATATATACGTAGGTGAATCAAATGAAAACCTTAAAAGTGCTGTAAAGTTCCGAGAAGTTGTAGGATTTATCCGGTAGATGGCAGGGATGTTCGTTGAAGTTCACACATACATGGACAGGGGAATGACAGTAAACAGTACTTCTTATTCAAATCTCTTTAAAAATCAACTTTGGCCAGCAATCAGGAGTAAACGGCGAGGACTTCTCACTTCAGGTGTGTTGTTACAACATGACAACGCCCGACCACATACAGCCAGTCTCTCGGTTCAAACTATCCAGGATATCAAATTTGAATGCCTCATTCACCCACCTTATTCTCCAGACCTCGCCCCTAGTGACTTTCATGTGTTCGGAAAGCTTAAAGATGCAATGGGAGGCAAGCATTTCCAAAGTGATGAAGAAGTGAAAACCGCGGTGCACGAGTGGCTACAGGCACAACCAAAAGAATTCTTCAAACGTGGTATTCATGCGCTTCCAAAGCGGTGGAACACATCAAAGCATAACACGTCAAGGAGACTATGTCGAAAAATGATAAATGTAAGTTTTACTTAGTTGTCAAAATAAATAATTTATAACACTTTTAAGGTTTTCATTTGATTCACCCTCGTATATATATATATATATATATATATATATATATATATATATATATATGCTTGTTAACGCTCTAGCGGTCGCAATTTTTGTTTGATCGTTGCCAAACTTTATATTTAATCGTTTTATCTAAAAAGGAAGATCAAGATCGTTAATAGCTGAAATCGGACCAGTGGGAGAGGGGGGCTTAGAGGGGGAAATTTCGAAAATTCGAAATATCTCCGTTACTTAAGTCGGATCGAAAAATTGTATAGAATCACTCTTATTGCAAATTAAATGATCTATAAATATTGTTGAATATGGTATTAACCGAGATAATTGGATTTTATAGTTTTCAGCAAACCCTCACTTCTACTCCTGTTAAACTAACAATACTCGGTTATGGAAGAAACCACATTATTCGAACCTTAAATACCAAATATTGTTTTCAAGAGACCTTTATTATACGACATACATACAAATATGTTCTGTGACCTCCCTCCCGTCTTAAGTTTTTTGACTACTTAAATTTGATTGGTTGAGGTAAAAATGATTCTGATTCATTATAAATTACAGTACTAGATATAGTAAATAGTTTTCAATCAAATTAATATCCTATATTCTGATATATTTCAGTAATTGTTTTTCTTTCCGGTGAAAATCGGGTTGGCAGACCTGTTAGTTTACATTTCAGACGCTTTCTTCCTGGAGGGGAAAAGGTTTCTTATTACCGTTTGTATTTATTCACTTGATATTCCAGATGGTGTTGTGTTTGCAGTATTTCTATTATTAAACGTCACGAGGGAAATCTGCTTACTTTACGCAGCCCCTGCTTGACGGACTTTTTTCTTTTCTGTCGTCTGCAAAACCTCCCACCCCTACACAGTGATTGCGACTATCTTTGATCCCGTCCAGGCTGTCAACGGCTGGGCTGAGCCCCGGTACAATGAGGAGCGCAAGTCTGCTGGAGACTACATACCCTTCCTTCTTGGGGTTGTACGACGAATTGTTCACTCTCAATATAAAAATCTGGAACCAATCCCCTGAGACTCACTCGTGGGTGGCTAATGAACTCTAAGGAGTACTATGCCAACCGAAAAATAAATACTGGCCGTTGACTCTGCAATCCTATGCAAGTCTATGTTGTGCTGCTTGGCTATGGTGGGAGGTGACTGGTGTACAGAGTTGGGCAAAATGTAACTATAACTACTTAACTGCTAACAAACACTACTTTGGTTTGACTGTAGCTACAACTACTAATTACATTTGTAGTTAATGCAAGTACATTTTTGTTATTAGTAGTTAAATTTCTCCAACTACCAACTAAAAGTTAAAAATAATGCCCGTCACACAGAAACTGCGCAAACTAAGCAGACTTCCCTCGTGAAGTTTTACAATAGATAAATCTACACACTGATGACATGTAACAACACCATGAATTTTATGTGAATAAGTACAAACGATAGTGACAAGTATTTAAGTTAATTTTAATACCCCCCCCTCCCCATTCCATCCCCGATTTCAGACATTAAATAATACGAATGAAACAGTTAAATTATGGTAATAAATATTTTCTATTCTCAAAATCTTGATTAATGGCGCCATCATCATAATGTTTTGCCCTTGTTAGTTTATGCATTTTTCTGTCACCATAATGCTATGTTATTTTTCTGTTACTAAACTTCCACCTTTCTCTTGCGATTTTTACCTAATGGAATTGTGTCACATTTTATATCTAGCTTAAATATTATTTTTTCTTTGTACATAGGGTTCTAAATAAGGGATAAATAGAGATTAGGAAATTGCATCATCTGTGAGATATTTCTTCTTGTGGGAAACCTGCTTAGATGACGTAGCCCCTGCGTGATGAAATTTTGTGTTTTCATAAACTTAGTTCTAAAAGTGAAAATGAAATGTGATCTTGGGAAGGAGGATGGATGGCTTGCTGGCTGGCGTGACTCATGGTGCTTTAATTAATTTGCACGTAATTAGTTGAGATAACAAGGATCAGCTGTGTTCCTAATAGCTCCTGCACTAGTCTTCCACTGATAAACTGCTTGACGTTCAACAGATAATTGAAGAGACATTTAGTGGATTAATACTGGTAGCGGGATGTAATATGCTAATAATGGTTTAATTAAACTGAATTAGGATTATGTCGAAACTAAACATTTGTAGACACTTGTTACCATATACGTTAATATTAAGAGGATACATGGGTTTTATTTTCTACAATTATTACTTAATACTTACTTGGAAGTATTGTAATTACAAAGGTTTTCGGTTTTCAATGAATTATCCATTTTGATCTTCCCTGAATATTTAATAATTTCAATGGGACGTCTCTGAAATGACTAACGTTGGAATGTTAAAAATTAATATTCAGTACTGCACTACCGTTTAGTTGTGTACTTCTAACTACATCATATACAAAAAATCAAACAAAGGCTTAAATGTTAAAGGTTTAAATAAAAATCAACTAAAGGCTAGGAGAGCGAAAATACAAAATAACAAGAGAGGTCTTATACAATTTGTATCTAATCTTAGTACGTTCAGTACACTTCAGGTAGGTACTAGTCAAAATATGTTCAGGAAGGCATCAAAACAGACAACTCCTTTTAGATATGAAAGCTGAAAATTTTTCCAATTAAGATTTTTTCTTTACTTCGTTGAATGAATGAAGTACAAATGTATGGAGCAAGCTGACGTACGTTAAGGCCAATAGAACCCTACTATATACTTCAATGACCAAACTATAACATAACATACTTCAGGGCAATAATTATAAGGTTGTATGTTTCTTGTTAGTTAAATCACACCCAAAAATTTGTGAAGGAGCCATGAATTTCTGTTTGCCGTTATTTATCCGTTTATTTAGAGGTAACTTAAAAAAAGGAACAAGAAAGTTTTAAAAAATCAGCTCAAGAAAGATATAAACGAATAAATGGGGAAAAACAATTTTATTTCTAGGGTGTAAAAAATAAAGGATCACTATGACGTGGAAGAATTGTTAGGGTGGGTAGCACATTTTTTTAAAATTTTTATTATTGATGAAATCTATTCAATACGAGGAGTAAAAATATAGAACTAAGACCTCCTCCTATTGGACTTCTTTTGTGATGTTATGACCAATATTTCTGAAGAGAGTTTTTATTAAGGAAGGCGGGTTGTGGAGATAATAACGGAAGTAAAAAAATGGAGTTATATTTCAATTCCACAATGGTTTCTTACAATCAGGCCCATGTATGCTGCGAACTGCGAACCCCTGCTTATTATAAATGGGTTATTGTAAATAGATGAATATTTTTGAAACTCTTGTTAGAGTCCCCTTAATGTGTATATCTAGTGTGTTTAATCTACCTCTTTCCTGGTGGAACATTTCTGTCTGTTAACAAAATGAATTAAATAATTTTGTAGCAACCGTTCCCCAATACTGGATCCCGATACTGGCTTATTTCGTCGTATATTATCAACGCAGAAATTTAATTTCCTATATTAGCAAGTTTATTTGGTGAGGGGGTGGGGGAAGCCCCTCTTTCCGTGGCTCAGAACTTTTAATTATTCACTACTCCGAAACCACATATCCGATAACTACCAAAGTTCGTATATGAATTTTATGTGTAATAAATATTTAACATTTTACCGACTTTTAAGAAATCAATTAATTTATTTTCATTTTTAATTCACCTATTATTCATGTTTGACTGAAAGAATTACAAATATACTATCTTTACTTCAATGTCTTTAATTTTTTTAATTAAGTATTTGGTGTAGCTAGTTATGGACGATTGTTTTGGGTTCGTGATGTGAAAAAGAACGAACATGTACTATAAATAGATTGTGACTGCAAGTGTACTGTGACTGTGTGTTCAAGTAAGGGAAATCTGCTGTTGAGGTCGTAATCATGAAGCGATTTTTGAAAAATTTCCTCAAATGTCCATCGATCATAATGTCCCAGGAGAACGAAAATGAGGTTCTATTGAGTACTGCCGTGTTATTTTTAGCTATACATCGTGAATCTAAGGTGCTGTGTTTTCCAAGTAGAAAAATGAATTAAAGAACATTGCCCATTTATAGTAGTTTCTTAATGATGCTACATTATTTGTATATATCTGGTATTATTAACCCTTCGTCGGGCGCGTGATCTCTCAGATACACAGTTTCTAGAAAAATATTTGCCACACCTCCTAGCAGAGAGTGGTGTGTAGTGCTTCGAGTTATGTGGTATAGAGGACCCTCCCCCCCTCATGGTCGGTTGTGTCACTGTGTTTGATGGAGTCCTGTGTTTCACCTGACATTCAGTTTAATCTCCTAGATACCACGCGCCCGATCTCGTAAGTTTTTTTGAAATCTGTATTTCATAAATATATACATCAATTAAGTTTCTCTTTATTAAATGGAATCATATAAACCTATTTTTCTATTATTTTGCTCATAAATGAGCTTTCAAAAGAATTTGTACAAGAAAATTTTGTACGACGCAGTGACAACAGTAGTACGTTTACCAACCGTACTAAAGACGAAACTTGACGAGTACAGGGGCTCATTGGACCATACTTTGAACTCAAGTACAGAACAGCATAAAAAAAGTCCCTCCGCTACATTGAACAAAAGAAAATTATGTGAACCAAGCATAACTGAAAAGAAATGTAGGTTTGCTAATTACTCTTGTGAGATTTGAAAAAACAAAATTTGTTTACAACATAGTTCCATGCTTTGTCGCAATTGTAATGCAGCTCTGCAAAAGAGATAATAATTAAACTGCTATTTTTAAAAGGATTGGTGCATTAAAATTTAGATGATTTTTAATAAGTCTTGTCTAAAAGTGATTTCGTGCTACTTATTTTTGAATGAAGGTATATTTAGATAATTTGCTTATATTGTTCACAAACTGAAATTAATTATGTATAAGTAAAACATGTCCATTTAAACAATCTCTTTTGATATTTGTATTTTTTAATTATATTTTAAAATTTATTTTCCACGGTTTTAATAATAATGAATCTATAACCAACTTGATTATTTTATTTACCAAGATTTTTTGACAATAATACTTGTCAATTTTGAAAATTATTTACTTCTTTCAAACAAATACTTCCTTTGTTCTGGTTTCTAATCACACACTGAACATTTTAGTGCAAAATATATATTAAAAAACTGTATTTACGTAAAAAAGGTCGAGAATGATCTCTGAGATACACGCGCCCGAAGACGGAATATTCTTGACCGAGGGTTAAGAAATGCGAATTATAATAATTCATTAATTGGCCATTTAGTTCCCTAATTTTGTGAAGTTATTTGTATGGATGTGATATTATTGAGTAAAGTGAGCTAATAATTCAGTTCACTTTATTTAATATCACATTCATACATTTTTCTCAGTTTATAAGTTGTTCAATGAAATGTTGTGTCAAATGTTTCACATAACATTGAAATATTCAAGTTATTAAATGCTATCCCTTCTCTTCCAGGTGCCCTGAGAGCCATTAACGAGCTTGACTTTTTATTTTTATCATGGAACAGCTTATTATTAATTTTCTTTACGATCAATAAATTTGATTGGGCCTCATTATTGTGATGCTCTAGGTATTATAGTAGGCTTTTTAGTGAAATCGTGTCTTGACTACAAGCCAAATAACTGACTTGAGAAATCTGCTAAATGGGAATTGTGCCTGAAATGTAATTTTCTGAGGGGATCCAGTAACCTGTTGTGATTTGAGGGTGTCCTACTGCTGTATAGATTGGAGGGTTGATTTCCCTGAAATGCTTAATAGGATTTCCTTCCCAAGAAGGAATTACATTAAACAAGTTTTAAGAAGGAAATAACGACGTTGTTGCCTGAGGCAGAATACTCTTTCTATTCAGTGACGCAACCAGCTACTCAATTACCTAGCCATTGTAATAATAAGTAGTACTATTGTAGACGGATTTCGATTTAGACTAAGAGCATAGCCATAGTCGTGAGGGCGGGAGATAGTCCCCACCCCCATAATAATTTGATATACTAAAGATCGTAATTGATGACATCATTACGCAACGTCTTTGCAGGTATCTCAAATTATAAAAGTCCGTCGAAAACAAAATTTAGTATTTAAGCTTGGAATAAGACGTTTCATAATAAATTGGCTTGTCGTTAACTTGTAATGACTTTAAGTGGGAGGTTTGCCGAAGGCTGAAAATTAAAAAATACAAATATCTCGGTTAATATTCAAGGAAAAATAAATGTAATTAATAACATTTATAGGAAATTGAATTTGCAATAAGATTTGTACTACACAGTATTTCGAACCGTCTAGAAATTTTGAATTTCTAAAATACATCGCCATAAAACGGCCGCCCCCACCTCCTCCAGTTGGCTTTGGGGTGGTTAGGGGGACTCTTTTGCGATATATCGGATATATTGGAGTAGACATCGTGAACTGAATTTTGGTAATATCATTTTTTCAAGAGGTGAAATCTCTTTCTTTCTTTTTTGTGATTGTATGTGTAAGCAGTCTTTGAAAAGCAAATGTTCTTGGTTTCATAATTCTTAAAAACTACGCCAAATTTTATTTTGTGCTGGATGAGTTGCTTTTGTTCTCAGGTGAAATCAGCATAGGACATCTTTATGGCAAAACTGGTTTATTAAATAAAATACGTGTCTGTAAATTTGTAAATATATATTTAATGATTATTTTTTTTTTTTTAGGTAAGTGGACTTTACATTAAATAGGAAGCATAGTAAGTTTACTAGCATTTACGAATACCAGGGTATGTATTTACTTTTACGCAAATACATTTCATCTATAATACTATACGTAGATATGCCATTTTTGTGGGGGTCTTTATATTCCACTTCTTTATTTTATATTTATATATTCTATGCTGAATGGGTAAAAATAAGGAAACATTTTTTTTTAAGTGGGGTGATAGTTTACATGAAAGTAAGATGAAAAGCTGTAGGATGGGAATAGAGGATACAAGAGGATACAAGAAGAAGGCATTGTTTTCCAAAGTAAGGGAAAGTAGTCTTCCTATGTATGAGAATTTGTGAAGTGTTCCTATTTGTTTCCTTTTTTTTATGAACTCTCCAACAGGGTAACTAATCCCTTCCGAGCAGCAAATCCCTGAAATTCTTCTCACGGGAATATACAAGCGGCTTAAGTGAAACGTCCCTTGCCAAATAATGAAAATTCATAGCCAGAGTATTGAGCACGTGGGATTTTTTGATTAACATTCCCTTCATTAGCGACATTGAGAATGTGTCCGATTTTTTATCTAAGTTTAATATTAGGTATATATTATCAGTACCCTTAATGACCTTCGTTGGATCTAACCTTTTACTGGTGTGGTTGTCGGTCACGTAGGTTAAACACTAATTACTACAGTATTGAACATTTTTCGGTATGTTTTATTACCTCTTTCGAGACAGACAATTTACTGTTATAATGCCACGAGTTAAGCAATTTTGAGCGCAATGCCAGAAACTCTTTTGAGTAGAAAGCCGTTTAGTAAATATAATCTAACTACAGTTCTACAATCATTTGAGCATCACTTTTTAGTGTGAACTTTACTCATAGTCAATATTTGTGCTGATCTTTTTGACTCTATACGGCAATTGCTTAAGCTCATGACTTTGCAGTAAATAGTTTGCCTCGAAAATGGTAATAAATTATACTGAGACGTCGTCAATGTCGTGGTAATTTGTGGTTATCCTGCGTGACAGACAACTACTATCAAAAGCATTAGAACAACCTCAATAACTGATTTCCCTTAAGGGGAATCTTCTGAAATGATAATATTTAATGTTATAGCCGGGATTAAATTCCCAATTTCTTCCCCTGATTGGACCATTGAGCTATTTATTGTTGACTTTTTTTTTTTTTTTTTTGCAATTTTTGTGTTTTGTTTTGGGAATACATTGAATTAAATTATTTATTAATGTCCACTTTTTGCAACTAAGGCTAATTGGGACGGGTTATCTATAGGTTACCACCCTTTTCTAGCCAGGGTAGGTCTAAGGATTTTATTTAATGAATTCCGTCACTAAATAAATTCCTCTGCCCAGGGGAGAATTGAACGCGCCACTCTAGGTTTACCATATGAGATTAAGGCCAACGCTTTAACTCACATGGCTAACCTGAGCCCCAAGGAAATACCTTATTCCCTATTATAATGGAGCTCAGTCTGAAAACGGCTACTCATTTCTCAAGTACATTCTTCCCTTACCCCTAGGAGTATCATTTAGACCAGGGGTCTCCAAACTACATCCGGCCCGCAGACAGATTTTGTCCGGCCCGCGGGGAGCTAGCATACTTTAGCTGAAAACTCCTTTTAGAGAACATATTTTTTATAGCAAATTAAATTTAGTTTACTGAAGTATTCTAATTTTATGTTGAATAATTATCAATATGACATCTACATTGATATGGTCATGGGCTAACTACTAATAACATTTTGAGTAATTTTGAAAATGTTTTGTTTCATAATGACGTTTAATGTTATATTCTTTGAGAACGGCTATGCTTTCATTGCAAATCAAACATAGCGCCTTGTTACTGGACTCAATTACGAAATACTGAATGTTCCACTGATCTTTGAATTTTCTGCATTCATTATCAATTTTTCGCTTCTTTTCCATACTACTAAATCACACACAAAAGCAACAATTCAAATCAAAAATATGGTTTTGGCGCTCGGAACTTACTGGAGTAATTAGTATGGCCCTAAGGCTGGAAAGTTTGGAGACCCCTGATTTAGACTGAACTAGGTTCTTGAAGTAGGAGGCGATGCTGTTCTTTCTGAACTCTACAAAACCTTTCCGTTTTGGGGATTTGAATCTGGGGATTGCTGAACCATTCTGCTCTCATGCTAGGCCATCGATAACTTCACTTAGAAATTACATTTTTTCGTATCTTTAGCTGAAATTAAGCAGAAAATCTGTGAGATTCTGTGTTAAAATAAGTGATTGACAGGAATAGATGAGATGATAGTGTTATCAATTGACAGACTGTCTAGCTACGTCCTATTGTCCCACCTGTCATGGCCGCCACGTGTACTAGACAACCAGCCAGTAATGATGGCATCTTCCGACAGGTTTGACAATATATTATATATACTGGCGGAACCAACCCAATATGTGGTATATAAGAGTTATGCAGGTATAGTGGAATACGGGAATTCTGGCTCCTTTTTTTTCAATCGAGTCACCGAGTAGTAGTATTCATCAAGATTACAGGGTCGTATTGGTGCAATGCTGTGTTGTGGTTGCACATGAGTAGAATGAGTTTAGTTCTGGTTGATAAAATTGGTTTACGTAAAAAAATGAATAGTTCGTATTTGCAAATAGGTTGTAATAATACAAATGGTTCAAAATGAGATTATTTCTTCTGATCATTTATTATTTATTTATTGGAGCTTTGTAGCTGTGCCGATATTGCTCAGAAAAAAAATCTGTTTAAAATTTATGTATTAAGCTGTATATAATTAAGATATGAGTAGATCATAAGAATTAAATTGTAAAAATCTTTTCAATACCATCAAAATATTCACCTCTTCTCCCATCGGCATGTAACATTGGAAAGAAACAGTTTTTGCTTTACAATAATACAGATTTCATAAAATAGGAGATAAATAAATATATATATTTATATAATTTACAATATTATAGTGAAATATGCTAAAAAAGAAAAAAGTTTGAATGTTGCAATGATGTTATCCTTAAATCGTGCTCTACTTTTTTCTAGGTAGTTTTGCTTATCAACTTTGAAAACAGGTTGCCACCTACAGACGTTCACAGATTCAAATAATCTTCTATGATTATTCTCTGTGATTCTAGTACATAATAGAATTGTTGCATACGGGTCTTGAAGATATGAATCGATTTGATCCCAGTAAATTCAACGTATAATTTTCTAATTCACACGTTTTCCTGCGTTAATACCTTTCGGAAAAAATAATAGCAATTTTATCGACACGTGGCATATTATTTCCATTCAGAGTTATTTAAATTTTCTGCTGAAATTTAGCTATTGCAAAAAGAGAGAGATTTCCTTGTGATGACTGTATACGTTCTAAACGAAATAAGGCTCTGTCCCGACTCCTTAGAGCCTGAGTGGGGTGAAGAGATTATAATTATTTAAACAGATCAGTTATATTTGGCAAACTTCCCAAGTAAAGTTTATTCACCCCAAACACACGTTCCAGGAATGAATTTATCTAATTACATTCTTGAACTAAAAATAATGTAATACATTTCAGTTGGTTAATCAAACATTAATTGTTTCACATAATATACTTGTGAATTTAAGCTTTCTTTTTTCCATCTGTAGTGCCCATTTTTCTCTTTCTTGCTGGTTCTTTTAGTTTTTTGGTGCCAATCAACCGTTAGCTGGGTTCTTAGTAATTATCTAACCAAAAGGGTGTGTATGCCAGGTTATGTCTTCCTCACTGATTTATTGGCTACTAGTTCCCCCAATTAAGTGCCACACCAGTCCTTAATACTGTGCAAATAATGCTGTCATAAATTCAAATATAAATGGTATTCCCATGCATTCCAAAAAAAAAAAACACCTTTCTTTTAGCATATATCTCTTATGAGAAACCCGATATGGAGATTGTAATCACAATGCGGTTTTCGATACATTTCTAGAAACGTCCATCGCATCTTGGTGGCAAAAATTTCGATACATTTCTAGAAACGTCCATCGCATCTTGGTGGCAAAAATGAGGTCCGTCCAAATTTATATACTAATATATAGTCTGCCAGACTAAATGTTAAGTGGTTACTATTAATTTACAATTCGTTATTCAAAACATATTGGGCCATAAAAATCATATTCCTGGTAAGAATTTTTTTAAATTATAAACTATGTAATATTATCAATTTCTATCCACAATAGAGATCCGAAGCACAACAACTGTATTTATTTTATGTATTTAATTGCGATTATTTAAAATATTCTATTGTATGTCTGAAGAAGAAACATGTTCTGTTATGTGTACTATATTAACGGAGCAATGTTAATAAATAGTAGACATAACTGGGTACACCTTTCCAACAATTTCAATTCCTTTTAACATTGGTTTAAGTGATTTATGAACAATGGTTTAAGTGATTTAAACAAATTTACATTTCTGTGGTTAACACAACATCACTAAAGGAGTAATCATTTAATGTTGTGCAAGTATTATCATGTATAGTTAAATGAGTATATAATTTCTATTTCTCTTAATATTACTTGCCACATAGGATTAATTAATTAACATTTAGCTGTAGTTTCAAGCTCATATCATCAACACGCGATAAAAGTATACACGAAAAAAACTACACTAAATCGCAGTGTTTATGTGTGTTCCATCCTAGCTTTCTGGCAACTATGGCAAGCACTATACTTTTCTTTGGTCTTGCGGAATAAACGTGAATGACAAATAAATAAATAGTTAATTAATTAAAAGAAATCACTTTCTACTCAATCCCTCTTCATTATTTAAAACAATGCGGACAATTTAAAAAATAATCATTGACAGTATTCGTTGTTACTTATGCCGCATCTGCCCTTTCCCGTCAAAAGCCGAGTAGAGTCAGGATGAGACCCGAATTGGCTTAGGGGCGACCGTGTTTGTATCCACTACTTTCGATTCCGCTTGTTTTCCAAATTCAGAATTATTTTATTTAAATTATTTCAACTTGAGCTCTTCTACAAATTTAACCATAACAATGTAATAATAATTTATTTATTTGGGAAAATAATCAAGTCAACAAATGTTTCTTAATTACAATGTGTGATGGGGAGAGGGGCGGAGATTTATTATCTCATCCCTAAACAGCATCATGCTTAGAACTGTCATATAAGACTTAAAACGTTACATCATTTGTCATGATATGCCAGAATCAAATAAACTTTAATGAATACCTCTCAATTGGTTTATACACAGGTAATACCATTTAACAACTCGGCCGAAAGTTACAATTTGCAGAAAAAATAACAGGAAACTAATTTTTCTTTTTTTAAAAAAAATTAATTTTGTCTAAAGACCAATCTGAAATTTCTAAAATATAATTATTATGAGCCTATCTTGTTTTTATGTCTTGGCAAAAACTTGAATTACAAGAATTACTCTAAATATGATAATAAACAATTTATGTTAGGTGCATTTTCATAAATGCGGAGATTAGAGCCCCCACTCTTATTCATATTTGAGAGTATTAATACAAAGTCGAGTTAATAGTAATACACGTATAAAGTTTCATAAAATTCAGCTCTGAAGTTTAGACGTGGAAAAGTAACAAAGGCACCATTGTAACGCTAATAATTAATTGTTGATATCGTTTTATTCCCACATGAACCGATCCTGAAATATTGAGAAAAAATCAAAGACAGACAGAGGTCACAATTGCTTTTATATGTATATATACTTATTTGTCTTTATTCATTAATATTACGAAATTCGAAATAAACGGTTTATGCAAGAGTGGGAAGAAAATTTCGAAATATCTTTGTTACTATGAGTCTCACCGAAAAATGTTTATATAACCAATTCTGTTGGAAGTTTAATGTCCCACAATTTTTGTTATATTCACTCATTACCTAACTTTAATGTTAACCGAGATATTTGCATTTTTTGGTATTTTGCCCTGAGTAAACAACAAATTGTAGGAGTGTTGCATTAATGATAAGATAATAGTTATATCCCAAGAACAGTCTTGTTTATAACATAAATACGACTATTTTTTTTCATTGGACCAGGAAGTGGGAGGGTATAGAGTAGGGGTAGTGCTTCTAAGGAAAGGAATTTTTATTCATGCATGGTCCGAAATACAAAATACTTTTTATGATTATGAATTATATGGTCCATGTGTTATATGTTATAAAAAAAGCTGCATGCACAGAAGACGGAATATTGAGGTCAGTGAAGCCTTACATAACAAATACTTTTATTATTAACATATCCACAGCAACGCCGGTATAAACCCTAAACACTGGGATGGGAAATGCAAAAAAAAAAATCGCGTCATGAGTACGACCTCAATAGCTGATTATCGCAATATTGTGCTCACTCAATATTGTGCACCTCAATCTGCTAATATTTAAGTAAAGCATTTTTCAAATGAGATACCATCATCATTCGGCCTCAACTGTGTATGAGTGTGTGTGTGTGTGTGTGTGTGTGTATATATATATATATATATATATATATATATATATATATATATATATATATATTAAAACCCCATAGAATAGAAAAGCGGCAACAACTATGGACTGCAACTAATAATTGACAACAGATAAAACTTCTCATTCCAAACATTAACTGGTATTTCAACAGCAGACATACTACATGGCACAATTAGTAACAGGGCATGGTTCATTAAAAAAGTATATAATGATGCGTATATAACTATATTAAAAAAAATTTGTACTCGGATAGGTTTTCGACAGGAAATATGTACAATATAGATGATGTTTAATTGTACTTAATGCTATCCGTGATTCCGATTTGAAATATTCACAGTGTGTAAAACCGTGAAGAGGGATTGATTAGGACCTCATTTTCATTTATTCTTCAAAACTAAAATTTCTATTCTATAAGTCCCTTATAGTTACGAGGCCCTTGGGGAAAAACAAAACGTCCACAAGTGTAATTCTACACACACACACACACACACACACACACACACACACACACACACACACACACACACGCACGCATACACGTGTACGTACGCACTTACATATACTTACATACTCATACTTATATATATATGTGCAGAGTTTATATCCGATATGATTACCTCAAATGTACCGTACAAAAAGGTATAAAAGTATTGTAATCAAGAAAAGATTCGGAATTTTGATTTCTACAGAATTACTCAGTTGACCCTCCCCGAATCATTTTATCAGTTTCGCCGTGACATTGGTACATATCTCGCAACACTCAAATAATGCATAAGTTTGCTGTACATATTTGAAATACCGCTAATTTGTTATTGACCAAATAAAATGATTTATAATTTATGTTCATTACATTTTTTGTTCTAAGATATCGTATATCTTTTCCTAATGAAATGAAATGCAGCAATACATATTGTTTATTTATTAAATTTAACAGGGATACAAGGAATCCATATGGTGTCCACATCCCATTTTTTTTTTTTTTTACTAGCAGTGAATAGTACTTAGTTTGTTGTCATTTCTGACATGTATTCAGTGCCTTTCAGTCAAGACCAATTGAAATATTTGTAAATCCTTATCACAAAACTAGTTCTGTCTTCTTAGGATTAGAAGTTCAGTGTTTTTAACTTATTTTATGCTTTTGCTCATTTTCAAGTTTGCCTAACAAATAATTCATGAATTAACGTGACTATTTTTCTAATGTCTTTCTGATATATATATATATATATATATATATATATATATATATATATATATATATATATATATATATAACAAAGATTGATTGAGGTACTGATGGATTTCTATTGAAGAAGAAAATTTTAAGAATTTGAAAATATACGCATTCTCTTTCTGGCACTGATTTACAAAGATCTGCGGATATTTGAAGACTTTTGCGAAATGGGTTAATGTGAATGACCTCAATTGTGCATTCCCTTTAGCATATATGTAAATATAAATATTACTTTAAGAGATAATGTGGAAGTATTTTCTTGCACATAGAAGAAGGGAGGATTTATAGAAATAGGTGAATCTCTATGTAGATCACTAGCGAGACATCCCCTCCAAATAGTAACTTTTGTCTTTGTCGCTAGGGGGCAGGAACCTTGTGTCACTCCCTCCAAATTATCGATCAGCTGCTTTCTCTTAGTTCTCTGTCTTCCCGCTAGATCTCAGGCGCGCCTCTCTTTAGCTTCAATATGAAATGTAAAACAAATTCTGATATTTAAGGACTTTCGGAGAGTTGTGTTATTTTAAAAAATAATGGATTATTTAATTTCGTTTGGTGATCAATTTAGACATTATAAGTATGTTAAGATTCTCTACTCTTCTTGCGTACCAACGTACTGACATACCCACCACCGAGCTAGTAGCTGCGAATCTCCAGGTACAGCCATAAATTAAAAATTTCAGTGTATAAATGAAATATTGCTTGGGTACACGCGGTTGACATATCACTTCAGCCAAACAGCAACGTTCATGGAAATAGTAGTATTGAAATTCGCTATCAGAGTGTGCTAGTGCCTGCGTTAGTTTAAGCGGCGTGTCGTTGTGTAAGTCTCAAATTGGTCATTGTTGCTGTTAAAAGCTTCTGGGGAATGGACTGATTCCAATCACATAGTGGATGGGACATAACACTTCAAGGGGTAAAAAGAATAACTAAAAGCTATAAACAGTCTAAAAGTAAGTATTTGAGATTTGGAAGAGCACTTGGAGGAGTTGCGGAATAATGGATGTTCTCCTGACGATGATTATTTGAAACGTGCTGAGAGGATGATGATGTGGTTAGGGAACGTGTTCTCTTGGATGGGAAGACACTATATGTCAGAATCAACTGACATTAATGGCCCGGAATTACCTAGTGAGCTGATCTGGCAAGGGGTGCATCAAATAATCCTGGAGGTATGATGTAAAGAATTGATCCTTGGCAGATCAAACACCCACATGCTAATCCTCATCAAAGGAATTGGTGTGAAAAGGAAAGATGAATCGCACTGTATCTAGCAGGGTATAAGATCCTGACATACAATTCTTAACAATACGAACCAACTACGTCAGATTATGAAGCAGCGTTCAGATGTGGAAGAAGCACGTCGGATGAGTTAATTGCTTTACTACCGTTACACGATAAGTGTTGGGAGATAGAGCAAGATGTAAACTACTGTTCATTGATCAGCAATTGCATTTGTTGGTATAAGTCATGCTTGGAGTATAATGGCTGGGCTTCGACAGATTGGATTTCCAGTCGAAACTGTCCTAGTGCCTGGAGACTGTATTAATGGCCCCCGTTGTCGAGTCTTGGTCAGAGGAGAGGTGACCGAGGCATTGAACGCTTATTCATGGTTGAGACAAGGTTCTCCGATGATGCTCAACATAGCCTTGCAGAAAAAGATACACTATGCATCCAAGGTGAAATAACCAGATCACTGTCAACCAGAGAATAAGTTGTCCCGACTGCGCTATCTTCTCGGTTTCTCAAGTCCTAAGATCACGAAAAATCTCATAGATTTTGATACTGAGGGTCCATAATTGTATAATCAACTCATACTACTTTATGAGTATGAGACAATGGCGCTAATAGGTAGAGCTGAAATAAAGGTTGAACGATTTGAACTTTAGTTTTTCATAGCCATAATTGGCCAAAATGAGGATGTGTGTGTATGTGTGCGCGCGCGTGCGTGCGTGTGTGTGTGTGTTGACCTTATTCGTTCCATTGCTGAACGTCTTCTCGTCAGATTCTAAAGAAAGTAAGTATGACATAAGAAACTTTAGCTATTCCCTTTGGAAAACGTTAAATGGGCTCAAACTTACGTGACTTTTGTCACTTTGAAAATGTGGTCTATTCTTATGAGATGATCCCGCTAGTCATTCTGAACTTCTAGAAGACTTTTGAGTCGCGTATTGATCTCAGGTGCGACATTTTATTATGTAATATTAAAGTTCTTTTTAGGTAGAAATACCTTTTTTTAAGTAAGGACTCGTATTTACTTTCCGTGTATTGACTATTAGTCACTCTTATTAGAAATTAACTCTTTGCAGTAATTATACTTTTATTAAATCTTCCCAAAGTTTTTATCTTTTTAGACCCTTTGATTTTGAATAAAATGATCTTTCATTAGATATCAAGTTCATTGAAATCGAACCTGCCACTGTCTGGGGCGGGGGAATAAAGAAGAGAATTTGTAAAATTCAAAATATCCCCGTTATTATATGTCGGATCGAAATATTGTACTGAAACTCTATTGTTGCAACTTTAATTTTCTATTAATGTATTTTTTTCTGTCTTAAATTTAACCGAGATATTTGCATTTTTTAATTTTCAGCCTTGAGTTAACCCCCCCCCCCCTCCCCATCCTACTCATGTCATATTAAAAATAATGTGTTACATAATGTACTACATTATTCTAAACTTAAATACCAAATATTGTTGTCAACATAAATATCTGTTGACAACAATATTTGGTATTTAAGTCATTCATCAAAACATATTTTACGTTCTTAACTAGAAAATGTTTATTTGATCTATACCATACTCTATATTTAACTGTTTCATTCAAAACTAAAGATCAGAAAGTGACGGCTGATATCGGCCGTAAAGGGGGGGGGCGGTGATTGAGGGACGAATAACTGAAAATTAATGTGTGAATATATATATATATATATATATATATATAGTGTACCATATCATCAGGCGAAAAATGTACCTAATTTTCGCAGCCCCTGCGTGACGGATTTTTTATTTGTAATACGAAATAGGGTATTGGCATTTCGAAAGTAAACCTTATTTTGCCTATAAATCATTTTATCTTATCATTTGTACGCTAAAATTTGCCCAGCTGATTAACACTAAGCCGTCAATGTCGGATTATGCAATGAGTTATTTTTCCCGCCCCGTCCTTCCTTGTTTATCATTGAAAGTAATTTACTGGCAAACGATCAGTCGAGGTGAATGTCAATGCCATTCATTATACGTCTTCTGCGTGCAAACATTCTAGCCGTCGGGAGATATTGAACTTCATCCTGCGATTCTTCATACTTGTACATTGGGTTTAGCGAATAAAACGAAGTAGACACTTTAGCTCGACATTTTACTCCATTCCGGTTGAATTAAAAGAACGAGTATTTTTTTCTTTATGCGTAGTAGCAGCTTTAAATTCTAGATTGATGTTCAATTACTTCTGTTTCATGCAATTAATAAAATGCAAATTTCACTATATTTTAAGAAAGAACTAACTATTTTTGAAGGCCGTTTAGATCATTCCATTCATGCAATCTTTACGATCCCACGTTAACTTAAGTAGTGCATATAATTGAGTTCTATGAAGATATATCATGGATTGATTATGTGTTGAATAGATTATTAAAACAATTTGATTAATGTTACGTGCATGAACAGGGGAATGAAACTAAGGTGCTATGGAAAACCCACTTATCTATGCCAACAGTCGAAGGTGCATTAAACAATATACATGTTTAGAAGAAAAACTTACCTTTGGTGACCTAATCCATGTGAATTCATGTTGATTCGTATGACGTCACTTCTGATTCTCAGATGGTAACACTAGCCTACAACTGAACTGGCTGATCAGTACGATTTTTAGTTTGCGGAAGACGATAATGAACTCGAATTTCGTCCAAACAGATTTGTCGCAAGTTGACGAACGGTACAAATTTTTTATAGTATAAAATGTGTTATAAAATTAAGTTCTTATTCAATTAGATAGTCAACTGAATACCTGCAACTTCTTCATTTCTTTTTTTATTACAATTTCCATGTTGTCTTTTAAGAAGGTTGGAACATGAGATTGAAAGGTCACTCCTTATACTCACAATACTTAGGAAATGTTACTAAGAAACTGGTAGAAAGGGCCCACCAAAACATCATAGGAGATAGCAAGGTGGTTTCATTTATATCAACCTCCCAATTATATCAACTGCTCTCAGTGAGATGTAACTGAGCTACCAGGAAGGTGGATGTAAATATGATGTCGGGCTGTTCCTGGTACTACATTGAAGCAAACACGTCAAAGAGAACAAAGCACGTTTTGTAAAAATAAATAACAAAACTAAAAAGTCCGTCACGCAGGGGCTGCGTAAACTAAGCAAATTTCCCTCGTGAAGTTTTGCAATAGACAAATCTCCATACGAGTGACGATCAGTTACGGCAAAGGGCCGAACTAGATTTCGGCGGGAACCATAGCGCGTCCATTACACTTAATAAAAATGCAAATATCTCGGTTAATATTCAAGATAGAGAATATATGTATATAACAATATTTATAGTAAAATTAATTTGCAATAACATTGATTCTGTACAATTTTTCGATCCGACGTATAGGAACGGAGATATTTCGAATTTTCGAAAATCCTCCCCTCTAAACCCCCCCCCCCTCCCACTGGTCCGATTTCAGCCGTTAACGAACTTGATCTTTCTTTTTACATAAAACGACTAAATATCGAGTTTGGTAACGATCAAACAAAAATTGCGATCGCTAGAGCGGCAACAGACTAATATATATATATATATATATATATATATATATATATATATATATATATATATATATATATATATATATATATATATATACATATATACAGTTTTGAACGGACCTCATTTTCGTCATCTACTAGGTAGGATCGATGGACTTTTGAAGAAAAATTTCGAAAATTCCGTCATGAGTACAACCTCAATAGCTGATTTCCCTCAAGGGAACTGGTTTATGTGAAATAGTAGTTCTAATAAATTTATGTCAATTATAAAAACTATAGTCCGACTGGTATAGGTAATTAGTTATTTATTATACAAGTGACGAAAGTAGATCATTTTACAACTCGAGTGAAACGTTTACCCACACGAGCGAAGCGAGTGTGGTAATTTCACGAGAGTTGTAAATTCTACTTTCGTCACGAGTGTAATATTAAATTTTTTCTGTAATCGTGTAATACATGATCAGACCTAACCAGAATATGAACAAAATTAGGATGTTGTGAAGATTATGGTATGTTGTTGGTAGGTTATAAGCATGGTTGTGAAAGGTTATAAGCATAGTTATAAAACAACTAGTGATGATTGTTTAGTAGTGCAGTTATAAACAAGTGGAGGTTATAAACAAGGAATGTAATTATTATTCTATTTAAATTTTAAAATATATTGATTATTTCCACCAATAATTCATTCACATTTCAATTTATTAAAAATGTTAAAATAAATTCTTACAATATTAAGAAACATTTAAAAGCATTTAATTTCGAACTTCAAATTATTTTTTAATTTATACTTATTACTAATTAAGAAGGCAATTCACTTTCTTCACTCTATTGCAAAATGTTTCACTTTCTTCACTCATTTCAGTTTAGTAATGTTACCATTATTCAACGATTACAGAAAAAATAATGTTTACTACTACGCGTTACTCTGATACCGAGAACAAAATATGTGATGGACAATGGGCTTCAGTACGTTCAGTACTAAAATGTTTTCCCGTTTCTTTATCGGTCAAATTTAACACTAATGCTCTAAAAACTACAGCAGATCTTGCCTGTAGATGCAACAACAATAGAGAGAAATATAAGAATAATTGGAGTGCAGAAAAGTGGTTTTCACACAAGGACGATCTATCGTGAGTTGCATCATTTCTATTGCTGGAAAAGGCATATGAATGAGATATTAATCTGCTCCATCTCATGTACTGGCAAAATCATATTTACGTTCTCTTCACCCGACTATTAAATTTAATTACCATATTAATTGCATTAGAGCAGTTTTCAAGCTTCCCATCTAATGCTCCATTTCTTTCTGAAATTTGTTACAACATTTCTTCAAGAGAAGCTGTGGTGTGTGGGTATGAACGAATGAATATGGGTGTACAAAGTAGGCCTGTTTTCCCCTACAATGCGTTTTATTTAGGCAACGTGCACATTCAGAGCAACAGCTACATCTTCAATGGCACGGAAGATGGTGCTGTTGCTTTGAAAGTTCACTTTGTTGAAATAACACGCATTGTAGGGGAAAACAAGCCTACTGTGTACACCCTGATTGTATGCATTATATAATATTTTTCAATTCCACTTATAATAGCGGAGATATTTTTTATTTTATCCCTACTTAACTCCCCTTCTATTCCGGCCTTTAACCTTCTCGGTCTTTAGTTTTACATGAATCAAATAAAAATAGATTACAGTATTGTTCAAATAAAATGTGAGTTCATGGAGTGTAGATTGTTCATTCACTGAGGTTACACTTAGCACACTGTGGAGCAGTGGGAAATATTTCTCCTTTTATCTCATATACTAACGAACCGATACATTACCTGATATTTAGGCTTGAAATGAAACTGCTCGTCATTTATTAGCTTATTAATTTGGGATGAGTAGGAGCGGGATTTTACTGAAGGTAGAAAAGAAGTAAATTACTAATGATTCGGCTAATATGTGACGTAAAATGTATTGGGTATGGGAGTAAGTTTTAATTGTTTTTCCATACACAGTATTGATGGCATCACATACATTTCATCTAACCTTTCGATACATGAATTTAAAAGGTGGTGTCCCTCTACAATCCTTCGAAGAAAAAACAAATTATCTGCAAGTTGTCTCTTATGAAGCGTGGTTGCTATAAACATTGCCAAGGAAATGGCCCATTTCCGCAGCACTTTTCTTGGAAGGATTGTAGAGGAGAACTTCCCGCGAACGCTGTATTTCGATGTGATATGAATAGCTGCTGATTGACTCCAAACAAAAGTCTGAAACTGTGTTTAGCAGCATACATACACACCACCTTTTAAATTCATGTATCGAAAGGTTAGATGAAATGTATGTGATGCCATCAATTCTGTGTATGGAAAAACAATTAAAACTTATTCCCATACCCAATATACAGTAACAATTGTTCAATATGAAATTTACAACGTTTGTGGTTGTATAGCATTTTTCGTTCCGATTCGTAATGAAGGACATATTTCGAATTTCCGATTTTATCCCCCCTTGAAAGCCTTCTCTCTTATTGGTCCCCAAATTCACCCCCTAACGAACAATCGAGTCACGAATAGAATGTGAGTTGTAAAGTGAATTAAGGGATATCTATTACACAAGGTCTATTGTAAAATGAAAATACACCAGATTACTTTTATTTAAAGCTTCTGCAAGTTTGATATCCATAAAAATCGTCTTAGAGCTATCACCCAACCTGTGACAAATGTTATCCCCATGGTGTGACACTAATCACAGATCTTAATGCGATTTTATATATGTATAGAAATTCATGGAAAAAATACAAATTTTAACTAGATGGTAGAGAACTATTGTTCAAAGTTTCAGAGATTTGATTTTCGGAAGTGAAATTTAAACTGGAATTCGGCCAATTACTATATTAAATAAAATTAATTTTCTTTTAGCTATAGGCTATATAAGACGTTAATTTATCCTAAACTTTATGGTGACTGAGAATATTAAACTTAAGCAACTTGGCTTCTGTAGAATTCTGATAAACGTAATTGTTTCTCAATTAAAGAGTTTTTATTGCAACGTTTCAGTAAAATTTATTATCTTATCAAGACCCTAATGGAAAACTATTATTTCAAAGAGGCGAAACTAGTTTTTATTGGCTTTTTGAGTTTAATTAATAATTGTAAAGGCGGAAAATGTATGAGTAAACTAACTTATAAAGCAATAATAATATACTGGGTTGAGCTACTGTATTACGCAATCCTGTTTAATTAGTTATTATGTAATTCATAGGACGAAGATTTCATTCAAACATGAATAGGAGCATTGGAAGTTGGTGGGAGTGGGTGGTTAGCAGTCGAGATAACAGGATTGTGGTTTTAGCCAATCAGTGTAGGGGCAAACTCGATATTTACAACCAATGACAGATTACTCAATGACACTTCCGTTTTTATGGAAGTCAGAAATTTGATTGAGATCTCCTATAAGCCTCTTTGATTGTAGTTAGTCTGTCACATACATAGAGTACATTTATTCTTATTGAAATCCGTATTCTCATTTTCTAATAGAAACATATTCTTTAAGGGAAATCAGAGTATTTTTCATCATGTCGTGATTTTCCAATGCTACATTGTAATTTCCAACATATTGGTTGATAAAATGAGGTCCGTTCAAATATGTATTGTGTGATAATTTCTTTTGAAGAAAATATTAAGCATAAACTGGCACAAATTGGTGGTAAGAAAAAATAAATGCTGGGCATAAGTATTCAAAAGTTATTAAATTAAATAAATAAACAATATAAAATAAGTCGATTCATCTTACGGGACCTGGAAGGCATGAGTTGAGACCAGAGAGAATGAAGAAATTTAAACACATATATGATGACTAGAATCCGACACTGTATGAAGATGAGAATAGTCGATAAAGTAGAATTATGAAATGCAAAGGGCTTCATTGAATATCATCCAAAGAAGGTCCATCACACAGGGGTTACGTATACTAAGCAGATTTCCCACGTACTAGACACCATCTATTCTTCACTTTTTTAGTAATAAGAACCCTATGTAAACAGGACTTGAAATTTAAACTGTAAATGAGATGTTTATTAGCCCCGGCGACTTGCGAGTAGCCTTAATAAATGGATCAAGGATGTCTATGGCAAAATATTTCCATGCTGTTATTTTGTGACTTTATCAGGAATTGTACTGCTCCAAGACTTGAATAATGTATTTCGTTTTAAAATATTATTATCCATGCTATTGTTACAAATCATCCACAATGTTGTATTATAGGACACGCGTCACAACCAGTCCATGTTCTCTAAAAGGTTCTGTTATATATATATCATTGACTATGGTGATTATCCAAATTAACTACATTGTGATTTGGTGATTGTAAAATAGTTATTTGTGTGTAGGTGAATTATCGCTTCCTGTGAAGCAAGTCTCACCGGAAATAGGCCAGGGACAGGCGAGACCTCGGTTCCGATTAAGGAGCTCGCGTTTAGTTAGTCATGCCTTTCTCATCTCAGCTGTTAAATCACTACATATACATTATATACCTACTTTGAAATGTGCATTAATAATCCTTGTCATCCCTTATGGTTGACTCTGTTCTGAGGTAATAGTACATCTCCAGTGTGCTAACTGTAACTGTCGTTTAATTGTCAATCCTAATTGGGTTCCAACTTGACAATGACTTATCACTGGCTATATCTTTGGTAATGTGCAGCATAATGAGAGTCAGATCTTAGCTGCATTCTTATATTCTACTTCTTCTTAAGAGCTTTCTTATCTTCTTTTTAAACAAGGCTTGAAACAAAGTGATTATTGGATATTGAGAAATACAATAGCCCCTTAAAGTAAAAGTTGAACCATTAAAACTGGTAGTTTACTGATTTGTTAGAATCCAGAAATACAAAAGACTTCTATTTAATCTAACTATTTTTGAGTTTCAGGTAAATCGAAAGGAACACAAGTGCAGTACATACTTACATTGCTTTTACAATTAGATTGGCTTACGATTTTTTTTATGTATAGCTATAGAGATATTTAAAAATTTAAATTTTATCTCCTTTAGAAAACCTTACTCTTCTCTTCAGTTATACTAGAAACATTTAAAAATTCATAGACTTTGGGCGCTATGAATAAATGTTTGAAGAAATGAAGAAGAAAAAAAAAAACATTAGAAGGCATATACACATATACCAGCGTACACAACTCACGCGCACATACTCTCACACACACACACACACACACACACACACACACACACAAACAGAGCGATACACGTCTGTTGATTTGTTCCCGTAAATATAAAATTCGAATTTTCAGGTGTACGGACAAGAGAATGAAGAGAGTTACTTCTGCTTCTGAGCATAATACAATAAGAATAAAACTATCAGAAAGAAAATGTTTTGATCCAATAAACGAGTGAATAAAAAGTCCGTCACGCAGGGGCTGCGTTAACTAAGCAGATTTCCCTCGTGCGTCCCGTATTTGCATTTATCTTAAACGTAAAGGTTCTAAGAGAACAATATTTAGTAATTACGCTTGAAATAAAATGATTCATAATATAACAGATTATTGTTTATATGACGAGCTTAGGAGTGGGGGTTTACCGAAGGCTGAAAAATAAATAAATCCTAATATCTAGGTTAATAATCAAGATAATGAAAAAAAACATGCATAACAACATTCATAGAACATTAAATTTAAAGATCGATTCTATACAAATAGAAACAATCTCCTATCGTATTTTTCGATCTGGAGATATTTAGAATATTCGAAATTCCTCCCTTTAAACTCCCTCCCAATGGTCCGATATCTGCCATTAACGCACTTGGACTCCCTTTTTTCATAAAACGTAGTTAGGATCGATTGGGCATTTGGGGACATTTTTCGAGAATCTTGTCATGAGTATGAAAACTACTAAAAATCCAGAATTGCTATAGGTTCTCTGCCAGTCAATAGTCGTAGGGGTAGAAAGACTGCAGAAATTTTATATACATGTTCAGTTCTGTCCTGCGTAGTTGTTGCTAGTTCTAGTTATTAGGTGTGCAATAGGCTTAGTAATAATTAAGAAATGTCAGAAACACAGTCATAGACGTTCCCCGTGTTATCTTGAAAACTAATGTTCACAAACATTAAGGCTTTGACAAATTACGTTTCAATATAACATAGAAATCCATTTTAAAAGACAGTTTTTAAGCAAAATTTCAAGTTTACTAATTGTGTTTGGTACCATTTTTTAAAGCTCTCTGAGTTGAATAGGAATTTTTATTATTTTTTGACCTAAGTTACTGGAGTTGGTTGTGTTTGTCAATTTTTATTTACCGGATTCATGAAAAGGATAAAAGCTCTTATTAAAATTTATGCATTATTCAATTTGGGTAAGTCCTTTGTAATACAATTGATGATGACCGATCACTTCTTCTAATACAACTCAATTTATTCAATATACATTAGCCACAGGTTAAATATATAAAACATCAATAAACCATTTACTTTTACTGCTTTATGAAGTACAATTTTGCAGAAACAGCGATTCTCTTTAGTACTTAAGAAACATTTAGCAATACGTATTAGTAGTATTAATTTTGTTTTAAGAATGGATTAGATATGAAGCATCATATTATGATTGTCATTGGAAAACCGTTTTTTTTTATTTTTTTTATTATTTGTATCATTTGTAAAGGCTCAATCTAAATAAAAACAAATAAATTTATCTGATTTTCTTTTTATACTGCACATGTTTCGTGCCCTCTTTGGCTATCTAAAAATGTTCCAATATTTATTTATTTGCAGTACTTCGCAACTGTATCATTTATTTTCATTCAAAGGTTTGAAATGTTAAAGTAAATAAAAATGTTTGCAAAGTAATTAAAACGTGTAATAAAATATAGCGAAATGAAATTGAGGAATCATTATATTAAAATTATAAATTTGCCATAAATTCTGGAGTGATGATGAATGAAGAAGTAAATCTATGGCGCATGTTTAAAAATTTATTTTAAACTATTGTTCATACAAACACACACGAATTAGTAACGTAATTTGAGTGAAATAAATACAGCGTAGAGAGAAATGAATAGAATAGGTAAACTTTCTTGTAAATGTTCCAATATAAAACAGTATTAACAAATTATTAATATCCCGAAAAAAATGAAGAGATGTCCCAAAGGGTTTGAAACATGTAGGGCATAATTAAAAATTCAAAGAAAGCAATTTTTTTTTAAAATTTAGAATATCATTCGGAATCCTTCGTTGAGTTCACAGGTTTTCTGTGACGGAGGTATTTAATATTATTACTAATAATGAGAAACCAATCAATTTAGATGTGGTGTATTTCAGAATAAAATATCACAGCTAATAAAAGAATAATGATTTTAAAATATTTTTTGAGAAGAATTATCTAATTTTTTAAATTCTGAACGTGACTAACGCCCTTTTTTTATTGGGTATTTGAAACGGTTATTTTATAAATAAGGTAGCCTACGTAAAGCAGTACATAAATATTTGTTTTCTGACGTAAGGTAATTATCTCTGGTTTAGTTTATCGTCTCTAAAAATTTCATTATTTTTCAAAAGATGTTTTTCTCTTATTTGTGTAATAGAAGTTTCCTACTATGACTTAATCAGTAATTTTATGACTTGTGCTTATTTTTTATTAGCCATTGTTAATCATATATTTCAAAATTAACCCGGCATCGTGAGTCCTATTAGACTCCGGGATCTGAGAATCTAAGAAAAATAAAATCATTAAAGCTATTCAGAATGACAGCATAATTAAATGACAGACACATTTAAGTCCTTTATTATGGTTTTGTAATGCACTTCTAAAATACTATAGATAACAAAACAATAGCTGTATGACTTATAGAACCAATATTGGTTCCCGGGACTGTGAATTACCAGGACTCTCCAGTCCCAGAAAGACTTTCTTTGTACTCTCACTGTTAACCTGCTGTTTAATTCATTTTATACTTCCATTCACGAAGTAGTGGTTCAAAACATTTGTTTATTTAATTTAAGGGGCTCAGGTTAGCCATGCGAGTTAAAGCGTTAACCTTTATCTCACATGGCAAACCTAGAGTGACGAGTTCGATTCTCGCCTGGGCAAAGGAAATTATTTAGTGACGAAATTCATTAAATAACATCCTAAAATCCCACCCTGGCTAGAAAAGGGTGGTAACCTGTAGATAACCCGTCCCAATTAGCCTGAGTTGCAAAAAGTGGACGTTAATAAATAATAATAATAATATTTAATTTAATAGGAGTTCAAGGAAGTCATGTGGTGCTCACGCCAGATTTTCATAAACGTATTTTATCCGAAACATTTTCTGTACATTTTTAATATACGGTTGGATTTTAATGATATCCCTACTTTGAAGATCTAATTGATTATTTTCCTTTTTAGCAGATTTCCCTTGAGGGAAATCAGCTATTGAGGTTGTACTCATGACACGATTTTCGAAATTTTTCTTCAAATGTCCATCGATCCTACCCAGGAGATGACGAAAATGACGTCCGTTCAAAACTGTATATATATATATATAAATATATATATCTATATATATATATATATATATATATATATATATATATATATATATATATTTTCTGTTACCGCTCTAGCGGTCGCTATTATTGCTTAATCGTTACCAAACTGGATATTTAGTCGTTTTATGTAAAAAGAAAGATCAAGTTCGATAACGGCTAAAATCGGGCCAGGGGGAGGGGGGGTTTAGAGGGGAGGATTTTCGAAAAATCGAAATATCTCCGTTATTATGTGTCGGATCGAAAAATTGTACAGAATCAATCTTATTGTAAATTAAATGTACTATAAATATTGTTCTATACATTTATTCACTATCTAGAATAATAACCGAGATATTTGCATTTTTCCGTTTTCAGCTATCAGCAAACCACCACTTCTACTCATGTTACATAAACAATACTCTGCTACATAATAAATCACATTTTTCGAAGTTTAAATACCAAAAATTGTATTCAAGAGACCTTTATTATAAGAGATACATGCAAATATGTTCTGGTGACCCCTCCCCCCCCCCGTCTTAAGGTTTTGGACTACTAAATATTGATTGATTGAGATAACAATTATTCTGACTCATTATTAATTACAGTACTAGATATAGTAAATAGTTCTCAATAAAATTAACATGTTATATTCTGATATATTTCAGTAACTGTTTTTCTTTCTGGTGTGAGGCTGGCAGACCTGTTTGTTTAGATTTCAAACCTAACGCTTCCTGTATGCAGGTTATTGAAATTGGCCGAAACATTTCTTATTTCCGTTTGTATTTATTCACGGTGGTGTTGTGTTATCAGTATGTATATATATCTTTTACTTAACTTCACGAGGGAAATCTGCTTAGTTTACGCAGCCCCTGCGTGACGGACTTTTTACTTTATTGTATACAGTAAAGAAGTCCTGATATTGCCAAACATTTTTGATATCCGATTTTAACAGAAAAATTCGTTTTCACCCTCTTTGAACCCCTTTTGAAAATGAAAATGAGATGGGGTGGGGAGGGGTAATAAAAATTGAAAATTTTGCTGAACCAATTTTAATAGGAGTTCAAGGAAGTCATGATGCCCTCACCGGTTTTTTTTCTTTATTATTTAATTAAGGTTAATAGAGGCTTAGGATTACTTTTGTAACAATATATACAGCAATAATTAAAGTTTTTTAGCATTGCACAAGTGCTGTATTTAATATGTACTATCCCAAGCCTATTAAGGAGCTATTTGAGTAAAGGTGTAACGTAGCACACCAAACACGCCATGGAGCTTTAAAAAGTTATTTGTTTTTTATTCATAAGGACACTTCCAAGTACATGCTTTACTTATAATTCGTTACTTTGCATCTAGAAATACTGGAGTAATTTCTTGCAAAAAGTGAATATACCAAATGAATTTTTCCATTATACAAAGTTTTTCCTTCAAACACCCAGGCCGCTGATAGCACTATCGACATGCTGGTTTTTACACCCAATCAGTATTTGAACTGATAAAATAGTCTCGCTTGACATAACGACGTATTTTATAGTTTAGGTGTTCAATAATAAGAATTGGATTTTATGCAAGGTTGACGCATGAATATTTATTCAGATACTTTTCTTTTTTAATTAATATGATAATCCACTTTATGCTATAAATACTCATTACTCTTTCTAGCCTGGATATGACTGCCGATCATGTTTGGTGTTCCCGCCAAGAAAGAAATTGCTATTCCTTTGTGAGAATCGATCTTAAGTCTTAACGCTGAGTATAGTGTTCAGCGGCCTAAAAATTTAAAAATAGAAAGTTACATAATTTATTATAGAAATATCACGTATGGTTGATCGATGGGTTTGCTATACCATCTGTCAGGATGAAGTTGGTGCTGTACTATTCTAACTCTCAGAAATTGTTGATCATATTATAAGCTCTATATCTAACATAGTAAGCTGCAATAGATATTTAACTTGTAATTTATCTCAATCTCCATAATGCATTGTTTAATTTTATGAGATGTTGTCATGGTTTTTCTGGAAAGTTGAGAAGCCCGTCAGGTAGGGTATGCGTATACGGAGCACATTTCTTATGTACTGGACATACTTATGATCTAACGCTATCTATTCTCTATTTGTCCTGTATTAAGAATAAGAAGCCTTTGTAAACGTGGCTTGAAATTATTGAGTGAAAACTGAAAAAAACAAATATCACGATTAATATTTGTGTCAGAGGAAAACAATTAAAACACATGGGCTTTAGAAACACCTATGATCGGAATATAAATTTGCCACATGATGGGTTATGTAACGTTTTTCAAAATAACGAAGATATTTCGACTTTTTTATTTCACTTCTTATATTAAGCCCCATTATCCTAGTCCAATTATTATACGCTAAACTAAGATGGTTCATGAACTTTGCTAACTTATTATTAATGTGAGCTTTATAAACTAAAAAAATACAAATATCTCAGTTAACATTAGAGTTAGACAAATAATGCAGTCACCAGCAATTGAAAGGAAAAACAAACGGCAATAATATATATATATATATATATATATATATATATATATATATATATATATATATATATATACTCAGCCTGGATTATGTTTTGATATTTACTAATGATCGTTGGTTCTAAGTAAAACGTGATTCTTTAACGGCTAAAATCTGATAAAGAGGAGTGAAGGTTAATAGGAAGGATAAATTGGCCATTTATGATGTGTTAGATCGAAAAACGTTTATAACCAAATTCGTTATGACGCAATTTCCTTTTATTATTGTTCAATAAATTTTCAACAACGGAGTTGTTAGCTTATTCGCGTTTTCAGCTAACTCCTCTTTTTATCAAGCGATTCTTCCCACTTCAAGTTACTATATTACTTTACTGAACATCTGATGTTCAACTTAAATGTAAACCCTTGTTTATATAGAGTTCTTGCTGAGAGAGATATCATGGATTAGATGACGTAGTCTTGTGAGACATTCCAACACGGGGACATTTCCTTACTTAATGGAAACCCTGCTTGACAGACAAGATCTGCAGGAGGAGCAATGGTTCCCAGGCCCTAATGAATGCAATTAGCCAAACAAATTTTCTAAGACAAATGTGCTTATTTTATTTAGTTAGTGCCACATTTTTTTTAAAAAAAATAAAGGAATTCATGTATTTATATTCAATACACACACACATATATATATATATATATATATATATATATATATATATATATTATTTATATTTTTTGGTTAATAATTTTTTAGATTAAATCTATTCACATTTTTAGAGAGAAAAACTAAAAAAAAATCCGTCATGCAGGGACTGTATAAACTAAGCTTTCCCAAACTAACTAAGCAGATTTCCCACGTGCTCCACGTATTTGCATTTATCTCAAATCTTAAAAGTTCAATGAGAACAATATTTGGTATTTAAACCTCAAATAAAGTGCTTCATAACATAATAGAATATTGTTATTGTGAGATGAGTAGGAGTGGGACTTAACTAAAAACAGAAAACTAAAAAATGCAAATATCTCAGTTAATAATCATGATAGTGAAAAAATGTACATAACAACATTTAAAGAACATTACATTTGCAATAAGATTGGTTCTATACAATGTTTTGATCCGATGAATAATAACGGAGATATTAACAATTTTCGAAATTCTCCCCCTCTGTAGCCCCTCTCCCACTGGTCCGATTTGAGCCATTAACAAACTTGATCTTTCTTTTTGTATAAAACGAATATATATCAAGTTTGGTGACGATAAGACAAAAATTGCGACCGCTAGACCGGCACCAGACGAATATATATATATATATATATATATATATACTAGCTTAGATATCCGGCTTCGCCCGGGAATTCATTTGAGGCTGAATGGTGATGCAATTTTTTGGCAAGGCTTTACTTTGCACAATATTTTGACATTTACCCGTCCTAGTGTTTACAGTTAATGCCTGACGTTGCTGTGGATTTGTTAATAATAAAATTAATTTGATATGTAAGACTTCACTGTCCTCAATATTTTCATATTTCCCGTCTCCTGTGCATTATGCATAGATTTGAATTATTAAGGACAAAATATTAACATAGATTTGAATTAATTTTTCTAATTGAAGTACGTTTTAGTTCATATTGGAAAGAATTGTTGAGCATATCAATATTTCTACACAAATTACTTGCTTCACACATTGTTCCCGAAAAAATGTATAAAACAAATGTTACTCTAAATAACAAAGTAAACAACTTTTGTTACGTGCACGTTTATCGAGAACACAAATAGACGATGAAATATCGCAAATTTTTTTTTCAGGCCTCCATTATAACCCCCACTCCCGTTCGTACGTAAAAATTTAATATAGCTTATAATCATGGAAGAATTAATGCTAATTGACATACCGAGTTTCGTTAAGTTCGGTTCAATTGTTAGTGCCCAATAAAATTGTTGGCTCCGGCTAAAGTTTTAGTGTATATCTCGTTTATACTTCGGTATACGACGAAAGTGTATATAACAAAAGTTACTATAAATAACAAAATAAACAACTTTTGCCATGTACATATTTGCAGAAAAACCAGTAGAAAACGAAATACTGCCATTTTTAAATTCAGGCCTCCCTTACAACCCCCACTCCTGTCCGTCTCTAGAAATGTCGGTATGGCTTGTTATAATGAAGGCATTAGTGCTAATACACATACCGAGTTTTATTTAGTTCGGTTAGTTCTTTTGTGCCAAATAAAATTGTTGACTCCCGCAATACATTTTAGCGTATAACTCATTTATAATTCGTTATACGACGAAAGTGTATAAAAAAAAAAAGTGACTCTTAATAACAAAATAAATAACTTTTGTTATGTGCATATTTGCCGAAAACCCGATAGGAAACGAAATATCGCTATTTTTAATTTCATGCCTCCCTTATAACCCCCACGCCTGTTTGTCTTAGAGAATATTAATATAGCCTAAAGTCTAAGTTGGGCTAGTAGTAATATACATACCAAGTTTCATAAAATTCGGTTCAGCCGTTTATGCGTGAAAAGGTAACAAATAAACAAACAAACAATCAGACACGAAAGAAACAAAATGCAGTTATGGTGTCTATGACATGTGAAACGAAAAGTTATCGTGAAATTTCGCGAATAAATTCAATGTACAGACAGAGGTTACAATTTTATATATATATACACACACACAGTTTCTTCACTTTCGTCATCTACTAGGTAGAATCGATGGGCATTTGAAGAAAAGTTTCGAAAATCGCGTCATGAGTACGACCTCAATAGCTGATTTCACTGAAGGGAAATCTACTAACAAGGGCTACGATATAAGGGAGAGTGTGAGGAGACGAAATGAGGAGAGAGTGAGGGAGCGTTGGGTTGAGGAGAGGGGAAGAGTGGGGAGTGAGTAGTGTGTGGATAGCGGCTAGTAGTGTCGGTGTGTGTGCCGAGTGTGTGATAGTGTCTCTTCTCTTACTTATCAGCGTATTTTATAGGCTCGTAAGTACTCTTATACCTACTCCATATTCCCTAATCCTCTCAATTTTTAAATTATATTATTTTTGTCTCTTTACATCAAAAGCTCATAGGACCATCATTATCTGTCAAATGTGTTTTTAAAATTTACACCGTTCTGCACTGTGCCAGATAGTACAATTCAGTAATATTAGAGAAAACTAAAACGAAACTTAATAGTCAAATAATATGCAATGAAAACATTACTCACATAGCCGTAGATCAAACATAAGAAAGAGTGACATAATATTGATAATTGTACAGTTTAATGTCTTTCTTATCTAAAAATGAAAAAAAAAAAAGTGTAGTCATGCTTATAATTGAAACGCTCATTATATAAATCTTGAAAGGCACAATAAAAATAAAGCTGTTAAAGAAAATTACGTGATATTTCCAGATTTGTTTTAAGTTGAATTAGTTGACGAAATTAAACTTGTCTTAGTTATTTTTTACGCTGTATTGCAATCTTAAAAATACATTTGCCGAGTAAATAAGCTTTATTGGTTATTTTTGTAAATTCGTTATTTCGAATGAACAGTATAATTATGAAGTTATTATGGCGTCAGATGTATCCAGCATTTTATTTGACGAGCTATTTTCACTAAAGTAAACAGTAAAATGGGAGGATTTAGATGTTCATTGTGTTTTAAAGGCGGACCGTATAACTAGAGAACCAATGAATATTTCCCTTTTTAGTTTAATGGAATACACAAAAATTACAAATGTTCTAATGTAATAAAAGTTGTTTACATAGTGTTAGATTGCTTAATTACTTGTGTATTTTATCTCTGTTTGAATTGGGTTCAGGAGAGATTTTTAGGAGGACCTTTACATATTTACAAAAACTGATAAATTATCATTCTCTGATCCTTGACTTAGTGGAACCATAAAACGTGAGATAAGGGGATTCTTTTCTAAAATGTCACACCCGGATACTGAGCAAGTGCCAGGCTTTAAGAACTCCACTACGCTGATATGAACCTTTGCATTAATACGATATATATGTAATATATTGAGCTTGAAAAAATAAATAGGACGCTTGTATATTTTGGTTAGATGAAACTCTGCTAGTGCTTTTAAATTATGTTATTTTTGTACTAGAAGTCAATATATATTCTGTTTTACACCTTCTAGACTATAACTTACAAACTTAATATTAAAATGCTCTGGCTTCGTTTAATTGTTGAAAAATAAAATGAGGTATTTTTTTTTTTACTATAGCAGTGCTCTTAAAAATAATACATAGTATAGTTCAATTCAATTGATAAGTGGTCCACCCAGTAATTTATTGGAAGTAATAATAATATATATATATATATATATATAAAATAAATAATTGCATTAATTTATAACAGACATATTTAATAGACATACTATAATATGCTCCTTAAATAACACTGTGACTAAAATTCTTTATAAATTATGGTACTTCATTCTGCCTTTGAGACAATACACTGCGTCAGGTATTATTTCTTGCGCAAATTGCCACGACTTATTTATTTGGAGTTCATTTTATGTTTAAAATCTATTTATATTTAGATGATAGTTTTTTTGGTGGATATACTATCGATTAATGCGGTTAAAAAAAGGAAGATCTTTCTTTTGAATTTATTCATTTCAGCTAGGATTCATTTCATTCTCGAAATTATACTAAGGAATGCATCACTAATAAAATATTTCTAAAGAATAATTTTTGTTGTTGTTGTTTGAGGCATACGTTTGTATTTTGTTTTATTATTATTCTTGTACAATATACTAATGATTTTCCTCACTCAGTTAAAATTAATTAAATTTTGTATCATAATTAATCTAGAAATAGCTATAATGTTCAACCGCTACCGTATTTTATCAGTATTTAATTAGAAACAAACTGTTTTGTCATCGAATAAAAAGCAAGATCTAAAAATAAGATTTCGTATCTGTATGTCAATATTTTATGGATGAAGACCTGTGGTCTATTGACAAACCTTTACAAATTAGATTCACTCACTGAAATAGGAATGAAACCAAACTGCTTGGCATTTCAAAGATATTGTAAATTCAATTTAAGTGGGCCAATTCATTGATAACAATATTAAGGAAGCTCAGCCACCTGATTTCAATGAAATCGAGACAATAGTCCTGCCTCCGAAAATTATCAGTCAGGAGGTTTATCAGTTGGTTCATGACATTTAGATTGAAGGAAAAATGTTAACAGAGCAGGGGGAAGCATAAATTGTCCCCGCTTTTCCCAATAGGCAGTGGGAAGAAAGCCACTTAGACCCTATCAATAACCATTTGTCGGAGGTTAATAGAGAGGTCTGAAAGAATACTAACAGAATGTATTTATTCCTCGATGATCGACCACAAATCACTCCTTGATTAAGTGCAAATGCATGAAAAGGCCTATGGGTGTGTTCTTGATCTAGACCACATCTTTAATGGCTTTGGGTAGGCGTATGGTAGTTTATTAGATTAACGAAAATAGCTCTAAAAGTGGTCTGTGTAATTTCAAAACCTGAGTGAGCGCCTTTAATGTCATCGAGCCTACTACTGGCTTAATGCTTGGACATCAAATGGTACCTGTACTGATTAAGTATGTCCTGGTTGTGGCAATCCAAGAGATATAGTCAAACAGTAATGCCACCGTATATACTATTGGCTCAAACAGGACATGACGTATGATGTCTTTTCATTACTGCTAGAAATATTATAGCATAGCCTGGTGATCTGGGACAGTGTTCACAAATAGCGAAACACCTTGTACTCAAAGTAAGTGTATAATATATCAAGAAATGTATGGGTATTTCATTTTAGCAGATTTCCCTTAAGGGAAATCAGCTATTGAGGTCGTACTCATGACGCGAGTTTTGAAAAATTTCCTCAAATGTCCATCGATCCTACCCAGGAGATGACGAAAATGAGGTCCGTTCAAAATTATATCTATATATATATATATATATATATATATATATATATATATATATATATATATATATATATATATATTTGTCTGTTAACGCTCTAGCGGTCGCAATTTTTGTTTAATCGTTACCAAACTTCATATTTAAGCGTTTTACGTAAAAAGAGAGATCAAGTTCGTTAATGGCTGAAATCGGACCAGTGGGAGGGGGGGTTTAGAGGGGGGATTTTTGAAAATTCAAAATATCTCCGTTACTATACGTCGGATCGAAAAATATTATAGAATCAATCTTATTGCAAATTAAATTTACTATAAATATTGTTATATACATTTATTCTCTATCTTGAATATTAACTGAGATATTTGCATTTGTATTCTGCATGTGCTCGGCAGCAGTGGCTATGTTCGGACTTTCCGCCGTGAGCTCTGGCGGCCGTTTTTGTAATTATTCGTCCCTCTCGTGAATAGGTTTAGAGGTTACTTACTACTACAGCTGTTATTAGGCAGATTTCTCTATTGTAAAACTTCACGTGGGAAATCTGCTTAGTTTACGCAGCCCCTGCGTGACGGACTTTTTATTAGTGAATTTCTCGTGAATTGTTGATAGTGAAGAATAAGTAAGAAATACGTTTTTTTTTACCATGAGAATCCCTTAACGGCAAATTTGTTCATTTATGAAATTTAGGTGAACCATGAGTATAATTAAAGTAGGCCGTCTCGCAGGAGCTGGGTTAACTAAGCAGATTTCCCACATGCAGTTACAACACACTCTTGTTCCCAACTCTCTATAAATTATATATTTCTAAGTAAGAACCAAGAGCTTAAGCCGGGGGGGGGGAGAAGGGGCCTCCAGTACAATTTGCATGTATCTCGTATAATAAATGTCTCTTGAATACAATATTTGGTATTTAAGATTTGAATGATGTGGTTTATTACATAACCGAGTATTGTTTATGTAACATGAATAGAAGTGGGGGTTTGCTGAAAACTGAAAACAGAAAAATGCAAATATCTCGGTTAGTAATCAAGATAGGGAATATATGTATATAACAGTATTTATGGTACATTTAATTTCCTATAAGTTGGGTTCTATAAATCTTTTCGGTCCGACGTATAGTAACGGAGGTATTTCGAATTTTCAAAATTCTCCCCCTCAAACCCCCCCCCTCCCCTGGTCCGATTTTTCCCCCTTATATTTACTCAAAACTGTTAAATACCAAAATTGCGACCACTAGAGCGTTAACACACACACACACACACAGATATATATATATACCTATATAGTTTTCGTCATCTCCTGGGCAGGATCGACGGACATTCGATGAATGTTTTCAAAAATCGCGTCTTGAATACAATCTTAGCTGATTCTCTTTACGGAAAATCTGCTAATACAAAGTAATAAAACTACAAAGTAGAAGCAGAGAGTGCGAACATGCAAAATAATGTGATCAGAGTTTTAGGAGCCACAATGATTATTTTCATAATTATTTAAGAAGATTTATTTCAAAGTCAGTTCTAGTTATCTTTATACTGAGGCAAATAATATATTGAGGTAGTGGTTACAAATATGAACTGGTATCTATTGATATGGAAGTCTGGTTGCTGTCTGTAAAATGAACGGAGCATTGCGTCCCAGTTTTATTATCAAAATAGCGGAGGGGAGTGTGTGTAGGTCAGATTTACTATCAGCGTAACCTCGACCGGTGTATCCTCGCTCACTGATAACAGCCCAGCCCGGATTTTTTTTACATCTAATACTCGTCTAAATTACAAACGCCTCTACTATATACGTTTTTTGCTTTGGGCATCAACGTCCTTTAGGAATGACGGCTCTTTATATGGTGAACAGTATTGTCAATTCCCTATCACAAGCTTATCAATCTCTAATATCATGGAGATCAATAACCTTACTCTAAATTTGGGGGGGGGGATATCGGTGGTTATTTGACAAGGATCACTGTTATTTCACCACTGTGTGTTGTTCCATTTGTCTGTCCTTTGCCTTCTTCATTCCTCCTTTTATATATTTAAAGAGTAGACACAAATTCATGACATTTATCATCCATTTGGGCATCAGATTTTCAGAATTTGGGAAAAGTCTAATAGGGCAGGTAAATGTCGAATATAGGTAATTTTTAGTTTCACGCATGGTGTATTTAACGTCACTTGCAGTGCGTAGCCTGGTGAGTGGTATCAAAAACCAAAGATGAAGTAGAAACTTAAATCGCTGCCTTCCAGTCGATTTCTGTTCCCGCATATCAGTTTCGTTACTGTATGTATTGGGAAATATTTCCCTACAACCCTACAAGCTTCATATCTTGGCATTGTCATTGGATAAGTCCCCCTAAACTCTGCATTTCACACCTTGTATTGAAAGAAGCCAATACATGTTTACCAGTGTTGGTAAACTCAGTCTAGTCCATATCTTGGCTATTTCATGCCAGGCAGATTCGTATTCTTCAAAAAGTTTTCAAATTTCATCATGTTCATTTTTAGTGAAATGTTACTAGAGTATTGTTGTGAACTACAAATGTGCATGAAGTTGTATGAGGAACAGACTAGATTCTGTTATTCGTAAAAACGTTAAACTATTAAATATTTTACATACTAACCTATGAAAGTTGACTCATGAGACGGGAAAACCTAAAATTATAGTAAACTAGCATATAAAAAAATAATAATTCTATTCCTACTATATTATGCTTCATCAAGGACTCTTACATAGGTATTTAACAATAATAAACTTCTTCTTCTTTTTATATTTCTTTATTGTATATGAAACATTTTGTGAGTAAATCTGTTTCATTATTATCATTGATAAGAAAGGAAAAATATGCTGAATATTTCCGGAGTTTGGGTTACTTAAGAAATCAAGAGTAACTTTTAAATGAATTTCAAATTGATGTTGATTAAAACGAAATAATAGAAAGAAACTCTTATAGTCTCAAAATATAGTATTGAGATAATAATCACTCCTTTGTCTGGCTGGCATTCTAAATATTTCCCAAAATACAGTGGTGATCAATACTTGCCTGTAATTAGATTTTTCCTTTACATCATCTTTCGTGTAAACATTGTTAAATATAGCTGATATGAAAGGGTGAGAGCTATTAATAGTCAGCCATTCTGCAGGTAATTTCACAGTGCGGTTTGAAGTACCATACATGAAATTTATGACATGTTTATAAGTAATTTTATTAGCTATGGAAGATCAGCTATTGAGGTTGTACTCATCACCCGATGTGAATGTCCATCGATGCTATCCAAGAGAAGACGAGGGCCATTCAAAATTATATATATATATATATATATATATATATATATATATATATATATATATATATATATACTAGCGGATCCGATAGACGTTGTCCTGTTTGATATACCATGCGATTAGGATATTAAATTTAATAATATTATGTTTAAAACCAAAGCTATTTTTGATAACACAAAAAAACTTTTTTTTTTATTTGCACGTTTGTATAAAAACAAATAGAAAATGAAATATCGCGAATGTTTTATTCAGGCCTCCCTTATAACCCTCACTCCTGCACGTTCTTTGCAATGTTGGTTCAGCTTATAATCGTGTGGGAGTTACTACTAATTCACATACCGAGTTTTGTTGAGTTAGGTTCAACCGTTAGTGCCCAATAAAATTGTTGGCTCCCACTTTTTAGTGTATATTACGTCTATACTTTGTTATACGGCAAAAGTGAATATAACAAAAGTTACTCTAAATAAAATAAAAAAATTTTATTCTGTGCATATTTGCCGAAAAAACCAATAGGAAACGAAATACAACTATTTTTAATTTTTGGCCTCCCATACAACCCCCACTCCTGCTCCATCTGCCGGGCTGATTTGTGAATCTAAACCGTCCAGGGAGTTCAGTGACATACACACGTACAGTAGAATTATATATATAAATATACAGTTTTCAGGTCTCAGTAAACCTACATTCATACTCATGCCTGAGCTGTTATATTATGGGTCACGTTATTCTAAGCTTAATTACAAAATATTGTTGATATTGAACTTTTAGTGTGTGGGATTCTTTCAAATACGTTGTTTGCCATCGATGTCGATTATACGTTCTTTACTTGAAAATATTTATTTGATCTATACTATATTCGGTGTTACTGTTTAATTCGAGACTAAGGATCATAGTCATTAATGGCAGAAATCGGACAAGGTACGGGAGCTGGAGTTAGAGGCGTCATTCTCCGTTATATCAGTAAGTTGTATCAAAAAACGTTATAGAACTAATCATGTCAAACTATTGGTAATCTACATTTGTTCTTCAATACTTTTTTTCTTAGCTGCAATATTAAGTCAGTTATTCGTACTTTCTTGTTTTCAACCTTCAGGGGACTCCCTCATCTACTCATCCAAGTTTTTATTTGGATTAGAGAATATATGGTGAGAAGAGATCAATAGTGCCATATCAGTCCCTAGGACTTTTTATTATGAGCTTGCACGAACTGTATTTCGCCTATTTTAAGAATGATTTTTTTTCTGTTTTTTTTTTGTTGTTGTGCTACGTCGTTTCAATATAATGTTAATAGTATTTTTTGTCCCTTGGAAGTACTGTTTTGGAGCTTCAAGAGGAATCATGATAAAGATCTAAATACTTCGTGCTTCGTTTTTAAAGCCCATATATTAGCCGACTGTGAGAGCATATAATACTGGTATTTTATGCCTAATAAAGCGTAAATCATTTTTCAGCATTTATTTTCTCCGCCACTGCCTCTTAACTTATAGACTTTGGCTTTTATATATTTATAAAGACGTACCAAGTTAAGCACGTTATTCTTAATGCTCTTATACATGTTGATTGGATTTTTGCATGGAGAGTGATCCACTCACTAAGTCACCCTGTATATTTATTGTACGTAAATTGTAATATAATAATGTGTAAATAAATGGTATTAATTATTGTGTATTATACGACGCAGTTTTTGTTATTGTTGGGGTGTAGGGCTTTTGTTTTTCAGGGTCCTGTAGTTTTATGTGTCATATGTTATCACTTTTGAACGAGCCATAAACGTTCTTAATATAAGTGCTTTTCTGTTGACAACGAGTGGTCTACGTTTAATAGGTCACAGTTTATTATTACTCATTAAAGCAAATAGCGGACTCATTTTGATATGTATTTATATAATTTGATAATGACGCTCTTATCGTTAGTTTGGGAGTATTGCGCAGTTACTGAGGAAATAAAGAATTAGCTTTTAAAAATAAATTTGCTTGGTAATAATGGTGTGTGGCCAACTGCAGCTGAGAGCAAATAAAATCGAGAATCTATATGCTGTGTGTTTGTTTACGTTGGTATCGGTCTAGCTTCCAGAGCCACGCTATGAAGCAATCTGCATTCTCAGTCAATAAACTGATAAGGAAGTATTACTTTTGCATTTCTCAGCATAGATTTATTTTTGTCCATTGTCGATAAATATAATTGGTCATATTATTGTATGATAACATTTTATTCATGCCCTATTTATCATTAGTCGTTGTTTCTTGATTTTGAAATTATGATGTGCTATTGAACTATCAAGAACCATTTCATTATTTAAATCAATTTTTATTATATTACTGATATATCTTTTACCAATGAGAAGGTTGTCTCTTAATTTCACCATTGATAAATGAAATCAATTTTTTATTATAAAAAATCAACTATTTCTTTTTGTTTTAAGGAAAATGTCCTCTCGTACTTAATGTTTATTGGTTGGTTTTAATTACCTGTTAATTTTTGCAAATCCTAATGAATATTGAGTAATAGTTTCGATTATTACTTTGGCTCTCACCAAACTTAAAACTTAATGCAAAAGTTCAGGTACAACCTCCTTCCGCAAGGGTCTCCTCTTGATCGTTTCAAAATTGGTGGTCTCACTTCTGATAGAATCGATTTCATCTACTAACTTTTGCTAGAATCAATTTCATCAGCTGGTGTATTCGAACCTACTTAAAATACCAAAAAAATTAAAAACCTGACAAAGATGAATACATTCCATTGAGAATTTGCGAGTCAGCGAAAAAACAAACCGCTGGAGCAGGTAGCCGAACTCCTCACGTTGAAAATATTTCCCAGCGATATAGCATAAAAAATAGAAATACCCAAAAAAGTGTATTCATGAGATCTCTAAACACTTTTCTATTAAGTGCATTAAATTATTATTCTGTGACTAATAAGTTAACCAACTTCTATTTGTGTTATCTGCAATATATTTTCTTTGTTCTTAACAGTTTGTATATCTTCATTTATTTTTCTGTTTAATCTGATTTACTTTCGAAATGTAAACTAATAAAAGGTAAAGTAATATTTTTACATCATAAAATTATAATATGGATTTATTGTTTCGCAACTAGACAATTTAATATTCATGTTCTTTTAGATTAGTTTTATTTAAAAATATATTTAATATGACGAAGTTTCATTTTGTGTACAAAGGCTATGTTATAGGTTAAATTATTCATACGTTGTCAATTTAAACTGTTTTCTCAGTTTCATGAAAATTGATCAAAAGTAAGGTTATTTCAACTTAAATCATTCAAAAAAGGGATGTGACTATTCAGAAAATAAACCAAGAAGTTCATGACAAAACCATTCTGAGGATTGGATTTTTTACACTGTTGGATTAAGAACGCGTAAACTATTGTATAGCTATTGGATCATGGAAGTAACAGGAACTGCATCCTTCTATTAATAGTAAATCACACCTATAGATTGATGAATAAATAACCTTAGTCCGTTCTTGACTGGTATTCAGGTATTAAATAATGACAGAAAAAAACATAATAACTATTCCAGGGAGCAGTAACCGCTCCATGGTTTCTATGTAACTGACATCAGGGACTAGAAATTAAAAGTCCGTCACGCAGGGGCTGCGTAAACTAAGCAGATTTCCCACGTGTAGTTTTACAATAGAGAAATTTCACGAGAGCCGAAGAGTTAAGAAAACGGCCGACCTAGATTTTGGCGGGAAACTCACTCTCATTCGTTAACCGCCCCGATTTCATAAAATTGCAAATATCTCGGTTAATATGCAAGATAGAGAATAAATGTATATAACAATATTTATAGTAAATTTATTTTTCAATAAGATTGATTCTATACAATTTTTCGATCCGACGTATAGTAACGGAAATATTTCAAATTTAAGAAAATCCTCCCCTCTAAACCCCCCCCCTCCCACTTGTCCGATTTCAGCCATTAACGAACTTGATCTTTCTTTTTACATAAAACGACTAAATATCGAGTTTTGGGAACGATCAAACAAAAATTGCGACCGCTAGAGCGGTAACAGACAAATATATATATACAGTTTTGAACGGACCTCATTTTCCGGATCATCTACTAGGTAGGTGGATCCATGGACATTTGAAGAAAAATGTCGAAAATTCCGTCATGAGTACAACCTCAATAGCTGATTTCCCTTAAGGGAAATCTGCTAAAATTGAACAAGGTCAATATCTTTTAGAAAATTTCCATGAAGGGAAATCAGCTAATGAGGATGTTCGCTTAACGCCATTTTCGAAAGAATTCTTCAAATTCAATCTTTCCTACCTAGAAGATACCATGTGTTTTGACATCATCAATTCATATTTTCTGTTCTTAATTCGAAAAAGTTTATTTGATCTATAACGTACTCGATACTTCAGCGTTTCACTGAACAGTAAAGACAACAATATGTGTTAATGACTGAAATCGGAGGCGTTAGAGGGGTGAGAAATCGGCAATTCAAAATATCTCAGTTGAAATGAGTCAGATCAAAAATATTATGGAGTCAAACATCTGTTTTTCTACTTACTTATTTTTTTATATGAAAAATTTAGAATAGTTCGTCAGATGAGATCAGCAGTGTGTCATTCAAGCAATAGCACGCCCCCAGCGTGACTGATTTTTTTTTTTTAATGGTATTTATATAGATAGGAAAAATGCAATGAAATGTGCAAAAAAATGAGCTATTATTATTTCTGTTAGTAAATATTGTAAATTTATTATATTTACTTAGCGAATTGATCAATATTGATTAAGCAACAAGACGTATCTCATTCAGAACAATTGCCATTTCTTCTAGAAAGGAGATGTTGCTTTTGGAATGGTTCCAAATCAAAGCCCTTTCACTCTGCAAGTTCTGTCCCTAAAGATTGCTTCCAATGTTTTCCTGCAAGACATGAATTTTTCATAAATTTCTTTCTTTAAACATCTATTCCTTACGCTTGATAAGCGGACAATGCTCACAAACCTCACTGTAAGGTTTTATTGTTTTCTCTAAAATAAGATATGTCTGTATATATTGAGCATAGATTCTTGTCTATTTTAAACTATTTCAGAAATTCTCAAATTAGTCTAAGATTGTTTTTATATTACTTTGAGCAATAAACAGCTTTATACTATAACCTACACATATTGTCAAAAAACCCTGAAAATTACTAGATTTGTTGATATTTTAATATGAATTTTTTAAAAAATGGATACGGGTAAGTCAATTTTGTCCCCCTGAAAACCGTGCATTTGTAAACAAAACTAAATTTGAAGAAATAATATCACTTTGGGAAATAAGTTCTTATTTGAAGAATTGTGTAGGAGGGTTGCATTATTAAGCCATCAACATTAGCAAGCAGTGATATAGCTGTTAGTAATAATGCGAAAGCTTCAATCAAATTAATCAAATCAAAAGGTTTAATAATAACGTACTTGCTTTTAGAAAAGTTTTTTAATAGGAGACCGTAACTCCTACACGTGAAAATATTTCCATTTCTATTCTTTCTTACTTAAACCAATAACTTTACAATGTTAAAAAGTTCTTCCTAATGCCATGAAAAGCTTTCAAAACTTTACGCGTCTGAAACAAATAATTGGCGGTCCAATGAAGCTACTAATTCTATTAGGTACCTTACTTAGTTGAATCAGAAATTTTATGATTTATAGGATCCCACGTTATCATCTTTAATTTCATTATCTTTCTGAGTCTTGGAAAATAGCCTTTCCAACAAAATTTTATTTTCAGATATTTAGCTGAGCGCTGCTGATTGGAAATCAGCTATTGTGGTTGTATTCATGTCAGGAATTTCTTCAACTATCCAAAGGAGGACGAAAAATTTCTTATATCTCCATTATTATGAGTCGGGTCTAAATTTGTATCAACCAATGCAAATTTAATTTTCTATAAGTGTTGTCATATGCATTATTTCTTTATCTCTAATATTAACCGAGATATTTGCATTTTGTAGCAGATCCCTTAATGGAAATCAGCTATTGAGGTTGTACCCTTAACGCGATCTTCGACAAACTTCCTCTAATGCCCATCCTTCCTACCCAAGAAATGACGAACTTGAGATCCGTTAAAAACTGTATATCTATAGAATCGTATAGATGTTTTCTACCAGTTTATTATTATAGATTGTGTGGTTGTTTGTTGAGGCTTGTGATCAATGTTGATGAAAGAAGTATAGGACAATATTTCGAGAATTTTATTTTCTCTACTTCAGGACTATAAACAAGTACTACATTATGTATATTGCACATTGTTATTTAAATACAGTGTGTTAGAGTGGTGTTTCTATCATTTGTACATACCAAAACTATAATTAGTTAAACACTAAGGTACATTTAATATTGCACTTATTGTTGTATGAAGCAAATTGGTTGCAACCTTCCTTAAGGTTTACATACAGCCTTATATGTTTGTATATCAATTAAACTGTTAGAATGTCTATGGTTCATTGTCTATTATTGATTATCACTATATTATGACTATTATATTACAGCTATTATATTATGTTACAACTGTTATTATATAATACTACAACTATTATCATATTGTATTAAAGATATAATATTACAATTACTATCATATTGTATTAAAGCAATTATCTTAGTATTTACTTTGTGAGATATATCCTTATACGTTATGTGGTGACGTCATCAATTAAGATTTGTTGTTCTTTACTCGAAAATGTTTGTTTGATTTATACCATACTCGATATTTAACCGTTTCATTCAATCCTAAAGATCATATTTATTATTCGGACCTGGAATAGTGGGGGTTTAGAGGGGGGGGGGGTTTCGAAAATTCAAAATATCTCCGTTAATATGAGTCGTATCGGAAAATGTTATAGAACCAATTTTGTCAATCAATCGTTGTACATTTGTTGCTCTCAAAAGCTTTTTTACATATAAATAGAGAATAGTTGTGAGACGTAATCACGAGTGTATACCAGCACGGGGGAAATCTGCTAAGTTTACGTAGCTCCTGCGTGACAGACGTTTTTAGTTTTCATCCTTCAGTAAACCCCCACTTCTGTTAAAGATATTTTTACTTTCAGCACATGACCGCTGGCCGTCTCATTTCTAGCTTAAATTTCAATTTTTTTTTTAGATAGGGTTCTTATTACAGGTTACATGGAGAATAGATGGTGTCAGATCAATATCGCGTCCAGCAGGTGGGAAATCTGCTAATTATATGCCTCCCCTGCATTACGGGTTTTCAATATTTTATTATATTTAATTAATATAACTTATATTTAACTTGTATAAAAGTAATGATTCGATAAACATCTTAAGAGGGTCTATTGTGATATGAGACGCACATGACGATATGTCAACTTTGAGTATTTAATTGGTATCAAGTTTTCTCTTGGTTATCATTAGCTTAAAGTATTATGAGTCGTTTCGCAATAACCTTGTTGATATTTTAATTGGCATTAATAGTTGCTTTAAATCGATTTGATTTCTTCGATGCATACTGAACGCAAGTTGATGACCACGATGAAAGCCTTCTTAATTTCTCGAAAGACGTAGCGCACCTGGGTTCTGTCAACTGTTTTAAATGATCTTTATGTCTATTTCGGGTTACTAGTGATAGTTTGGGAATTGATGAGAACTCCAAATGAATGTATGTTGATCAAAGGATGCAGGAACTGTGAAAAAATGTAAAAAGGGCGTCAAGCAGGAGCTACATAATCTGAGCAGATTTCCCCCTTACTGGTATAACATACTTGTGATCTAATCTCACCTCATATTCTCTATTTCTATGTAAATTAAATATTTTTAATTCACCTGCGCAAAATCTTAACTGATGATGTCATCACACTACGTATTTGTGTATATCTCACACTGTAAACATTCAATGAAAACCATATAATGCGTTTCATAATATAATAACCTTTTGCTAATATGACATGAGTCAGAGTGGGGGTTTACTGAACGATGAAAACTAAAAAAAATGCAAATATCTCCCTTAATATTAAAGTACACTTTATTTGCAATAAGATTGGTTCTATACAATTTTTCGATCCGACCCTAAATAACGGAGATATTAAGAATTTTCGGAATTTATTGTGTATATCTTAGGTTACCGCGCATTATTTGCATTTGTATTCTTTCAAATTCGATTTGTTTTTTTAAATAAACATTTTTTATTCCTTTCCATTGGAACTTCTTCAAATTTTACTGACCAAGCAAATAGTTTAATGAAATTATGGTCTACCAATTTTTATCTGATATATATATATATATATATATATATATATATATATATATATATATATATATATATATAGAGAGAGAGAGAGAGAGAGAGAGAAAGAGAGAGAGGGAGGTAGTTTTTCAAAATAGTCTAGAAGAAGAAGACGTGAAGTGAAAGCAGTACCCAATTTTGGCAAAATATGTTCTCCGGTGGTGCAGAATTCGGATAACGCTCTATCAGTTATGTCTAATAATATAAATTTGATGTCCAAATTGTCAGCAAGTTGTTTTTACTGGGATTCTGTGTTGTTTGAGGAGGAGGAATTGTTACTTGATTGTTAAGGAGGACATCTTGTCCCTGCTCATTAGTCCCTGTCTTATGCCGCCATTTCTTCACTTCTTCAATATTTGTGAATGCCAAGAGCTTTCGCAACTCCATGTATCAGCCTATTAAAATGTCTTTTGCCATCTGTGTCATGTTTCTAACTACATTATTTTCTCATTATCTAATCAAGTATTTGAACAGGTGTATTGCTTTCCGTTTGATCGAGAATCTGTCTACGAGAGACGCTATTTATATCATTCTAATATCGACAGGCTACGCACAGGGACAGTTTGTTGTCGACTGCCATAGTGTATAGGAAATGAAAGTCTGTTTTCCCGGTTGTTTGAAATGTCGTCGGATCAGTGCTCTCAAGTATTAAAGTTGTCATTATTACTGGAATTTGGTCAAAGCCTAAGTACGGTTTGTGTCTTTAAGGAATGAGGTGTAGTGATTATGCTCAATATCGTCATATGACACATTCCCATTACCTGGATGAAAATGCGTCTTCTCGCTGAAACCATTCTTCATCTATTAGGGTTTATCCTTCGGCAATTGCAAATTATTTTAGCAGATGTCCCTTAAGTTCATCGATCCTACCCTGTAGATGACGAAAATAAAGTCCTTTCAAAATTATATATATATTTATATAATTTGTTTGTTATCGCTCTAGAGGCCGCAATTTTTGTTTGATCGCTACCAAACTCCATATTTAAGCGTTTTATGTAACAATAAAGATCAAGTTCGTTAACGGCTTAAATCGGACCAGTGGGAGAAGGGGTTTAGAGGGATTTTTGTAGAACCAATCTTATTGCAAATTAAAAGATCTTGGTATGCACATGTTTTCATTATCTTTAATATTAACCAAGATATTTGCGTTTTTTAGTTTTCGGCCTTCAGTAAACCCCCACTCCTACTCATGTCATATCAACAATAAGCTGTTATATTATGATGCACTTTATTTGAAGCCTTAATAACAAATATTGTTCTCATTGAACTTTTACGTCATGAAATAAATGCAAATACGGGACGGAAGTGGGAAATCTGTTTTGTTAACGCAGCCCCTGCGTTACGGACTTTTTTTGTGTTAAGACTACCAATGCAAAGAGAAAGCTTACCACTAAATAAGACGAGTTAGTCTTGATGACTTAAACAAAACTTCGGTATTCATAAATTAAAATTAATTTTATTTGTCGTCAATTACAAATTAGATACTTGTAGCACAGAAAAGGTAAAACGTGATAAATGAATGGAATGACTCCTTATACTGGCCTACACAGGAACAGAAACTAATCACAGAAAAATAAAAATTTAATTTATGAAAGAGAAGTCTACGTAAAACTACCCCAGGATATAAATAATAATTAATTTTAGTGTATAGATCCTAGAATGGTAATGAGCAGAAATGAATTTCACTGGCCAGGCAGATTATATGTTCAATGAAGAGAGACTTTTGTTCAATTTTAATCGAATAGTTAATACTAATATTTAGCTTTTGGGTTCTAATTTACACCCTAGATTCATACTAAGTCGATATTAACCTTTTTGACTGAGTTACTAATGGTGGATATTTTCTTTTTGTTGTTTTTCTTTATATTTGGAGAGCAGGATTCCTAACATTAGCGTACTTGGCTTTCTTCTTGTCATTTAACCACAGTTGAGCCCACAGTTTATTCTATGAACAATGATACCCTGCTATTTTCCTTAAGAGAAAACTGCCAATACATGAAATGTATTGAAACAATTTTCTGTTATGAAAAATTAAACCCTTGCTTATTGCAAATATTTTTTTCTAACTAATTATCGTTTTGCTCGGTTTCAGAGGAGTTTAATACTTTAGGGATGAAAAAAAACAACATAATACTTTGGTTTTTTATGTATCCAAATAATTCAAGAGGAGCATATATGTACTTAATTTTTTTTTTAGTTGAAAAGCGAAAAATCAATTTTAGAGTAAATTTCCTGTCCTTGGCTCTGGCATGTTTTAGTGAATAAAACATAGAAGTGACCATTTTGTTTATTTGTTTCTTTAATTTAATGTGTATGTTTTTGGAGAAATACTATAAAAACATAAAAAAACAAAGGCAAATAAACCAGATCATAATTATTATTTATTAACGTTCACTTTTTGCTACTAGGGCTAATTTGGACGGGTTATCTATAGGTTACCAAACTTCATAATAATTAAAAATACTGATATCTTTTATTTATAAAATATACATAACTGCTTGTAGTTCCATAAATTATTAAAAACACTCTAGTTAGTTCTTGCGAGGGATGTTTTGGGGCGGGGGATGTCTTGTGGCTACGATCACGTTTGCTGTTATATAAGAAATTATTTTACTGCTGTGGATATTCCTTCTTGAATATAGTTTGTTCAATACTTTACCAACTTTATATGTTGAAGTATCTCCAAGAGAACAAATACTAGCTTATATTAAGATTTGTGAGCGGATTACCAAGAATAGTGACCATTCAAGATTAGTAGATTTAAAGGCACTGACGCAGTGTCCCTATTAACCGAATATATAGGTCTCATTCTTCTCTGCCTTATCTGTTATCACCAAACTCTCGCCACATCATTCCAGTCCATTTCTTCTTCTCACCTCTCCTCTCTTACTTATCCCCTACGAAACTTAGCAGTACGTCATTAAACAGACTTTTAAACATTACCGAAATAATCTTTAGATTTATCGAAATACTACTGGATCCGTGGCCTTTCGCCAGGTTATTATTACGAGATTAATCACGTTTATGGGTATTTCTATATCTATTACTGTTTTTATTTTTAAGTAGTTAAAACAAATTATTCATTTATATTATTCATTTAATTATAAACATTGGTATTAATGAAATAACTCAAAATATTTGTAAATTATCGTTTAATTATTCTGTTAAATGCTGCTTGTGGCGTTAAAAATATATCTGCTTTCCTCTTGATTATTTCCTTCTCTGTCCGTTACTTGGCTTCCTCAAAACTTTTCCTGGACGATCACGTTTTCCCACGCTTGTTGATGTGTTAGTTTTCCGAAAAATTGCATTTAACAGGAATTGGGGTGTAAAGTTCACAGCTTGAATTTGAATTCAAAATCTAATGTCTCAAATCTCTTCTTGTCATCATTTTATATGTCCATAATAAATGAATAGTTATAGCTCAGGAATGTTTATTTACTACACAAAAAATAAAATCCGTTTTAATTACATCTAAAGAAAAGTAGTTAATGAGCAAATTGTGAGAGTTGAAACTCGTCACGTAAATTTAATTGAGCGTTCTACTAATGTTTCCATACAGATATGATTTTTAAAACAATACTGAACGTTTTGCAATTGTCGAAAAGTAAGGTAAGGTTTACACTAGGTGCCAGAGAGGGGGATAGCAGGTAGCTCTCTCCCTTCAAGCCGTTATCTCATGGCTTTCTAGAAACTTTCCTCGAGATCATACGGCTGACATTTCCCAACTGTGAACATTACACCATTCGATTCCCAGATAGATCCTCTAACATTTAGTGCAAATATCAGCTTGAGGACTCCTGAACTAACTTGTTCACCCCTTCCCAAATGTGAGTAATAGGTGTTGAAAAGTGTTTGTTTTTAAAAATATACTAGTTCATTGAATAGATATTATAACTGTTTGGATGTTTCTGCATTGTGTATTCCATGTACAATCAGAAATACACAAATTAAAACTGATATAAATTATCTGTCGTTTTATAGGAACGTTGATTAAGGTGGATCAATAAGTAACCACATCGAAATGTAGGAAACTTTCAACTTTGAATTAATACCTTATATATGATTCAAACTCACTTCTAAGGTTCCGGATTAATGTAAAAACAATGAAAATATGTCTGGTTCAGAAAAAAATAGTTGGTTTTCGCATTTTTAGCACCGTGGTGGGGGAATCGGGGCCACTGTGCGTCGCTCCGAAACTAATCAAATTAGTTCAGGGAAGGTCAAAACGAATTATTTCCTTGATTTTGAAACCGCAAACATTTTTTGGATTTCAAAACTTCTTTTACTGCGAACAAGGAACTAAAAATCAAAATATTTGCTAAGGGTTAATTAGAAATGCAAAACATGGACCTCCATATAAAATATATACCTGAATCCCAAATTAGAGTATACTTGCTGCTCGGCGAAATTCCGTCTCCTCTAAATGCTAATGCTAAAGCAATGCATTGTAAAATCTTTGTCTAATAAAGGCCTAGTTAATACGCTTCAAATTCTATTTAAGCGTTGACAAGAAGAAGGAACTTTCTACGAAGATGAACTTAATTATTTTGATATCCTGAAGAAAACACACGGTGGGAAAATTGTGGCATTGAGACAACAATTAAAAATATGGAGCAACAGATGGGAAGGGAAAAGTCACTGTTCCTTAACAAAAAGAATAAAAAAATTTGTTAACATAGGGGCTCAGATTTTCCTTGTGAGTTAAAGCGTTAGCCTTAATCTCGCATGGTAAACTCTAGAGTGGCGAGTTCGATTCCCGTCTGGACGATAGGAATTTATTTAGTGATGAACTCATTGACTAGAAAAGAGTGGTAACCATAGATAACCCGTCCTAATTAGCCATAGTAGCAAAAAGTGGATGATGTTAATAAATAATAAACCTAAACAGATATCGTCTTCCAGTAGAAGGTTTTTTTCACTTTCACTTGTCATGAACAACTAAGAACTGCTAATAATAACACTCAGCTGTTGCATTTGCAAGGGAATTTTCAAAGGGTTTCCCCTTGACAGGTAAAGCAAGGGATAGCAGGTGATCAAGGATCCGCGCTCTCCAGCCGATAGGGACTGTGGCAAAGAGATTTTCAAAGAAATTCCTCTGTCATTGCTCAGGCTGCAAATTGCTGCAAATGAATATTCCACAGATTGTTTTTTACAAAATATACAACAGCCTGGAATAAGTCAGTTGGTGGTGGTAGGTGATAAAATAATTAAAAGCTTCCTAAATTTTAAATATTTAAGAAGAAAAATGCTCTATTTATATTTCTCTATCATTCTATTAGGAATCATTTTGCAGGTTAAGGTGCAGTTAAATGCTGCATTTAATGTGGATTTAAGATGCAACAAATCATATTGAAAAAAAAATCTCCGCGTTAAGAATAATGTTATATGTAAAGTGCAAATCTATGTCGACTGCCATGTTTGAAAAATCACATCGACTAAACGAGCCACTAAAGAGAACATCCAGTATTTTTGGGAGGAGCCACCAAAATTCAAAAATAATTATTACTGATGATAATAGGCATCCTATCCCACTGGTGGGGAAGTTACTATATTTAGGAAGATACTGATATTTTTTTATTTTACCCCCTCTAAAAACTTCCCATTCTCCTTGCCCGATTGTACGAATTCGTAATAGGACTATATAACAAGTTTCAAGCTTACTCATAATAAGGCAGATATTTCGAATTGTTGGGCCCTTCATCTCTCTAAAAACTAGTTTTCTCGTGGTCAGATTTCAGCCGTTAATGAATTAGAACCTTCTTTTGACTTGAAACGCTACGTGCTATTTTGTTGATTTTGCAGTAAAAGAAAAATATTTTATATTATACCTATTCCCAAATGCATTGTTTTATTGAGTATAGACTTTTCATATGGTGAATATTTTTAATTACATAAACTGAATATTTTGAATTACATAAACCGAATATTTTAGTTATCAGATTGTTCTTTTTCATCGTTTTTGCTTCTTTTTTTTTTAACTTTTTCCTTCCGAAACATAACAGAACTGCATATTGAGGCGTAAAGGGGTTTGAACATGTTTCAAAGCAGTTGTAGAGCAAGTGGAAAATCTGCTGAGATCACCATTTTCCTGCTATTATGTACAACGGCAAATAACAGGAAGCATTTTCTGCACGGAAACTGGCAAAAATGAAGTTTAAAACTGAGTGAATGGTCGAAGCGACTCGGCGCTTGAAGCCGTGAGAGAACAATATGAGCGAATATGTTCAAGGCTGATAGGAAACATACTAGAATGCATAGAGCGTCCTTCCTGAGGCAGCGAGGACCACCTGCTGAATGATAATCATTCACAGTTATTCCCCTACGTTCTCATACCTCGCCATTTATAACGTATGAATTGCCGGGTCACCTCAACGCATTTAACTTTCTGTGCCCGTAGTCGACACATACGGGCACAATGACGAGTAAAACACATTTAAATATATATATGGCAACCAAAACAAACAAAGCCAAATGTCGGCATTAAATCAGAAGTTGGCAGTGAGAAAGAATGTAACCCTTAAGGTAAATCAAATGATGATATTTTTCAAACGTTTTTCAAATTAGTCGTGTAAATAATGGAAATACATATTTATTTATACTTTGTCGTTTATATAATCCCAGTTGTCGAGTAAGACGTAACTCCATTATTGACGGTAGTATTAATACCAACGATTTCTAATCGGCTTCATGTAATAGTCATATTCATCGTGGCTCGTGTCAGCTCAGAATGAGTTGTAACTATTATTTCTCTGAGTTCTATCCATATCGGACTGTATAACTGGAGTGGTATTTATGATTATACAGCTTCCACCTTTATTAAACCCCTTACTCTTGATGATCCGATTAACGAACTTACCATATATATATATGTAATATACAAGTACACTTAAATATTGCTCATTCAACTAGGAAATTAGTTGTGATGAATAATTTAATTTAATTTGATTACTGGAATAAATAGAATTCTCTTTCCTCTTTTCACAGTTGTTCACCACTTCAAAAATATTCAGTTTTTTTTCTTATGAGATCAGTAGATAAAAAAACTGCCTTTAATTTAAAAAACATTCAATCGCTTTCGAAAAAAAAAAAGCAAGAGCTATTTGTTTATGTTAATACTTCCATTTGACCCTACTTGGAGGCCTCTTTTGATGGAGCTGTTTGATCCGCTGAGCCGTTGGGTATACAAACCAAACCGAGCAAAAGATAAATCCCTTTGATAGGATTCGAGTCGAGATAAAAAGAAAACAAATTCTGAAAAAGAGAAGCCTTTGATGAGATGTTATATGGTTCACCGGCATACCATTTACAAATGGCTTTAGTGACTTATAACTTATTTGTAAATATTTATTCGTAACGCTGGAGCTGTAACTGCGCATTCCGTGCATTTATGCACAGATAGTTTTACTATTGAAGATTCATTTTAAATTACTCTTACGCTTTTATAGCGAGTATTTATGTTAAATTTGTAAATCATTAATATATTGCAAAGTTGATAAAACTCATATCTATACACCGATTCCTTGGAAATTTTGTTAATATTTTAAAAAGTAGTGTTTTAACGAAAGCCAAATTGAATCCGAACTCTCTGATTAGAAAGAGAAGGAGGAATCTGTGTAAAAATGAAATAGAGCTGGGGGTGGGGGGCTGGTATGCTTCCTCGAAATCTAGAAGAAAGAGAGCAAAATGATTGAGTACGACTTCCTGGATTTTAAAGTCAGGAGGAGCTGTAAGTTCTTTTTATGTATAAGGAGGGTCTAGAAATATTCTAAAGCACATCCCTTCATGATAAGTAGGCTATCCAGATGCAGAGAAAAGCGTATATTTCTCCCGGTAGCCCGATTGCTTTGGTAGAGGCTAGTCTTCTCTAATCAGGCACTGATGATGGAGCTTGGTCTCTGAAAGTGCACTCTGCATATATTAAAACATTTGTAGAGAACATAGGATTTTTTTTATCTTGATGAAAGGCGTATTTGTACTCATGAATATGATTTTGATTAAAATCACAGGTGGGTTTTTGTGAGTATGAATGTCTATGTCAATAATCAAGACAAAAGGGTGAATTCGGGTGGATAAACATTTTCTTGGGTGTATATTCAATAGGTGAATATGATTTTTTTCATATTCATATTTATAACCATAATCATATTCATAATCAAAATATCACACATGTGATCATATTCAAAATCATATTCATGAATACAAATACTCACCTATGTCCGTATTATTACTTGATGTCCTATTATCTGCAATGAATGGCTGAGGTTTTTAATGGCTGTTATGAAACGAAAGCAGTTAGAAGTTTCTCGGACTTCAATCATCCTACTGAAATGATTATTCGAAGGACACGATATCTGTTATTCTGAAATAATAATTATGTGTGTGTGTGTGTGTGTGTGTACGTATGTATTAGTACACCGTGGCAGTATAGCTATATAACCATAATGGATTGGGGAATAACATAATAAAGTTTATGCCTTTTTACAAACAAATAAAAATGGTTCAGTCTTTTATGCTAAGCAAATTACTTTTCACGGGCTATGTTATAATAGCCCTTCAAGTTTATGAAATTCTTACACTAATTAAAAGTGATGGAAGCCATTTTATATTTTTTCCACTCTTTGTTACTGTTGTTTCAAGTTCGAGAATGAACTGTACAAAGTTTGAAAAGACCCCTCTCTCTCTGGAAACTTTCTTCATCAATAAGTTCATTATGATTTTAACTAAATTATTCTCTTTGAAGTAACGGTTTCATTTCTGTGATATTTTATTTAAGTATTGAAGCTCATATTTGCATGTTAAAATCATTCATTAATTCCTGATTTTGAACCTTTTAAATGCACAAACACATACATTCCCGCGCGCGCAGACTCATTAGTTAGTCCTCCCCTATAGGTTTTCATACAAAATAGAAGTATATAGGTAATTTGGTCACTAAAATTTGTTTTATTGATTATTTCTTATAAGTGATTATTTTTATTCTAGTTTAATGGGCGTTATAAACCCTAAAAAAAAAGAGTCAAAAGAAATATTTTCCTAGTAAAATTCATACCTCAGTTGAAGTTTTATTTTTAGGTTTTAGAATTATATTCAGAAGATATAATTTTAGCAGATTTCCCTTAAGGGAAATCAGCTATTGAGGTTGTACTCATGACGGAATTTTCGACATTTTTCTTCAAATGTCCATCGATCCTACATAGTAGATGACGAAAATGAGGTCCGTTCAAAACTGTATATATATATATATATATATATATATATATATATATATATATATATATATATATATATTTGTCTGTTACCGCTCTAGCGGTCGCAATTTTTGTTTGATCCTTACCAAACTTCATATTTAAGCGTTTTATGTAAAAAGAAAGATCAAGTTCGTTAACGGCTGAAATCGGACCAGTGGGAGGGGGGGGTTTAGAGGGGAGGATTTTCGAAAATTCGAAATATCTCCGTTACTATACGTCGGAATGAAAAATTGTATAGAATAAATCTTATTGCAAATTAAATTTACTATAAATATTGTTATATACATTTATTCTGTATCTTGAATATTAACCGAGATATTTGCATTTGTATTCTGCGAGTGGTCACCAGTAGGCTATGTTCGGAGTTTCCGCCGAGAGCTCTGGCGGCCGTTTCCATAACTATCGTCCCTCGTGAATAGGTTTAGAGGTTAGGTTAACTGTTTTTTGGGGCTAGAAACTACTGGGTTATTACGCCCTAAATAATGTTTTTTAGGTTTAGAGGTTTCTTACTACTACAGTTGTTATTAGGCAGATTTCTCTTTTTGTAAAACTTCACATGGGAAATCTGCTTAGTTTACGCAGCCCCTGCGTGACGGACTTTTTATATGTATGTTTAGAGAATCTCTTTATTAAAAATTTAATTAGTGAAGTTAGATTTTTTAAAGGAATGTTTGGGATGATGTCTCTACCCGAATGTCCTTTATCATTTTTCTTGCTCTTTCGTATAAGTTCTTTACCTTCTTTATTTTTACGTTTTTCTAGAATAACAGGCTTACATGGATTGTCTGATTTGAATGTAGTCCCATTTTTCATGATTTTCAGGGCCTACATTATCTTTATTGAGTTTGGCTCTCCTTTATCTTTATATCCGTATTGTTTTCATTCATCAGTAATCATATTTGATTAACTATTGCATCATTTATCGACCAGTCCTTCTTTTATGTCAGCTTCCGGATACCTTGAAGTTACGTGATTGATTATTCACACAAGTTTTGATAGATTAATTACTTGATTTTCCTTTCTTAATTTAGTTCCTGTAGGAAAATTGTTTCATAGGATATGGGAGTATTTCTACATTTTTATCCATTTCCTATTTTTAAACAAATAGGTTCAGGTCGTTGCCCTAAATAGGTAACTAGTTCGTACCTAAATTAGTTTAGTAGCACTTTAGATCAATGTAAGTCTAGCTAAAAGTACTTTGAGAAGGTGTCTATGAATAAAAATAGTATTTTAGATCATAGTGTAAAGGCATATGGATCGTATGTTCATCAAGTATTTGTCTAACGTGCTATTTCTCATACTTGGGTTTTACTAAGTATTTCGATAAGTAGAATTTTTACTTTGACTTTAATGCTATTTCGAAATCAATGATCATGTTTTTCATTTTGGGAAAATAGTAATCTCATTGTAAGATTCAGTTCCTATTTTCTCTCAGCACCTCTATATCAATAATCTCTCCCGAAATACTGGACGGTAAAGGAACCAATTGATAAGACCCTTTTCTTCTACTAGTATTTTAATTAATGCAAACTGCTCTATCAGAGTCATCGCTCCATCGCCAGCGCCTGCTGACAAAGAAAAACCTTAAGACATAATAACAAACATAGCATGGTCAAACAAAGTGTAAATACAGTGTAAAAAAAAAAACTTATACAGGATAAAAACCAATAGAAACTTTTGGAAATAGTCAACCAAGAAATATAAAAACCATAAGCGTGCGGCATTAAGACAAAAAGTTAAAAGCCTACAAACTATCTAAATTAAAAACAGATAAATTTCTAGGTAAAAAAAAACCTATATTTACATATCACAATGGGATGAAAATCTCACTAACAAACTAAAAATAAAAAAACCCAATGCTAATAATTGAGAGGAGATGTAGGAGGTAGCTGATTAGAGAAGTGTTGCCTGCTTCAAAACCGCCGGGTGACTTCGCAGAGATGATAGGACGCCGTCAATCACATGTCCTAGCCGCCTCGAGGACTGCTCTCTGAGCTATGTTGATTCATTTTTACCCAATCAGGGAACAGGATGTATTATCATATATTTATAATAAGGTCTTCGCGTTGTCACATAAGTTTCTTTCGTAATCTTGGGCAAGTCAGTGATTTTTGCCTGTGTTTTAGGTTTATCGAGATGCGTGTAATTCCATAATTTTCCAAGGAATTGTATTTTTGGTCGTTCCAGTTACAAAATTCAACACACCCTATTTTTTTTTTATGGCATAGCTTCCGATTCGGCGAAAGGCACAATGTGGCCAAAAAAGATTATTTTTTGACCTTTTTATCCTTCCGTTGATGATGGACCTCCACCAGCCAGCCCAAATCCCGAAAGATTAATTTGTTTAGGAGTTATGTTTTGTCCAATTTTATGGTGTGGTCGAATCAGTTGTTAAAGAATACATTTTGTGAGTTTATTGTGTGTCTCAGTATGTACAGTAAATCATAATTTCGTCATATAGTCTACATCCATGTTTGATCAATTTTCAGAACACAGTTTCCATCAATTTTCAGAACACATATTCGATCAATTTTGGAATGTAGGGGAAGTTTTTTAGAGACCAAACGTAAGACAACAAATTTATAATTCCATTGTGACTTAAGTTCCTGTGTGACAAAAATGAGCTCAGTTCAAATACCCTGTATGTACATTTTTTAAAAAAATAAATGATTGACTTCTTCTAACATTGTAATAAACCCTACCAAAGAAAATGATTTTTAATTTAATTACATAGGATCAATCTTCTTTATAATTTTAATTTACCTGAAAATGATTCCTTACTTAATAAAAACTCCATTTTTTTCTTCAATACTGAGACCCAGAGTTGGTTGTGGAAGCTAATTGGAAATTTAATCCAAAGAATTATTATCCTCTGAACAAGAAATTATTTTCGTTAAGAGGAAAAGTATTTTTTCGCTCCGACAGTATCCTAATCTCAGTTTATTTTTATTTTTACTGAAATATCCAGTATGAAATAAAAAATGTTGTGCTTCATTAGCAAAGTTCTCAGTGAGCTCATGCCCAGATTGGAGGTACAGTAAAGTTTTAATTCACTTCCACTTACTCCCTGATAGTAATAATATCTATCTATCTCTCTCCACTAGACTGAGAGGCAGTAATGTGCTCATTCAGGTCGAGTTCTTCTCCTTGATAGCTTTGTTGTTTGTTTCGTGCAAAGGAAAACTACTTCATGTCCTTTTGGTCCTGTTATCAAATACGTTTCCGGCTTCCTTGTTTACTTGAATAGTGGCGAGGAGTACCTTTTGGGGGTTTTCAAATAATTTCGTTAGACTGAATGCCCAAAATCTAAGGACAATTTATCGTTGATGCTTTAATTAATGCTTTCATAGCCCGACATGGGCAAAACATGTATGAACACCTAGATTTAGTTTACATCTATGCTTTTTACATTTTTTAGTGGCAGAAATCATGAGAAATGTGACACTGTTTAACAATTTCATTGTGACAAATTCTCTGATTTTAAAGTGAGAAGTATTAGTGATTTTTTTTTAATAGAAGTTATTTTCTGTTTGAGAAGATGTTAAGGGCCCTGTCGTTGCTGGTAACTGAAGAGAATAGCCGTGAAAAGCTGAACGGAACATCTTATAGCTTATTAAATTTTCTATGAGTTTACTTAAGAGGATTTAATAAGTTATTGACAGAGGAAGCATTATTGACTTTCCTTTCCCCTCTTTAAAGCTGCAGATTCTTAGGCGAGGGTCCATGTGTTTTGTACGAATTCGCCCTTTTTAATGATCTTTCTGATGATTATATCTCCATGCAATTGAGAATTTTGTGGGGGAAAAAAAACAATTATGACAGTCTAATAATAAATACTGAATAATGCTTGTAGGCAGGAGCTTTCCAGCTGGTCTAGGTAAAGGATCCAGGCAGGAATCCTTCGACTAGAACAGATGCTTTCTTAACAAGTAATCATTATCATGAGGTTATTGGGTAGTTGGGGGTAGTGTTCACTACTTTTATCTCAGAAATACAAATTATGATTTTGACGGAGTGCAATAATCTTGGGATGGTATTTGCCATCCTGATATATGTAGTTCTAAAGGAATATATTTATTTTTACATCCATCATTATAAACAAAACACTGAGTCATAGTTGTATATTATCAAATCCTCAAGCGTTACTCACCGTTTTTGCCATTATCATTAGCGTTTCCATGTACTACATTTAAATTAATTTTCATACCTCAGCATCAAATAATCATCACCTTCCCTATTGTCATTATATCATTGTAATTGCCCTCTAACTCATGTAATATGACTATATTGGCAGGATAATTAATGCTCACTTCTGTTATTTATAACATTTACTACAACTCTACATATTTAATTTCGTATGAATACTGTTCAGGAGTTTGCAGTGTAACTTCACTTATATCCATCCAGCAATACTACCTTTTGCTTAGAGAGCCGCGCCAAGTCTAAGCATAAATGCTGGACTATAGAAAACAGCTGGCTCTAGATATCAGCTGATTCGATCGAAATAACCTCACGTAATATCGATTATATTACTGTTATAAAATAAATTTCCAGACGAAGTTCAGTTAAACTAATAAAACACACTTTCTTACATCAGCTCAAACGTACCTCTTGTAATATTACAATTATTTAGGTAAATTGTAAAATAATAAAAAAAAAGTAACGATTATCCCGCCTTAATTGTAATACTATTAAATATATCAATTAGTTTAAGAGGCTCTGGTTTTAATCATCATCTTACCTCAGTTTCTTTAGTTGAATTTTCAAAGTATATTATTATTATTATTATTTATTTACGTCCACTTTTTGCAACTAAGGCTAATTGGGACGGGTTATCTACAGGTTACCACCCTTTTCTAGCCAGGCTGGGACTTAGGATGTTATTTAATGAATTCCGTCACTAAATAATTTCCTTTGCCCAGGCGAGAATCGAACTCGCCACTCTAGTTTTAAATTATATAAAATCAGAAAACAGTTTATAGGACAATGGCTCAAAGCAATAACATATTTTCTCATTCCGGTCACGTAAGAAAATTCAGAAATGACGCATCCTCTGAGTAAGGGAATAAAATATTTGATAGCCTACATAATTTCTTCCACTCAGGGACTGATAATTTATTATTTTACGCTTATTACGACTAGGGGCTGGTTAACCCTTATCCACTAGAGCTGAGCTTGGATAGGCTGAGTGGTCTAGCTGGATATGGCAGAGAAGGTCGCCCTTGGAGCTAGGTCTGTCCCCAAGGCTAGCACACCTCATGAAGTCATCCTCTGATCATCTCTCCATCCAGTCTTTCTAGAGTCACATTCCTTTTATTATTAACCTTCTAAGAGCTTCATACGAATGGAAAGCTATCCTCCTAGACTTGGAAGACATTTATAAAATCATTCGTTAGCCAGCAAACTATTTCTTGAGTTGACTGAAAAATCTACTCCCTCAACCTCATCAGATTGCTTAACTCTTCCAGAAGCTGCTTACATATGTATTAATTTATTTCTGTACCAAACTATCGCTCTCTCTCTCTCTCTCTCTCTCTCTCTCTCTCTCTCTCTCTCTCTCTCTCTCTCTCTCTCTCTCTCTCTCTCTCTCTCTCTCTCTCTCTCTCGCACGCACTCACACACTATATTCCAATCCCTGTGGATAATAACCTAAGAATATTATGTCTAAACTTTGTCTCCTAGTTAACATAGACCTGCAAAAGGTATTCTGAAGAAGTTGTACTGCATGTTCAATTGTGGGTGTGCAAATTTAAATAAAGGGGTCATCTACATATAAATAATAGAATACACTGTTAGACATTATGTAGCAGACCTGTCTATAGCGACTAAGAAAAGTGTAGTGCTTAAAAGGCATCCTTGGTGAATTCCCTTTTTCTGCGCATATCTGCTAGAATAATTGTTACCAATTTTTACTCTAAATGTTCTATTCGATTAATAATGTTTAACAAATTTCATAAATTTTCCTCGAATATTCCATTCATAGAGTTTTTATATAGTAGTTTCTCGCCAAACTGTATCGTAAGCTTTTTCAATATCAAAAGAGACTGCAACAATAGATTTTTTGTTTAAGAATACATTTCTAATATCGCTTTCTAATCCAACAATGTGATCCATCGTACTACGCTAATCCTCTGAAAAATTGAAATGCAAAATAAAAATAACTTTAGTATTGAAGTTGTTAAACTGTTATTAGCGAATTCCGGATTGGACACATTTACCTTTATTCTGTCCATTGTCAAGAATTCGATCCCCTCTTCATGGATAATCGATGTACTCGACTCATCACTTGCTCATACCCTTCTTTTAATGATCTTCTTTCTGTTGATTTCGTCAAAATCTTTCTCCATATCCATGACATCTGGCTCCACTGACACATTTCTCAGTTCCATTGTCCATGTACTTCCTCATTAATGGGGTATATCATTCCTACTTTTCATTTCATTTAAGCGCATAGAATTACTCAGTTTTATTGCAATCCCAGTGAATTATTATTAGATGATTTCATTTTACATTTTCAAGGATATCGTTTGTTTGTTTGATTTAAGGAATGTAGATTTTGTGTATTGAAGGATTTTCTTTCTAAACTTTATTAACATTTTCGAGTTTTAGAGCTCTAAATAAAAAACGTCCGTCACTCAGGGGCTGCATAAACTAAGCATATTTCCCACGCGAAGGTTTAAAATAGATTATTATACATACAGGTAACACTATCGTGAATGCTCAGTAAATTTACAATACATGTTAATAATCTCTAAAACGGAAAGCGGCTGAATAGTAAACAAACAGGCCAGCCAGCCTCGTGCTGCTGCATAGATAGACAGGAAAAGTAAACAATTAATGAAACATATATCAATACAACGTATTCATTTTATTGAAAACAATTTACTAAAGCTAGTGGTGTAATTTGTAATGAATCAGAATCAGATTTATCTCAATCACTCAAATTTTAGTAATCCAAATACAAAAGAAGGGGGGGGGATCAACAGAACGTATTTGCATATACCTCATAAAGTAAAAGTTCAATGAAAACAATATTTGGTATTTAGGCTTCGAATAATATGGTTTATTATGTAACACTAGTAAAAGTGGGAGTTTACTGGAGGCTGAAAAATGCAAATATCTTGGTTAATATTCAAGATAGAGAATAAATTATGTAACAATATTTATAGTACATTTTATTTGCAATAAGATTTATTCTATACACTTTTTCGATCCGACTTATAGTAACAGTGATATTTCGAATTTTCTCCCTCTAAACGCCCCCTCCCTCTTGTCCGATTTCAGCCGTTAACGAACTTGATCTTCCTTTTTACATAAAACGACTAAATGTCGATGTTGATAACGATCAAACAAAAATTGCGATCGCTAGAGCGGTAACAGACATATATATATATGTATATATATATATATATATATATATATATATATATATATATATACATATACATATAAATATACAGTTTTGAACGGACCTCATTTTCGTCATCTACTAGTACTCTCAGGAACTGGCATTATTCATTTAATGCCTACTCTATTTAGCGGGAAAAACGTTTTCAGTGCAGGCGGTTACTGTATTTCCAAATTCGATTTAAATCTTCCTTTCTCATAGCATTAAGTGCAGAAATAATTTAGTGAACATACATGTAGAATTGTTGAACCTGCGACTTCATGTACTTGAGATTTGTATGCCAACCACAAGAAGGAATCATTGCCTTAATAAAAGCTATTAAGTGAAGTAATGGTGTATTGTAGGTGTGGGGTTGCTTCTGAATAGTGGATTCAATGCGGTCGGTTCTAGTAAGGGGATTATAGAGCTAAGTCAGGATTAACAGGACTTCCCCTACAACAAAGGGCTGGAGTGGGGGTAACCCCTCCATCCCCTACCTTATCACAATCAGATTATCTCTCCCAGTCATAGAATTAGTTATCCCCTCACACCGTTACACTTTTTCTTATCAACAAGCCTCTGTTTATGTGCCACACACAAACAGAACTACTTTCCTCCCTTAGAGATATTTATTTTTTTTTATTTTTTGGGAGGATTTATTTCTATTTTCATGTATGAAGGAAACATACTCCAATAAACTAGTCTTAAACCAAGAAAAGTCCGTCACGCAGGGGCTACGTAAACTAAGAAGATTTCCCTCATGAAGTTTTATAATAGATAAATCTACTTACTGGTAACACAACACAATCGTGAATATTAAGTATATAAATACGAACGGCAATAAGAAATCTTTCTCCTCCTGACTGGAAGCGTCTGAAATGTAATCAAACAGGTCTGCCATCCTCTCACTGGAAATAAAAACAATTAATGAAATATATCAGAATATAGCATTAATTTTTTTAACACTATTTACTATATCTAGTACTGTAATTAATAATGAGTCAGAATAATTGTTATCTCAATCAATCAAATTTTAGTAGTCCAAAACCTTAAGACCGGGGGGGGGGGTCACCAGGACATATTATATGTATCTCGTATAATAACGGTCTCTTGAATACAATTTTTGGTATTTAAACTTCGAATAAGTGATTTATTATGTAGCAGAGTATTGTTTATGTAACATGAGTAGAAGTAGCGGTTTGCTGTTGGCAGAAAACTGAAAAATGCAAATATCTCGGTTAATATTTAAGATAGTAAATAAATGTATATAACAATATTTATAGTACATTTAACTTGCAATAAGATTGGTTCTATAAAAGTGTTCGATCCGATCTATGGTAACGGAGATATTTCGAATTTTCGAAAATTCTCCCCTCTAAACCCCCCCCCCCTCTCCCCTTGGCCCGATTTCAGCCGTTAACGAATTTGATCTTTCTTTTTACATAAAACGACTAGATATCGAGTTTGGTAACGATTAAACAATAATTATAAATATATACACAGTTTTGAACGGACCTCATTTTCGTCATCTCCTGGGTAGGATCGATGGACAAGGGAAGAAAAATTTCGAAAATCGCGTCATGAGTACGACCTGAATAGCTGATTTCCCTTAAGGGAAATCTGTTACAACGAAAACGAATCATAAATAATATATACATCTGTTTTTAATGTTAATTATTTTAATTACTTTATTATTATTTATTTATATGTTTGTTTTATATTTACGAGCACTATTACACTTTTTTGTGAATGCATATTCTTACATAACATGGTTGAGGCGTAATTAGTGAAGAGATGATCGTTTGATGATTATTTTATTTATTTAACCAGCATGGTGAAATAAGTTTAATTTTGTGATTATATAATAAAAAAAAATTATTTGATTTAATTGAAAGTTATAAATTGTTAAATCGAAGTAAAGAACAGTATACTTAATTACGTTTTGGTAAAAAATAATTGTTGGCACTCCTCGACAGTTTCAGAAAATGCAAATGAAAACCTCGTAATACACATTAGGGGAGGTATTGTGCAAGAATACATTAGCAGTTTAACGATATGCAAGCTAAAGGCGAATAAAAAGCCTTCAAGCTCGTCAGAAACAAAATTACATTTAAATTAATACAAGAATAAACACCTTATAGAGTGTGAATACTTGATTTATTACACTAGGATAATAAATATTCAATAAAAAGCTGATATTTATTTATTTAGTGATCTTCGCTAGTAGCAAAACCAAAAAACAATATGAGCAATCGTTATAAAGCAAATAAATAGAGAAAAAAAACGCTGTAAACACCACATGGCTTCATTGTACTCCTATTAAATTAAATAAACAAAATGTTTGTAAATTTCATATAAAATTATTTCATTTCAAACTGGTAGAAGATAACTCCTGTTCAATGCTTCAGATCGAAAAATTGTATCGAACATAATTTATAGGTTTTGTCATGTTTATCCAAAAAGTGTGACATTTAATCTAAAAAAAAAAGAATTGGAGAATAAATAAAAAATAATTCAATGAATAATAAGTTTAAATCATATATCCCCACAATTAATTTTAGAAAGATCAATGGTTGCTACATAAGTAAGATAACATCAAAAGTTTCTTGAAAGGAAAAGAGGGTTGAAATGAATACAATTTTAAATTAAAAAGGTATTTTGTTTTTTGTTTTTTCTAAGGTTTTGCTCTAAATGTTGAGTGCTTCAAAATATTATAGTAGACTGCTATCAGGGCCATATTATAGTATGTAGTACGTTAGACTTGTCACGTTTCCTACACTTCAGCATGTGATTCACTTCTATCTCTTAGGTTATATGAATTCAGTTAACGTACTGAAATGTCAGTTCGAGTGTTTATTTTATTTATGAACACTGCGTAATCTTATCAAAACAACTTCATCCTGTCTTGTAGTAGGTTATTTGTCTAAGTTTGCTGTCAGTTTGTAACCAGTATGACCCCCAGCCATTTTGTACGAATGACTAAACTGTTTTGATGGTTATCTTGTAAAACGTTTAGGTCATCGCCTCTTGTCAGTTCTTCCGTATTTCTGCTACACGACGACACTAAAATCTGTACTCTCATGTAGCCAAGCTATTTTTACAAAACCCAACGTTACAATTTCAATTGTTAGTGGTTGTGAGCGAATATTGCCAAAGGAGAGTAAAACTGTACTCCTGTCTTGCTAGTCTAAAAATACCCTCAAAAGTATTAGACGGAATACACTACACAGCTCTTGATTTAGCAACTGGTTCTGTTCCAGCCCAGCGGATAGCCTTTGTGATGAAAAGCCATTAATGTATAGACGTCATTGTCTAAAGATGATATTTATTATAAAATCTATGACATTTAATTAATACTCTGTGAATGACTTTTTGAAATAATTCGTTACATTACTACTACAAAGAGTGTCAACATAACACTGCTGATTCAAATGTTAACTTACCGCTACCTTGTTGTAAAACGACTGTCCTATCTCTCTGGGAAAGATTACCATGAATAATACAACTGGACTATAAACGGAACAATTAATCTTAAGTATTACATTCTCTTCAGTTGTTGTCGGCATCATCAGTTCCGCCTTCCAGTCGCCTATCTTCATCATATTTATGTTATCATTATCGTTAATTTCCCCCTTCTTCTCATCATCGTAAAATGCCATTCTCTCTGAATCATTATCATGGGCTCGTAATAATTAGATAATTTACCACTACCTCAATTTCAACCAAATATATATTTAACTTTTTTCCACATCTCCATCAGTATTCACGACAGCGATGGCAACGAAGAAGGAATGCAAATATGAAAATGATAAGATGCATACAATAAAATAATATATTTATTATTTGTTTAATTTCACTATAATAGCGATTACACCCTTTCGTTAAAAACATAAAAGAAATATACTGTTAAGACACTTATGAAATAAATATACTATAATATCTGTCTGTCTAAACATTTATTTATGCTCTTTCGTTTCACATGGAATTGAAACGATATCAACAATGTTTGAGATTTTGTTTAGCATTTGTTTGTTGGCCATAACGACTGAACCTTTTTTGATGTAATTTGGTATGGGTATTGCCAGTAACCCAATGTAGACTTTAGGCTGTAATATCCTTACATCTGGCCAGGAGGGAGAGGGAATTTTAAGTGAGGCCTGAATTTTAAAATCGCGTCCCTTTGGTTTTTTGGCACACCAGCCGTGGTCGACCGTCGTCTATGGTCGTTCGTAGCGGAATGATTTTCGGAGAAGGGTCCGGAATCACCGGTGGTATAGGACGATCGGGAGATCGAGGACATTGGTGAAAAGGGGGAGTTTTAGGAGAGTCGATTTTGGAAGCCCGTATGTGGAGTCGGGGTGGGGGTACGGGAAATTGAAGTGGACACCTGCAGTTGAAAAAAGATTCTTCGAAAATACAAAAACAAAAGATTGAACAGGCGTTTCACGGCGCACAATAAAATAATACTTTTGAGTTCCACCGATGGTGGTTGTTCCAGTTTGAGGTACCGAACGAATAGGGATGTGTCCGAATTTTTTTCCGAAACGGCAAGACGATACTCGAAGCAGCCAGAGACATACCGAATTTAAGGAGGAGGTTCGGAATAAAAAAATTCTGAAGCGCTTATCTCGCGCGGAAGTGGGAGTTACTTCAAGTTCTACTATTTTTCAAAACATAAAGCAAGCATGGGAAACAAAACGGTACCTCAATCTCAAAAATCCACCAGGTAATGGTGGTACTACACAAAACTTCAAAAAAAATCAGTTAGCGGTTTTAAATAATAGTACAATAGTAACTCTGTAGAGAGAACCAGCTTTCACGGTGATATATTATGCGCTGATGACACAGAATTTTCATTCGCTAATTTAAATTTACTCATACTTTAGTGAAAACCGGCTTGTAGTGTGAAGTGTACATCCAGTGTACCGTAAGCGAAGGGAAGAACTGATATTCAGCATCAGGAAGTTCAATAATTAAGAAATTCTTTCAATTGAAGAATATGCCCTTTTGCGGAAGCAATTCTCAGAAAACGTGAGTTCTTCCTTATTGTTTAATATGATTTATTTGTTACGTAGTTTTACTGTTTCGTCAATTGACTTAAAAAGACAAGATAACTGAAGAATGCAGGGGTCTAGTGAATCTATCATCTAGAATCATGATGCAGAGATTTAGAAAGGTAAAGCATGATGAAGTAGAAGCTATAACCCCTCACCCTTGACATACAACCCTTTCTCATTGTTACAAATTGGTATCCCGATAAGGGACTGATTAATGTTACAGCCAAAGACCATTTCGTGCCTGAATTTAGGGGGAGATGGCAAAAACCGGACAGCCTGTCTAACATAGCATTCCGACTTTGAAGATTTTTATACATACATTTTCTATATAGTAACAATACAATATATGCTGTATATATATATATATATATATACATATATATATATATATATATATATATATATATATACATATATATATATACTTGTGTGTGCGTAATGCTTTAACCTCCTCCTGCAAAGGGATAAACCAGGTTAATTTTTAATACATTATGTGTTCTGTGTCTTGCCCCATTTACATGTTGTTAAGCGAGAATCAAATAGAATAACAAGTAAAATGTTAGTAATGTATATTACATAAAATTGTAAATTTTGTCTGTACAGTGATTTTTATTTCTCAAAATTTCACTATAGATTTTCGTTTCTCACGAAATTGAATCGATATTAACAGTTTTTTGCTTTTGTGTCTGTGTATTTGTTACCTTTTATCGTCAAAACGACTAAACCGAATTTGATAAAACTTGGTATGAGTATTACCCTTATTGGAGGCCTCTAACCAAGATTCGCAATATTTCGTAACATAAATATGTGTGCGTGCGTGCGTGCGTGCGCGCGCGCGCGAGAGAGAGAGAGAGAGAGAGAGAGAGAGAGAGAGAGAGAGAGAGAGAGAGAGAGAGAGAGAGAGAGAGAGAGAGAGAGTATATACAGATAAGCACACCAGCTTTGTATTCTATTGTTGAGTCATGCGTACAACCACAATAGATGTGATCCTTTAAGAGAAGACTCTAAATAGAAAATAACTAGATACTTGAATACTTAAAATATGTCCATTTGAAGTGATATCTTGAAAAAAGTATTTTAATAATGTTTTAAAGGATGTGAATTTATGTTTAATTTCCCCTTTTTTTCCTGAAAGGCCGAAGCTCTGAATTATATAAATTGAATTTTCAGAAAAGGTGATGTAGTTGAGGAAGATGATGACACGTGCGTGCTGTAGTCTGGGTATATAGACTATAGGTAAATTGCATTTACTGACAAGGGAGAGAGGGCTTTGGGCTTAGAAGGATGATGTGATAGAGTGGAGAGAGAGAGTGAGAGAGGGAGGGGGGAGAGAGAGTGAGTGAGAGAGGGAGGGTGGAGAGAGAGAGAGAGAGAGAGAGAGTGAGAGAGAGGAGGTATTAACGTGAGATGGGAACATGTCGTCTCCTGACTGTGTTATCCCCTAACAGGGTTTGTAAGTCCGTTATACAGGCGTAGGCAAGGCAGGGAAAAATATATTCCACGACCTCGAGGTCACAGCCAAAATATTACTTAAAATTGCTAAATTTGGGAGTCTCAAAGGTTTGTGTTAAAGGAATTTTCATACTCATACGCAGGCATTGTATATCACCTTTCAAATCGAACCCCGTTTTTATTGACTCGTCCCGAAGATATGTCTATGTAATTTTCGTAACCTGGAAATCCGATACAACGTACAGTAAATATCAAAAATATTGCAGAGGCAATGAAACAATATTGCAAAAACACCCACCCAATTAGGCAGATTACGTACTTCGCGGTGTTGTCCTATGATCGTAATACGAAAATGGCCACTGAAAGCCATATTAATCTTATATTAGACGAATTCCCCTAAAATTTCTGACTTGCATTCCTTCTGTATGGTGTATATGGTTTAACGTAAATTGCGATACCCGACTTACCTCTCATACAATGGACAATTATTCAAATGGAATGCAGTCAGCTCATTTAGAAAACCGCCAAACCCTTGAATCTTCTATCAGAAATATTGCTTTTATTGCTCACTATGTATAACATTTTCTTTCTCTCTGAATATACCGTCACTTCTATTCATCTGATTTAAACAATAACTTAAATTATTCTGCATGGGATTTATTTTTTTAAAGAGAAAAAATGTACATGTTAAGATGCTGCAAGTTATCTGAATGTCAATCAACTGTAGTTCGTCTTAGAAAATGCATCAAACGTGTCTATAATATAATAAAACGTGGGGAATCTGCTTTCGGTTATATTCAAATTGGCAATATGTTTTGTCTTTACGCGTTCCCAATCTAGAACTTTTGATTTTCAGCAAGAAGTCTTCACGAATCCCACTTTTCATTTATAGAAACGCGCAGCTGGCAAAATTAGGTTTCACGGGAAAGAAGGTAAAGGAGGAAAATTACTTTTGGATGAGCTAAACGTTTAAAATGCGTTTTTCCATTTTTATGACGTCGTAAATTATAGTCTCTCTCTCTCTCTCTCTCTCTCTCTCTCTCTCTCTCTCTCTCTCTCACACACTCTTTCTACGACCCGACAATAATAAATACTTGTTTACAGTATTCAGTGCAATTATTCTTCTAGAGAACATTAAAGTGTTCGTTACCTCCATAGTCAGAACTAAGTTTAACAATATTATATTTTTCAAAATATTGTCATTTTAATTTATGAATTCCAATGGAACAGAATGAAGAATAATTTTAAGTAAATGAAACCAATACTTTATTGAGGTATGCTTAGACTTTGATTATCAAAATGCCTTTATATTGTTTATTTAAGAATGACTTTCAATAGTATGGCTTCGACACTGATAAAAATATTAATTGTTGTCATAAAATATTATGTAATTAATCTATTTTATCAGTCTCTACTGAGAGACGATAAACAGTGGGAAAATATCATGAATCTTCTAATTTTCGTTAATTTGTCCAGTAACAGAGTGAGGAAAACGTATTTAAATTTTTGAAAATGTAATTATAAAGTAATTTAAATGAGATCAATAAAATAGGAAGAAAATTTAGCATATACTTAACGTATATATATATATATATATATATATATATATAATTGTAACCTCTGTCTGTATATTGATTTTTTTCTCGAAATTTCACGATCATTTTTCATATCACATGTCACAGACACCATAACTGCATTTTGTTTCTTTGGTGTGTGTTTGTTTGTTACCTTTTCACGCGTAAACGGCTGAACCTAATTTTGTAAAACTTGGTATGTATATTACTACTAACCCAACTTAGGCTTTAGGCTATGTTAATTGTTCTGAGACGAACAGAAGTGGCGGTTATAAGGGAGGCCTGAAATTAAAAATAGCGATATTTCGTTTCCTATTGGTTTTTTGGCAAATATGGACATAACAAAAGTTGTTTATTTTGTTATTTAGAGTAACTTTTGTTATATACACTTTTTTCGTATACCGAATTATAAACGAGATATACTCTAAAACCTATAGCGGAAGTGAACAATTTTATTTGGCACAAAAGACTCAACCGAACTAAATAAAACTCGGTATGTGTATTAGCAATAATTCTTAAACGATTGTATGCTATATTCAATTTTTTAGGTTCACACGGGAGGGGGGGGGGTTATAAGAGAAGCCTAAATTAAAAATTCGCAGTATATTATATTTACTGTTCGGTTTTCAGTCACTGTTGGTCTTTGTGACGTATCAAGGGAAAGGAAGTTTAATTCAAACATAGTTTGGCGGACAGAATACTTTCTATGATTAAGAATTATATATATAAAAAAAAAACTACATGCACAGGAGGCGGGAAATATAAAAATATTGTGGACAGTGAAGCCTTACATAACAAATAATTTTATTATTAACAAATCCACGGCAACGACGGGTATATATCGGAAAATATTAATATAATGTGGAAAGTAAAGGCTTGCCAAAAAAAATAACATCATTAAACCTCAAATGAATTCCCGAGCGAAGCCGGGTACCTTAGCTAGTTTATTTATACAATTCTGCATTTACCCATAATGGTCAGCAATCCCTAAATACAACTAACCAACCACTTTCGGGAGTACAAAACGTTTTTTAGTGGCTAGTTCCTGCGTTTTCAAGATTGCACCAGAGATCAGAATTCTTCTGAGGAACTATTAGACGATTTAAAGTAAATCTACTACTAAACTACTGCGGTTGTACTCATGGCGCGATTTTCGAACAAGGTCAACAAATATCCATTCATCCTATACCAAAATGTTGCTACCTTCATAATTTTCTATTACCACTCTAGCGGTCGCCGTAACAAACTTGATATAAAAGCATTTAATGCAAAACTAAAGATCATGTTAATGGCTGAAATCGGATCTGTGGGAGGGGAGGTTTAGAGGAGAGGAATTGAAATATCTTCGTTGTTATGTGTCGGATCGAATACTTGTTCAGGGCCAAGTGTACTGCAAATATACTGTTCTTTAAATGTTGTACATACAACAATGTATTTAAATGTTGTATATACATTTTTTCTCTATCTTGAATATTGAGCGAGATATGTGCATATTTTATTTTTCGGGCATCAGTAATCCTCCACTCCTATTCATGTTATATTACTATAAGCTGTTATATCATGATGCGCTTTATTTGAAGTTAAAATATCAAATATTGCTCTTATTGAACTTTTACTTTGTATGATAAAAGCTAACACCTTGTGTGATGACGAATTGAAATTTTTGTTTCTCTATTCTATACCATAATCGATATTTAACCATTTAATTCTGAATTAAAGTTCATAGTCGTTAATGTCTAAAAATTGACCAGAATGAGGAAGGCGGTTATGTGGGAGGGATTTTATTGCAACTACTATTTTCAAATGAATTAGCTCATTCTGATGCGCCCTTGGGAGTAACGGTTGCAACGAATGCTGACTTCCTCTGTTGTCGGAAACATGCCATTTAGTGTTCATGACAAGTAATTAAGTGAATAATATATTCATAATGTCTATGATTATCGATTTGTTGCGTACTTCCGTAACTCTGTGGGATGTCCACTAAATCAGAAGATTAATATTGGGTGAATGGTATCCATAATACTTCATATAGTTTCAGCTATTATTAAAGTTTAATGTATATATCACTTCAGAATTACTGATTATAATCAGTAATTAACTAATAATTATTAGTTTGACCTTATGAACAAATTTCAATTTCATATTTCAAGAGTATCTTATTTTAAAATATAAACTTTTTGTTGTTTTTTAAATAATATAAAAATTGATTTTTTTGTTTCATTAATACACAATAAGTTTATAACTTTTTAGTATTTCAATAAAATGATGTTTTCTGTGTAATAATATAATTCATTTTCTATTTTAGCCATATAAATTTGACAGTTAAATAGCCTTTCTGTTTATATATGTGTATATTGTGATTATCATCTAACCTAATGAATCACAGTATTTCTAATATAGAGTATACCGCTTTTACATCATACACTTATTGGGTAGGAGCAAGGAATTTATAGGTGGTTGTCACCACTCTCTGACTTCATTCTAGTGAATATGTATTCCTTTTATTCTTATGCACTCCCTTAGACAGTACATTCCCCTCTGACAATACATTGGTCGATAATGTCATTTGGAAAATTTATCATACAAAGTTCGCAAATTTTCCTGCGTGTTGGATTCTTTTGTATTTTTGGATGCCATTTCATTGATAAGGGACTCTGCACATTTTTTCTTAATAACTGGTACTCGTTGCGTCACGTCGACGATACGTAAACGTAACTCTAACAAAAATATGCTAACTGTTCCTATGGGTCCTATGGCCTTGTGGATTATGTAATAACCTGGCAAGCTCTCATTTGTACACGACAGACTCCCAGCATACGGCGCTGAATATAATTTATATTGTACAAAAGAAGGCTTTTAAAAGAGAGAAATAATTCTGTTTTTCTTTTTTCTTTTGGTATTATGAAAGAATTGTTTTCATTACTAGAAGTTAATCTGTCTGTCCACCGCGAACGGATCGCCACTATTAATTGTGTAAAAATTAATTTAATAGACTGACAAATGTGGTAAAATACACTTGCTACTGCATCCAAGACTTAAAAGCTAGATGTCCATAAGTTTTGAAATAAACTGCTCCATTGAAGTCAATAATAGAATTTGGAGTCTACGTTTTAATGCTTAAATAAGTTTTAATTTTCAGTACATTATTGATAAACGAGGTCCTAAATCAAAGTTATTTTTATTACTTAATATAAATGTGTTTTTGGAACAAATATAAAGCGGGCAAAGAACTTTTGTCTCAAAGATATCTTAATTAACTGTTCTTGCGATTGTTTCAATGTTTCTATTCTAAACTGTGCTCGTATACCAATAGTTAAAACGTCTGTCACGTTTGGTTCTGCATAATCGAAGCACAAATCGCACATTCAGTTTTATTTTTTATAATCTTGATGCATTTAAATACATTGATGTATTTTAAATATATGTTCTTGATACATTATTATTGAGGTGGCAAACAAATATTAAAATGCCAGGTCGATGACTAGCTTAGATGAAGCTTGAGGCCATTTTAACTTAGATGAAGCTCAACATTGTCTCTGGTGTATGTAATATAAAAAAAAAGGCCGTTACGCAGGGGCTCCGGTACCTACGCATATTTCTTACATGCGTCACGAATTTGCATTTATCTCAAAACGTAAAAGTTCAATGGAAAAAATATTTGGTATTTAGGCTGTAAATAAAGTGCTTCATAGTATAACAGCTTATTGTTAATATGGCATGGGTAGAAGTGGGGGTTTACTGATGGACCAAAAGTAAAAAAGTCCGTCACGCAGGGGCTGCGTAAACTAAGCAGATTTCCCATGTGAAGTTTTATAATAGAGAAATCTGCATACTGGTAACACAATACCACAGTGATTAAATACAAACGGCAATGAGAAATCTTTCAGTTAATTATAATAAATTCCCAACTGAAACGGCTTCTGGATTGTAATAATAATTTATATTTTAATATCTCAAATTTTAGTAGTCCAAGAACTAAAGAAGGGGAGGGGGGCGGATGAACAGAACGTATTTGCATAAATCTCACAAAGTAACGAAGGTAAGGTAAGGTTAGAAACGACAGATAAGGTTAGAAGAAGCTTCCACCTGAGCCGAGCAGTTACGAAAATGGCCGATCTAATCCGAACTATACCCGACCACAGACTTCATAAAAATGCAAATATCTCGGTTAATATTCAAGATAGAGAATAAATGTATATAACAATATTTATAGTAAATTTAATTTTTAATAACATTGGATTACACGTATACACATTTTCGATACGACTTATAATAAACGAGGATATTTCGAATTTTGGAATCCCTCCAGTCCGATTTCAGCCTAACGAGTAAACAGAAATTGCGACCGCTACAGCGGTAACAGAATAGTGTGTGTGTGTGTGTGTGTGTGTGTGTGTATACATATACACACACACACACACACAGAGGTTTCATCTCCTAGCAACCATACAGCATATACTACAATATATATAAAGGAGTTTCATCTCCTAGCAACCATATAGCATATACTACAATATATATACAGGAGTTTCATCTCCTAGCAACCATATAGCATATACTACAATATATATATACAGGAGTTTCATCTCCTAGCAATCATATAGCATATACTACAATATATATACAGGAGTTTTATCTCCTAGCAACAAAACAGCATATACTACAATATATATACAGGAGTTTCATCTCCTAGCAACCATATAGCATATACTACAATATATATACAGGAGTTTCATCTCCTAGCAACCATATAGCATATACTACAATATATATACAGGAGTTTCATCTCCTAGCAATCATATAGCATATACTACAATATATATATATATATATATATATATATATATATATATATACAGGAGTTTCATCTCCTAGCAACCAAACAGCATATACTACAATATATATACAGGAGTTTCATCTCCTAGCAACCATATAGCATATACTACAATATATATACAGGAGTTTCATCTCCTAGCAACCATATAGCATATACTACAATATATATACAGGAGTTTCATCTCCTAGCAACCATATAGCATATACTACAATATATATTCAGGAATTTTTCGATCCGATACATCAGAACGGAGATATTTTGAATTTTCGAAAATCCCCCCACGAAACCCCCCTCCCTCTAGTCCGATTTCAGCCATTAACGAACTTGATCTGTCTTGAACATAAAACAGCTAAATATCGAGTTTCGGTAAACATCAAACAAACATTGCGACCGCTAGAGAGTTAACATACAAATATATATACATAATTTTGAACGGACCTCATTTTCGTCATCTCCTGGGTAGGACATGGACATTTGAAGAAATTTTTCGAAAATCGCGCCATGAGTACGACCTCAAAAGCTGATTTCCCTTCAGGGAAATCTGCTAAAAGGTTAGTTATTCTTATTCCCTTAATTTAAAAATAATTTTTATAATTTAAAAACAAATGTCTTCGGATGATACTTATCTATAACTGTTTTTTTTTTTTTTTTTTTTTTTTTTTTTTTTTTTTTTTTTTTTTGTTTTTTTTAGAGCCATACGAAATAAAGTAAGGATACGTTAGTCGGAAACATTCAAACTGAGATTTTGATCCACTACAAGAAATGAGACTTTTAATAAAAAAAAAATTAAAAGTCCCTCGCCTAGTAGCATTGTAAATTAAGCAGATTTCCCAAATACTGGAAAAGCATGCTAATCTCAAATCATATTCGATTTTCTATTTCTCCGCTAGTAAGATGCCTATGTAATACTAACCAACTGATTCCATTGCTGAAAAGTGAAAATCCCAAGAGTAGGAATGGGGGTTAAGTGAGAGGCTGAAAACAAAAAAACCAAATAATTTAGTGTTGAAAATGTAATAAAAAAATAGAGATTAAAAAAAAAACGGAAATACTTTGTTTTTTTTATTATTACCTCTTTTTACTCCCCTCTCCCACCTCCTAATTTAATTTCGGCCGTTAATAAATTTTATCTTTAGCTTTTATATGAACTGTTTAAATATTAATTATGGGTTCAAAGAATTTTATATTGACGTTTCCAGAAACGTTACTTTGGCCTTATTTATAAGTATCTCACATATTAAAAGTTCGTTGAAAAACATATTTGATATTTAAGCCTGAGCTAAGCTGCTTCATGTTATAATATATCATATGTTAATATGTGATGTATAAGAGAGGGATTTAATAAATGCTGACAATTTAAAAAATGGAAATATCTCGGGTAATATTCGAATAGAGAAAACATGTATAAAACAGAATTTATGGAAAATGAAATTTTCAACAAGATTGCTTATATATGTACAATTATTCGATCCGGCTTATAACAACGAAGATATTTTGAATTTCGGATCTCAAGACAGGCGTGTGTATGTGTGCATGGTGTGTGTGTGTGAGTGTGTGTGTGTGTGTGTGTGTGTGTGTGTGTGTGTGTGTGTGTGTGTGTGTGTGTGTGTGTGTATATATATGTATATATATATATATACATATATAGTGAGAGAGAGAGAGAGAGAGACATAGAAGCCTACAGTTTTGCAGTTACAATAAATACTTCCTTTATTTCTTCAAGGAAGTAAAAATAGGTACATGTTTGATACTCTCCAATGTGGAGAACATTACTTCTCGAGTAGTTCTCCCGTTCCTCACGAATAATAGTCTTTTTCTGGTCGGAGTAATTTAAAATGGTTTGCTTTCTACTGGTGTTAAAAATTTACTTATATTTTTAGCTTAAATTTTGTACAAACGATACTCGTAAAACTTCTGCTATTTGGTTATAAAATTCACTGAGGTTGATGTCGGATTGCGCCATAGCTACTAATGCTGCCACCATTTGGCCGGGTAAACATCTCAGCCAAATAGATTTTCAGAAAGGCATCTGAGCTGTTGATATAAGGGAATCCTCCTTGCTCGGGAATCTGAAGCTGAAACGTAACCTTCCTATACAGCTCTATTACATTAGTCTGAGCTATATGCAAATAATGAACAACTTATAAGAGATCCTCTTTACCACTTTTTACAATACCAACCAATTAATGGCTACCTTTTAGCAGATTTCCCTTAAGGGAAATCAGCTATTGAGATCATACTCATGACGGAATTTTCGAATTTTTTCTCCAAATGTCCATCGATCCTACCCAGGAGATGACGAAAATGAGGTCCGTTCAAAACTGTATATATATATATTTTTCTCTGTCCCCGCTCTAGCGGTCGCAATTTTTGTTTGATCGTTACCAAACTCGATATTTAGTCGTTTTATGTAAAAAGAAAGATCAAGTTCGTTAACGGCTGAAATCGGACCAGTGGGAGGGGGGGGGGTTTAGAGGGGAGGATTTTCGAAAATTCAAAATATTTCCGTTAGTATACGTCGGATCGACAGTATCCGATTGTACAGAAACAATCTTATTGCAAATTAAATACAATATAAATGATGGTATTATACACATGGGTGACTTTCCCGTCAAGAGCTAGTTCGGCCGTTTCCTTAACTGCTCGGCTCTCATGAAATTTCTCTATTGTAAAACTTCACGTGGGAAATCTGCTTAGTTTACGCAGCCCCTGCGTCACGGACTTTTTTATTAATCCTTTTTTGATGACTTTCTAATTATAGGCTGTCACCCTGAGTAAGTTCGTAGTGAAAAACATTCATACCTGTATAATGATGTTATTTGGGGATATCACCATCGACCCTACCTGATTGTTATGTTTACCAATTGAAACCGAAATGAAAAAAACATTTGAGTCGCCCATCTCTCTCCCATTGTGATAGGCAGGATATAAGACTTGGCTCTCTTTTAGAGGTCTTTTATTAGATAATACTTTAAATAACCATTACTAGGAATAATAAATATCACTTTAAGCAAACAAATATTTCAACTTGAGTGAGTCTGTGTGTAGTTATTGGCACATTTTAAAGAGGTTTGAAGCTCTGATTAATCACATCCATGAAGTACTACTTCATTTTGTAAATGAGTAAACTCATACATGGGAATAAGCTATAGTTAGAATATGTCTTACAATTATAAAACGTAGTTTAGATTTATGTAATTGAAATTTTGACTTCTGATTTGTGGTCGCCAAAAAGAGTTAATTAGTGTTACAGCGAATGCCTCAATAGAATTAAAAACTCTTTGCTTATCTATCAATGGTATAAATATTAATCTTCACTATTTTATAATTTTATTCCATTGGCAGCAGTGGGCTCTACTTAGAGGTCAAAATATACATTTGTCAATATTGGTGTCGTAAAAATGAAAATGATAAATTGTGTTTAGAATATATATTTTTAGTGCTAATACTTTTTTGCACGACGGAATTCTGAATTCTTACTTCCTGCCACTTCTTAGGTATTGCATCAAATTTGATCATATATTTTGTACTAATGCTTGCCAAATGCAATATAATGGAAAATATATTCGTTTCAACTCATTAACTCGGCTATTCTATAGCATATATGTCCTGATAATCGTCTAATCGCTAGTCGACTTCATGCGTAATATCAGAGAAGGACTGTACAGAATGAATATTAACCCTGTTTAGGATACCGAAAGTGGTAGTTATCAAATTGTAGGAAGAGTTTTCTTCATCCCTATGAAATATTATCCCTATTTGATGAAAATTGAGGAATTATTTAGTGCGGTTTCCTTTTATGTTGACGGGAAACCATTTTAATTAAATCTGCCTACGACTTCCAGTATTTATCCAGTTAAACAGAATTTTAACATATTTGTTGTAATGCTAAGATGATGCCACAGCTATATTTTGATGGGAAATGATTTTTATTAGAGTACATTTGCGAGGGCCAATAATCATTCACATGTGAAGCAATATAATGACTGTAAGAAGATCGACAGTAAAAGGATTACTAAGTACTTACATTAGTCCAATGTTTTGTAATTCGATGCATCTTTGGCGGGTAATTAATTGCTAGTCTGAAGGCAGTCAATGTTCTCGGCGTTTTACTTCACGGATATAACAAGTAAATGGCTGTATAGGTTCCGTATATGTTACAGGAGATTTGTTTTGTGAAAATTATCAGATTATTTAGCCCATAAAATAATCGATCTTCTTATTTTTATTTCAACCGAACCACGACTGCGTAACTTCCTCTTGGGAAGTAGATCATTTGTCTTGTTTATCTCTAGTAGCATGAAAGAGTAGAATTTCCTTTGAAATATTATTTATTTATTGGGTTCAGGAGCTCCCCCACTCTGGCGATTTACTCCTGTAAATGTGTTAAATGTAATATTTAAAAACAAATCTATTACCTTTTTTTACTTATTTCCTCTACCTCTACCTAGTAACCCTATGTAGAGGGGTTTTATTTTTCTACAAATCCCATGCATACTTGCATTATATATATATATATATATATATATATATATGTGCATTTTGTCAAAACTTGTAACAATTTATATATATATATATATATATATATATATATATACACACACACATATTAATATATATATATATATATATAAATATATATACACACACACATATTAAAATATGAAAATAGATACTTGAAAATTAAACTTTATAACAACAAAAATTAAATATTAACAATTAAAATATAATTTTAATATTATTTTATCGTTTCCTTTCTCAGCTTAAGGATTTTTTTGGCTATTGCTTTTAATAAATTTGAGTGTTTTGAAAATAAAATATCGGGACTGATAAGCCATGCGGGAATATGTGCCTTTAACATAAATCAAGTGGGTGAGTGTCTGTTATGTGTGACTGTGGCATTTACAAGTATTTGTGTTAGTAAGTTTGAATCTGTGTAAGTATGAGTTTGTATTTCCGTGTCCAGTTTGTAATTGTCTCAGATAAAATGTTTGTTGTGATCTTGAGATATTGGTTTTTGAAACTGGGATATATAATTTTAGAAGTTCACCTTTCAATTATAATATTTAATTTTACTCTGAGGTATAATTCCGAGAGCATATAAAACTGTAGTTTTTATTGCATAAATGTTCATCAATTCAGCAAATGTGATTCCAATATTATCGATGAATGATTTTATTGTTGATAATCACAATTGTGGGAATGCTATTTTAGAGCCATGTTTACTTTACTAAAGAGTGCTACTTGTGACATTCCCCCCCCCCACATTTTTCAGGAAGGAAAAAGATGATGTGCTAATTGTGTATTATCTTAAAATGTATGTTACTAATAAATAACATTTGGTCGATTTTATTTCTTTATAGTCACTGAAAATCATTAAATTCTTGAATAGGTTGATTTTTTAAAAAGTGAATTGGTCATAATATTTTAGGTTTGGAAGAGCTTAGTGTATTCTGGGGAGCAATAAGGAAAGAGGAAGGAAGAGGAGGTGGCATAATGAGATTTGGAGTTGGGGAGGAGGCGGAGGTTGGGTGGAGGAAAATGGAAATGTTTGGAAATCGATGGAAGTCTTGTTGCCCCGTCGTCCTCATTCTCAGCCAGTTTGTCTCCTCCATTTGCTGAAATTCTTCCAGCAATTAATGTGGCAGCAGATCCCAAATTATGAGGGAAATATGTGTTATTTTTCTTGCTGCTTCAGTCCTTAAAGTATCTAGATCTCTTGGGTAATTCGCTGTATTACTGGATACCTGAGCCTCTACCAGATCAATCATCTCTTTCTCTTTATTCTCCCTTCTAATGTACCCACACAACAGTGTTTTAGCAGATTCCCCTTGTGTTTGTTCCTAATAATGTTAGTATACCTTATAATTAAAGAGACATTAATACTAACCCACTTACCGAGTATATTTAAGTTCTGTTCAATCGTTAGTGCCAAATAAAATTGTCGGCTACCGTTTTAGTTTTTAGTTATATTTCGTTTATACTTTATTATACGACAAAAGTGAATATAACAAAAGTTACCCTAAATAACAAAATAAACAACATTTGTCCTGTGCATATTTGCCGTAAATCAATGCAAAACGAAATATCGCTATTTTTAATTTCAGGCTTCCCTGACAACGCCCACTCCTGCTTGTCCCTAGAAATGTTAGAAAAGCATATTATCATGGAGGAGTTAATACTAATTCACATACTGAGTTTTGTTAAGTTCGGTCTAGTCTTTGGGCAAAATAAAATTGTTGGCTACCGCCATAGTTTTTAGCGAATAACTCTTTTATACTTAGGTATACTACAAAAGTGTATATAACAAAAGTTACGCTAAATAACAAAATATACAACTTTTGTTATGTGCATATTTGCAGGCAAAGCAATACGAAACGAGATATAACTATTTTTAATTTTAGGCCTCCCTTATTATCCCCACTCCTGTTCGTCTTAGAGAAAACTAATATAGCCTACAATCTAAGTTGGGTTAGTAGTAATATACATACCATGTTTCACAAAATTCGCTTCAGCCGTTTATGCGTGAAAAGGTAACAAACAAACAGACACGAAAGAAACAAATTGCAGATATGGTGTCTATGACATGTAAAACGAAATGTATCCTGAAATATCGAGAAAAAATCAATGGACAGACAGAGGTTACAATTTTGTGTATATATAGATATATATTAATATTTCTGTGCAAATTACTTTTTTCATACATTGTTATAGGAAAAAATGTTTAGAACAAAAGCTACTTTTAATAACTCAAAAAACAACTTTTGTTATGTGCACGTTAATGTTTAGCTTTAGTTTAAGGCGCATGTCATCATTACTTCTGCTATGGGATAAAAGTGTATATGAAAAAAACATCCTTTATGTCTCAGTGTTTTGTGTTGCATCCTTAAACTTTCTGGTAACTATAGTGAGCATAAAAAATAAAAAAAAAATAATCTATTTAATTAAATCAATTCCTAACCAATATCTCATCACTATTTAAAAAAATATGGGCAATGTAAATAATGATCATAGATAGTATTCGTCAGTATTAAGCATCATGAACCCCTTTCCGGCCAAAAGCCGATTTGAGTCAGAAGATGTGATACAAGCTTGCCTTTAGCCGACTTTGTATCTCCACAACTTCCGCTTCCGCGTTTTCTGCAAATCCAGCATTGTTTTGATTAAATTAGTAACATTAGTTATTCTAAAAATGATACCATCCGAACATTATAATAATTTACTTATTGAGGGGGGGGGGTTGATAAATAACTCTGATAAATAGAACATAATTTATATTAAGAAATTAAGGGGAGGGAGAGTGGAGATTCCTTATCTCCTCACTAACCAGAATCATGCTTAGAACTATCATTTAACACTAAGGAAGTTACGTTTTAATTCTGGCATATTAATCTCAATATGCCAGAATCAAATAAGGTTTAATGAGTACTTAATACTTTTATATATAGGTAACACCATTTAACAGCTCGGTCTAAAGTCACATTTTGCGAGAAAAATAACAGGAAACCAATTTTCCATGAATATGAAATGAAGTGGATGTTTAAAATAAAACAGACCTTGAAGAATTGATGTCCAACGTAAATTCGTATTCATGAAATAAAGATTAGTTAGTCCCCGTCACGAAAATCACGTAGACAGCGCTGCTCTTCTAATACTCAAATTTACTATATTTAAACGAGTGCCATGCTGAAATGAAATTAAGATAAGGGCTAAATAAACGCAGTCCTCTCCAACCCCCACCCTCCTGGGAAAAGCGGTGCAATTGGGTGTTAAATAAAGAACGAAGGTCAATGGGACATGAAATAAATCTGCACAAAGTGCAGTATGTCACGCAACTTGAATAAAAACAGTTGGGACTGTTAAAAATAAATGTCGACAAATGATACAACTGTGTAAGATATTTCGTGCAAAATTTATAGAAACCTCTACTTTATGCTAGGCTACTTTCTCTTATCGGGTCATGCTAACTTATACATTGTATTATTTCTTATTGAAATATAAAAATAAATTGGGTCTTTTTCTTACTAATTTTCTGTTACTATTAATAACATTAGATGTGATTAATTTAAAGTTAATTTGATTTAATACGCTAATTTAGGCAAAAAATTAAACGATAATTGCCATGACCCTACAAACATAGCAGAGGGCATGAAACTACTACACAGTAACACCAATGGACGCAGATTTGACATATTAGGAGATATGGAAATATATAATCAGAAGATATTCAACGACGGCATCATCAAAACTTAAAATGGGTTCAAGCACAATGTTTGGCCCTCTGAGAGTATTACTAAAAAAAAAAAAATAAAACAAGAAATACTCCACCAGATGGACTATAGGACTACGATAATAAGCAGTCGAAACGAAGAAGAGTATGATATAGATTTATTACATTTATATTGCATATATATATATATATATGAGAAATAAGGAATAATAGTCAATAAAAAAAATGGCATGTATAGTAGAAATCCCAAAGGTGCATAAGAACACAGACCTTACACCTGAATGGACCCATAGACGACATCGATAGGGGCAGTTAATCCATTACTGCCTTTGTAAACAAGTACGTGACGTGATAAACAAACTTCCCCAAAATGAAGATAACAGACAACAGCTGAATAAATGATTACATAAATACAGGAAATTTCCAGTAAGCTAACAACAGGCTTGAGGATGGTGCCACCGCAGCACCGAAAGCGCTTGCCACTTGTACTTGACTAGCCCAGCAATGAGGTCATCTAGTGACAGGTATAACCTTAATTTTTAAATTGTTATGAATAATTGTATTGTTATTTTTGTAAAGACAATTACTATATAAGTTTTTGTTTTAAAAATCATTGACTGTATTTTCTATTTGGTGGGCTACGATTTTAAGTGAGCACTGATGATGAGGCCGGGTCCTCGAAAGGCAGCTCTGGAATAAACATCTAAAACCTAGTGGTGATGTTGACCTTTTTTTTTCAACCATGGATATTGTACATCCACCACTCCAGACTGGAGATCCTAGTGGTTAATGAAAGATAGAGATGAATTGCAAGTGTTCTTGACTTTTTTATTTTATTTTGATAACTTTATGCAACATTGGCTAATTGGAACTTATTTTCAATTTACATGAACTGAGTTTTCCTATGGACAACACGTTGTCAAATAAAAGCGCACGGCTAATCAGCATATTTTCTTATCTGCTTGGGTAATATAGTAGAAGTAAATGTAAGTGGACAATATAGCACCATTGTAATTAAAGCTATACATTCTCTGATAGTTGTTCTTGATCACTTTCCTTTTAATTATAGTCTTTTTTGACGAATTAGCTTTATCCGTTCGGTAGTTAATAATCCACATTATATATGTGAGTACGTTTGTGCCTGTTTACGGCGTCGTGTAAATTCTAAGACTGCATTACATTTATTTGTTTCACTGTATAAAAATAAATAGTGTTCTTTTTCAGAGTAAAAATGCTGTCTCCGGCAGGCACAAAGGTCATACTCTGTTCTCTATGGAGATCACGTCTGATTTAAGTGGTATGAGGCAAGCGGCCATTTTCCTCTTCTTAATAGTAGAGAAGAAGATAAATCGTGAAGTTCGCAACTTGGTCACGTATATCAAGTATTTTTTTGGTCTGTGTTAGTAAATTCATCTCCCTTCAGTGGGATAGTTACAATGTCCCTAACTCTGACAGCACCCGAGTTTTGAATATTGATGTACTGAGGTAGCTGATGTGGAATTTAAACTTAACTTAAATACTATTGACGATAAATGTCTTGAATATGTTGCACAAACACATCTCACTCTGCTCAAAAACTCGAATATACGCTTTAACAAATATATAGTAGTTTCCAGCTAAATTTTTGTTATCCCTTTTTAATTAATAGCTGTGCTGTAATAAACTTAGCTTTCAGTGAAAAAAAAATCAGAATTGACTTCGGCATCAGTCGTATAGAAATATATCAATCCTTTGAATTAAAGAAAATTAAAAATAGAAAATTTTCAATTTCATACAACAGAATGGCTTTTGAATATATAAACATACTATAAAAACAGTATTTGTTTTAGATAGAACTGTACTTACTAAGGCCAATCTTTCGTACAAGGAATTCCAAAAAAAATGTATAATTCCATTTATGCTCTACTAATAACTGTGAAGAAGTGTTTGTTGGCAGAAAGCCGGAAGTGAAAATGTTAAATCTATACTTTCAAACAAACAGAAATACCTACATTCCAAGAAACGCATTTTCCATTCATAAAAATGACCCTCAGCTTAAAGTAATCAAGATCCCAAAATTATTTATATATATATATATATAATTACATCTGAAACATGGCCTCTGTGATTTCCTTTTAAGGCCTTTAGCTGAATGCGTTCTTAGTTCGGATTGATAATACTGAAAAGGCGTTAAGTATGAAAATCGTCCCACGCATTAATAAAATGAGTTGACGAAAATAGTGTTCATTAACTTTATATACATTTTATTCTAATGGAATCTGATTAGTTACTAATAGAAAAAAATAGCTAACAGTACATTTTCTAAATCAGTATTTCCCCAAGATTCACTATTAGCATGGCTATAATTACACTTTTAATTTCTTTAATCATATGAACCTTGATATCATTGTGACTCGTTATCACTAATCTTATCTAGAATTGTCAAAACATCAGCAACTTCTACGGTTTATTTGTTAAGTCTATTTTAAGATTCGGATTGATGAATTGATTTCGAATCATTAAATGAGTAAATATCTTTGAAGTACATTTTTGAAAAGGCATTTTAGTTTTAAATGGCAATTTGAATAAACACAATTGTATTTCAGTAATCAACAAGGTCAATTGCCTATTGTCGTTCTTCAACCTTGGTCTATCTATCAAATAAAATTATCTTCATTTTTAATAAGCAGATGCCCCTGTTCATTTTATAAATAATAAAAATTCTCATAAACTTTTTAATAATAATATTCAGTTCCTTCACATTACATCTCTCTTTTTGCAATAACCCCGTGTGTTAATTTCAATATAGAAAGAGTGTCTAATTTGTTTCTAAAGTATTACAATATAACAAAATGTAGTATTTTACACACACAGAAAGAGTGATATTAAAATATATAGCTCACTTGGGTCCTTTTTAATTCCGAGACTGTGTGTTTGTAAAAATCTTATTTATGAAATCTAGTGTCTTCAAGGTATTTTTTGTTTTATGGTAGCCTGTTTGGCTTTCTCATCAACTTTTCTAGTTGTCTCATCAAGGTCTATTTGTTTTTTAAAATGGAAAATTCCGTCACTCAGGGGCTGCGAAAACTAAGCAGATTTCCTTCGAAATGTTTAACAATAAATAAATCTACATTCTACAAACAATAGCACCGTCAACATCAAGTGAATAAATCCAAACGATAATAAGAAACCTCCGGACGGGATCACCTGAAACGTAAACAATCAGGTGCGCCAACTTCTAAGAGGAAAGAATAACAATTGCGGAAATAGATCAGAATAATTTTTATCTCAATCAATCAAATTTTAGTAGTCCAAGAACTTAAGAAGGGAAGAGGGTCAACATATTTGCATTTATCTCGTATAATTAAGGTCTTTTGAAAACAATTTAAGGTATTTAAGCTTCAAATAATGTGATTTATTATGTAGCAGAGTATTGTTTATGTAACATGAGTAGAAGTGGCAGTTTGCTGAGGGCTGAAAACTGAAAAAATGCAAATATCTCTGTTAATATTCAAGATAGAAAATAAATGTATTTAACAATATTTATAGTACATTACATTTGCAATATGATTGGTTCTATACATTTTTTCGATCCGAATTATAGTAACGGAGAAATGTCGAATTTAGGAAGTTCTCCCCCTGTAAACCTCCCCAAGCCCTGGTCTGATTTCAGCCGTTAACGAATTTGTTCTTTATTTTTACATAAAACGACTAAATATCGTCGTTAACAGACAAATATATTTATATATATATATATATATATATATATATATATATATATATATACACAGTTTTGAACTGACCTCATTTTCGTCATCTCCTGGGTAGGATGATGGACATTTGAAGAAAAATATCGAAAATTACGTCATGAGTGCGACCTCAATAGCTGATTTCCCTTGAAGGAAATCTGATAAAGTGGTTACTAGGAGTGTAACATAATGTTTTTGCTCATTATATTCGACCATGGATCAAGCAATGGCTAAAAAAAAAATAATTTTAGGAGACATCATTTTTATGTTGATTACTTTTGCTTTGCATTGATTTCTGGCGTTTGACAGCTGGAAGTCGTTTGTATTACAATAAGTAATAATATCAAACATAGTTATCACATATGATGGCTTTGGGCATAACACGCCATATGCGAACTTTGAATGGTTTCATATTACTATTGAATAAGGAAGATGAGATTCTTTATCACCTATACACTATATTACCCCACCTTAGGCAATAGGAAATAAAGAACAAATTTTCAGTCTTATTAGTATGACGTACGAAAGCAACTAAGGAAAACGTAATTGAAATAATTTTTAAGGGAAGTGCTGATAAGAAGGTGCATGAGGAAGAGTATATGAGGGTATTAGGTAAGACTTTAGTAGAAGCCCTGCACTGAAGAAGGGTGGGTTCGCCTGACGTCACCCGTCCTTGAACTAGATGCTTGAGCTAGCCTGCGACGTCACAACTACGTTACAACTCTTGCCTTTTTTCTTTCAGACACGCTAACGGAGAACTTCCAGTCAAGGACAAATCTATGGGCAGCTTGTTTGTTTCCTCTCTTTAGTCTTCCTACATAACCGTACAATCCTTTCCTCTGGAAATATTTATAATGTTTCACCAATGGCCCAATAATATACTAATCTTATACCAACTGTTGGCAAAGTGTCAGAATTTATAGAAACATTATTTCGTCTTCATTCACTTTATTATACCTCTACATGATTCCCGTTCTTTACTCCTTCAGGAGTACAAAATCCTTAATACCAAATACGGATTCACTCCATGGCTTCCCTAGATAGGCATACGCTTCGCCTATACTGACGACGTGTTACCAAGTACTAACGTTAATCGATACCTGGTTAATATCAATATTGGTAAAATATACCTTCACAATCGATGCTGGTATATTTTATTTATCTATTTATTTAATTTATGAGTTCCGCAACTGGGCGATGTCGCATATCATTTAACATTAAAATTTTAAAATAAAGAAAAGTGTTTTCAAAATTATTAAAACATAGCATAAAATATAACTAAATAAAATTAAGCGTTTAAATAAAACAATGTGAAACTATTAATTTTGGGATAAATCCTGGTATGAGGGTGATGGAAGTCTAAGACACAAGTTTAAAAATGTATTATACACTATTGTTCAGAAAAACTCATACGCGAATTATTAACATAATTTGACATATTAAACGTAGAGTAGTGAGTAGGGTAGGTGTGGTTTAAAGTTTGTTGTGAATTTCATTTGTCTTCAAGTGATTTAAGAGTGTATTTATATGTGGGCTACCTTCTGTTAATAGTTCGTAGTCGTTTGGTAAGTTCAGATGTTCACGTAGTCTGGAGTCAGTCAGGAGATGTTTAATGGTCAGTACTGTGTTACACTGTGTGCATGTAGGTCGATCTTTTCGGTTTAAGAGGTATGAATGTGTACATAGTGAATTTATGTGGTGTTGGTATAGAAACTTCCCCGATGAAGTAGCCTCAATATTACACTCTAATGTAATGTAATGTGATATTTATATCAAAATGATAAAAACATTGAAACTTTTTGTTTGAAAATGAGATTGAAGAAAATACTGTTTAAGTGCCTAAAAGAGTGAGTTGGTCTTAATAACCAAGAGTCTTAGGCTCCTTTCCTACCTGGGCAATAGCAATTTATTTGCAGACGAACTCATTAAAGAAAATTCTAAGCCACCCTGGCTAGAAAAGGGGGACGACCCTTTCGATCGCCATTGTTGCATAAACAGGACGTAAATAAAAAAAATAAGTGCCTGTTATTAATGTTATGTGTATGCTATTCAATGCAAAGCATAGCCTTAATAACTGATTTACTTTGGCCCAGATTCTTCAGGGACTGTAGATTGAGATAATCATCACATGCAATTTATATAGTGTGAGTGTTGCATGCTGCAGAATCTGGTGTAATTTTCTCAGATGACTATAATCACTGAACCTTGATCACCAGCAACTAGTTTTTTTCGTTAAAATTATTGGAATGAGGCATATTGGATATTTGGCATGGCGAGTGCTTCTTTTCCCATTCTATGTCATTGTTATGTTTGTACTTATGATCAGAAAGATTATCACTAAATATATCTCTTCATACTCTCATTAAATCTGCGTTTTTTTAAAGTTATTAAATACGCGTTGGCTGTATAGAATGATCAGTGAATGAAGATATTACCAAAGCTGCTTCGCTGGAGCAGTAAACGATTAAGAGAGATACATCAATGGCTAAAGGTACCGAATAAACATACAAAATACCAGGACATGAGAACAAAGTGGGCCAGAAAGCTGGAGAATTGTTAGCAGATTTCCCATAAGAGAAATCAGCTATTGAGGTTCTACTCATGGCGCGATTTTCGAAACATTTTCTCAAATTCTATCGATCCTACATAGTCGATGACGAGGTCCGTTCATAGTTGTGTATATATATATATATATATATATATATATATATATATATATATCTTTATATATCTATTTTCTTGTCTGTTTTTCACTCTAGTGGGCGCAATTCTTATTTCATCGTAACCAAACTCGATATATAAGCGTTTCATGCAAAACTAAAGGCTGAGTTCGTTTTTGGCAGAAATCGAACCAGTGGGGGGGGGGGGTTAGAGGAGTCACATTGCAAGTTCTATAAATGTTGTTATGTACATTTTTTTCACTATTTTGATTATTAACCCGAGATATTTTGCATTTATTAGGTATCGGCCTCCAGTAAACCCCCACTTCGACTTATGTGATATTAACAATAAGCTGCTATATCATGAACCACAATATTTGATGCTTGAATACCAAATATTGTTCTCATTGAACGTTTACGTTTTGAGATAAATGCAAATACGTGATGCACGTGGGAAATCGGCTTAGTTAACGCAGCCCCTGCCCGACGGACTTTTTTGATTGTAAAAAAGCCCACGATTCCTGCTTGTAAAACGTTTACAGAGAAGGTGATATTAAAGCTGGAATCCTTACAGGGACCATGTGCTTCTAAATTTTTTATAATACTCTTCATTTGAAAATATCTTGAGGATTTATGAAATAAGAAACTGGTATAATACTGGTTTTATGTATGGCGGTTAATTTGGGCACTTACAAAATGAAAACTGGAGAATCCGGCTGACCTTCGAAAGAACAGTGTTATAAAGATATTGGAGCTGGCGAATAAGAACACAGATGTAGAAGGACGTTGAAGATGTGGTATATAATGCTGTGGTGGTTTATACCTAATGTTGTTTGATATCCCACGGAGAAGTAGGAAGAGAAGTAGACCCAGAAAACGTGATTTGAAGGCCTGGTGTACAAGTTGTGGAGGTAGTGTGAGGAAATATGGGTTAGAGGGCTGGGGTATTAGACGATGGCAGTAGAGGTCTAGGTCCATCACGGACTGTAGTTTATAACATTTAAATAAAAATTACATATCTAACGCTTTAGCAAGTTTCTATATTTATACTATAATAGCTAAAGTGCCCGCTTCGCCCGGGAAGTCATTTGAGGCTGAATGATAATGGTATATTTTTGGGCTTTACTTTGTACAATATTTTTACATTTTCCCGTCTCACTGCTTAGGATTTACAACCGAGTCTGGGGTGCTGGGGAAATGTTAATAATAAAAGTATTTGTTATGTACTTAATTTTATACAATATTTTTATATTACCCGTTTCCTGTTCATTTTTCTTTTCTTATATATAACATAATCATAGATTATCATATTATTATAGTCAAAAATACGGAGTTCCGTTGATTTCGATTTAGTCTTTCGTGTCCTATAACATTGTTGACCCCTTCTATAGTTTTTCGTGAATGCCTCATTTATACGTTGTTATACGGCAAAAGTGCATATAACAAAAAGTTACTTTAAATAACAAAACAAACAACATTTGTTATATGCTGGTTTGCCGAAAAATTAATACATTACGAAATACCGCGATTTTATATTTTAAACCTCCCTTATAACTCCCACTCCTGTCCATACCTCGAAATTTCAATATAGCTTATAATCAAGGAGATGTTATTACCAAATCACATACGGAATTTCGTTTAATTCGGTTGAGTTCTTTGTGCCATATAAAATTGTTGAGTCCCACTATTGTTTATAGCGTATAACTCATTTATACTCCGGTATACGACAAAAGGGTATATTACAAAAGTAACTCTATATAACAAAATAAATAACTTTTGTTATGTGCATATTTGCCGAAATACGAATAGGAGACGAAATATCTCTATTTTTAATTTCAGGCCTCCCTTATAACCCCCACTCCTGTTCGTCTCAGAGAATATTAATATAGCCAGAAACCTAACCTGTTTTAGTAGTAATATACTTACCATGTTTCATAACATTTGGTTCAGCCGTTTACGATTCTATAAAGGACATACAAATAAACATTCATTTTTATATATATAGATTTTTAGCTAATTAAATTGGGTGATGGAGAGCTGAAAATGCCAAACAAGCAGGTTCATTGAAACGTGTTTTGTCAATCTGAAATGACACTAATGCGTGTTGAATCTGGGAGTTGTAGAGTCCAACGTTGGCAGAATGAGTAAATCGTCTAATGGCCGACAAGCTGCAATTTACCCGCAATCATTTTATTCTGGACACTGTTTAGTAAGACAACATTCCAAATTCAAATCAGCAACAACGAAGGTTTTTCATTTGCACAGCATTCATCTCTCGTACATTATTCAAACAATTGTCCTTGCGTAACAGGGAAGTAGCCAGTACTTTGTGATGTATGGCAGTGAATCATGCACTCTTTCCCCGGACTACACAAATTATATCTTTAAATTACAAATATTTTTGATGAAAAAAAATCCTTCGGAATGGAGTAGAAATAATAGCCAGAAACATTTCATTCAAAAATGAAGATTATATTTGAAATGTATTAAATTGGCCTGAGAGAAGGGGAGGGTTAGAGGGAATAACTAAAAATTCTATGTCTCCTCTACTATGAGTCCGATCGAAAAATGTTATGTAACTAATCTTATCTAAAATTTAATTTTCTATAACTATTGATTTAAACATGTTTTCTCTAATTCAAATAGTATCTGAGTCACTTGTACTTCTTAGGAAATTTCGCTTAAGGAAAACCAGCTATTGAGGTCGTACTCATGAAGCGATTTTCGAAAAACATTTTTAAATGTACATTGGCCCTACCCAGATGATAAAAATGAGGTCCGTTGAAAATTATATATATATATATATATATATAAATATATAAATATATATATATATATATATATATATATATATATATATATATATATATATGTGTGTGTGTGTGTGTGTCTGTTAACGATATATTTGTGTTACTACCGCTAGCAATTTTTGTTTGATCGTTACCAAAATCCATATTTAAACGTTTCATGTAAAAAGAAAATCAAATTCATTAATGGCTGAAATCGGGCCAGTGAGAACGGTGGTTTAGAGGGGAATTTCGAAAATTCGAAATTTGTCCGTTACTGTACTTCCGACAGAAAAATGGTATAGAAGAAATCTTTTGCAAATTAAATAAATGTTCTATAAATAGTGTTATATGCATTTTTTTTCGATATCTTGATTATTAAGAGAGATATCTGCATTTTGCACTTATGTCATATTAACAATAAGCTGATATATCACGAACCAAAATATTAAATGCTTAACAATAAGTAATAACAAATATTGATTTCATTGAACTTTTACTTTTTGAGATAAATGCAAATACGGGACGCACGTGGGAAATCTGCTTAGTTAACGCAGCCTCTGCGTGGCGGACATTTTTCTTTTGGCCTTTTCACTTTGAGGATCTCATTCATTAAATATCTCATACCCAGTTTACAACTTCCTTTTTATACATGTTTATTACTACGGGAGAAATAGACAATGAAATAAGATCCCGAACGTGTCATATATGCTTAGTTTATGGAAATTTTCTGTTGAAGTGAATCATAATTTGTCTGTTGTTGAGAGGCAGACTCGCTAACGCCCGACACCTCCTAATATAGCATGTTTTTCTGCTTAATTGCGAGTGCAGTCTCCATCCACTTAAGTCATTCTTTATTACGTCACTCCGCGAAAAGACTATAAATGAGTAACCAACGTTATTAGTACTTTTTATTCTTCACTATTTATGCCATTGCTAGAAGTCGGCATATTTACAAAAGGATAGTGTATCAGTGGACGTAACGAATCTTATGCCGGTCTCAATCACAGTAGTTTGGAAGTCTTATAGATTTATTATTTTGGAAGTTTAGTCGCTTTAATATATAAGGGCCCGAATTAACGAAGCTTTGACCGAAGTATCGGTATTAGATAATTTAAATACTCATCTTGAGTTCCTCTTTTTTACTTTTGTCAACCAATTCCGAGGTATTGAGTATTAAACAATTTTCTAGTACGATGATAAGTAAGTAGTTAACATGAATATGAGTGAGTAATTGGTCTCTTACTTCTTAGGGATATCTCTTAAAGCACTAATTAATGAAATCCACCTAGTAAAACAGATTATACCCTTATACTTTTAGGATAAATATATTTAAAAATATTCCTTAGATTTAGAGCGATTGAGGGAATGGGTTCCTTGGACTAAGACTTGTAGCTAATTCTGGTTGGATAAATTGCCCCGCTAACTCCAAGTATTCCTGTATATATATCATTCTTATTAGACAGTTTGATTTAAGTCTTTCCTCTTCGTTCCAAGGTAAGAACCCATTCTACGTGCTGTAATGAATGTCTCTATGATCTATAATCTTTTGAGGTCATATTTATGGCACTTTCATTTAGTTCACGCTTTGAGATTCACATGAATGGCTTTCATGTAGGTGGTAGAGTTTTTTTTTTAAATTTAATACGTAAAATTAGTGATTATTAGAAGGAAATGCTGTTAAATAAAATTTTATAATATTATTATAAATTATGTTTATTTTAGCGCTTAATGATAGAAACTTATATACAAAGGGGCCGGCTCAACAGACCCTTGGAAGTCGTATACCTTTACAGAATATAACTTTTACCTGTGGAGATTTGCCTTTTTTATGAATAAACATACTTTAACATAGTATCTTAAAGAAAACACATACATTACAATAATAATAGCAACTATAATTTATTTACAACATCTTACAAATCAATTATTTACTTCCACTTATCTTTTTGTAGTGATATTTACACGTTAATTGGTAAATTCATGTTTACTTAAATTCGTTACTTCAACAGTCCTTATTCTAACATATAGTTTTAATGAAGAATAGTACGGTAGATAATTATTTTTAGCGTTCGTCCCGAAGGTGTGGAAACATTCTAAAGTATTTGTAAATATTGTTCCAGTTGTCCTAATGTTCTCTCAATTGTCACTCTCTCGAGTACGCACCAGGTTTAAATTTCATTGATGATTTAAAAGTTTTGATGGGCCGAATAATAACTTGTCATATGGATGCCAGTAAAAGCTGAGAGTTTTCTCAGATGAAGCTGTAACTAGCTTTCATTCATATGGCCAATGAAAGGGCGTTGTAAGTCGTATCTAAATCTTGAAGACTACGGGTATAAAACATTTATAGGGCTGCTTAAGGTTCCAAAACTAAACTTTTGGAACTTATAAGAGGTACCTTCAATTGATCTTTACGAGATGACAACTTTTATTCAAAAAATTCTTCCGAGCAATATATATATATATATATATATATATATATATATATATATATATATGTGTGTGTGTTTAAATTAATTGTAGTATTAAATATAAATGCAACACTATTTGAGTCTGATAAATAGTAGTTATTTTTCATTCAATGAGAATGGATTGTCTTGTTAAAGGCTATTAGAATACAAATGGAGGCTTAGCTCAGAATAAATAGGAGGAATATTTTTCTACAGCGTGTTATTTTCTATATTAAATAACTCAACTTTTTTGCATAACAATATCTCGCCCGCCTTTTAAAATATATTAACATAAAAAACAAGTATTGTAATTCATCACCATTTGAATAGTCAGCTATTTCTGTTAGTTAGTTATCTGATTTTAGATCGGTCGACCATGGTAAAAATACTAAATATTCTTTTTAAAAGAAGTTTCACAGAGCAATTTTCTCTTTCATTGGGTGATTTTAGGAATGCGTATTCATTATTTTTTTTGTTCTTAGCATATATTCAGTGTCCATAATTTTACTATTTTTCTTAAATTGAAATAAATAGGAACTTATAATTATGAATAGCGTCGTGGGAAGCTACATTTTAAGCCAACAATAGAACACACATTGGTTCTAATGGTTTTTAATATATCTTGGGTTATATAATGTTTTCCCTTGAGGCAAAAATAGGTTATTTTTTTTAAACTGGTTATAATTGTTAGGGCTATTTGGCTATTTACAGGCAATGGAAAGGCTATACTGTAGGCTCAGGTTTCAAGGGCCTGTTAGGTAATATTATCCCTTTCCTGGCTGTATCCATGATTTAGGTTTGAAACCTATCTGCCAGGAAGGCGTTGTTTTGGCATTCTACGATTCCCATGATGATTGGGCGTTCCGGATGGAGGTGAAGTTTCACCTACTCTGTCCAGGGGCAGTACTTGATGACGGCTTACCGTGTTGCTTTTCATGTAATAATATTTATTGCCAAGAGTTTTTAATTTTTCGTCGTTCTATTTGGATGTTTCAAATTATGTAACATAAATAACAAATCCTACTTCTTTCTTACTCGTTTCCCCATTGAATCACATACATTTTCTTCAATGTGATTAATAGGAAATTATTAGTATATGGTTCAAATAGTAATATGGAAGTATGGTAGTTGTTGAATGATTTAAATGTTGAGGTTAATTTGTTGGTGGATGTAGACTGGATGAAATGAAAGATTTGGAGGGGCGAAGTTACAGTTATTGATTGTGAGTTGTGTTAACAGAATGCAGTGTTCTGCTCTCCTTGTTCAGTTATTACATTCATGTTTCAGTGCTCTCCATGTCCAGGTATTCCCTTCAGTTGCAGTGCTATCTGTGCTCAGCTATTGTCTACAGTTGCAGTGTTTCTGTGCCCAGCTATTGTCTAAAATTGCAGTGAGCTCTCTGTGCCCAGCCATTGTCTACAGTTGAAGTGATGTCTGTGCCGACCTATTGTCTACAGTTGCACTGCTCTCTGTGCCCAGCTATTGCCTACGGTTCCAGTTCTCTGTGTGACCAGCTATAGCCTACACTTGCAGTGCTCTCTATGCCCAGCTTTTGTCTGAAAGTGCAGTGAGCTCTCTGTACCCAGCTATTGTCTACAGTTGCAGTGCTCTCTGTGCCGAGCTATTGTCTGAAATTGCAGTGAGCTCTCTGTGCCCAGCTATTGTGTACAGTTGAAGTGATGTCTGGGCCCGGCTATTGTCTACGGTTGCAGTTCTCTGTGTGGCCAGTTATTGTCTACAGTTGCAGTGCTCTCTGTGCCCAGCTATTGCCTGAAATTGAGTGAGCTCTCTGTGCCCAGCTATTGTCTACAGTTGAAGTGATGTCTGTGCCGAGCTATTATATCAAATTGCAGTGAGCTTTCTGTGCCCAGCTCTTGTCTACAGTTGCAGTGCTCTCTGTGCCCAGCTATTGTCTGAAATTGCAGTGAGCTCTCTGTGCCCAGCTATTGTCTACAGCTGAAGTGATGTCTGTGCCGAGCTATTGTCTGAGATTGCAGTGAGCTCTCGGTGCCCAGCTATTGTCTTCTGGTGAAGTGATGTCTGTGCCGAGCTATTGTCTGAAATTGCAGTGAGCTCTCTGTGCCCAGCTATTGTCTACAGCTGAAGTGATGTCTGTGCCGAGCTATTGTCTGAAATTGCAGTGAGCTCTCTGTGCCCAGCTATTGTCTTCAGCTGAAGTGATGTCTGTGCCGAGCTATTGTCTACAGTTCCACTACTCTCTGTGCCCAGCTATTGTCTACGGTTGCAGTTCTCTGTGTGACCATATATAGCCTACAGTTGCAGTGCTCTCTGTGCCCAGCTATTGTCTGAAATTGAAGTGAGCTCTCTGTGCCGAGCTATTGTCTACAGTTGCAGTTCTCTCTGTGCCCAGCTATTGTCTACAGTTGCATTGCTCTCTGTGCCGAGCTATTGTCTGAAATTGCAGTGAGCTCTCTGTGCCCAGCTATTGTATACAGTTGAAGTTATGTCTGGGCCCGGCTATTGTCTACGGTTGCAGTTCTCTGTGCCGAGCTATTGTCTGAAATTGCAGTGAGCTCTCTGTGCAAAGCTATTGTCTACAGTTGAAGTGATGTCTGGGCCCGGCTATTGTCTACGGTTGCAGTTCTCTGTGTGGCCAGCTATTGTCTACAGTTGCATTGCTCTCTGTGCCCAGCTATTGTCTACGGTTGCAGTGCTCTCTGTGCCATATTATTGACTACAGTTGCTGTGCTCTCTGTGCCGAGCTATTGTCTGAAATTGGAGTGAGCTTTCTGTGCTCCGCTATTGTCTACAGCTGAAGTGATGTCTGTGCCGAGCTATTGTCTACGGTTGCAGTTCTCTGTGTGGCCAGCTATTGTCTACGGTTGCAGTTCTCTGTGTGGCCAGCTATTGTCTACAGTTGCATTGCTCTCTGTGCCCAGCTATTGTCTACAGTTGAAGTGATGTCTGTGCCGAGCTATTATATCAAATTGCAGTGAGCTTTCTGTGCCCAGCTATTGTCTACAGCTGAAGTGATGTCTGTGCCGAGCTATTGTCTACGGTTGCAGTGCTCTCTGTGCCAAATTATTGACTACAGTTGCTGTGCTCTATGTGCCCAATTATTGCCTCAGTTGTAGTCCTGACTGCGCCCAGTTATTGTGTCTAATTGCACTGCTCTCCATCCTTAATTATTGGCTTCCGTTGCAGTGCACTCCATGTTCTGTAATTCCCTTGAGTTTTGACGTTCTCGGCGCCCATTATTGCTTACAGATTCACCTTGACCTTTAAGGCTAAAAGCTCAAGCCTCATTCCCAGTCAAATTTTCTCCAATTCTTCGTCACTCCTAATTTGCATACCGCGACATTTGCTCATAAATTATGCTAGTTTAATAACACAAAGCCAGTCTACATTATTTTAAATTGGTCTTAAATGAATTTGTTTGATCTTCGCTGTATATGTCATGAACAGTATTAGGGATATTTAGCAAGTTTTATGAAATGACTATAGTATGATGTGAAGTTGTTGGTTTACAATACTTACAAACCATAATCCTTAGCTTGTTAGGAGATTACAAGCTTTAAGGTTGTTAAAAAAACTTGTACCTGTCGTAATCTGTAGTTCAAAAAAATAATTATTTATGAGCTCATATTTGTTTTGAATTCCTTCTGAAATACTCAACTAAATTAAAAGATTTTATGATTTAGTGGAAGTCAAATAATCAACTATTATTAACCTAATACTAAGATGGAAAGGCTTTCCTTAACGGCATGTGACTTGGACTCCTACCTGGAAGTACTCCAAAGGGATTTTATAATGAATATTTTAAACCTGTGCTTTATAGTTATTGAATGCAGCTGAAAGAAATGGCGGAAAAAGATTGAAGATCACTCATTGTTATTTTGACGTTTCGTCACTCCTGACATTGCAATTAATTGGATGTATAAATAAAGCGCGTTTGAGCTTGATATTTATATCAGGTCCTCTTAGTAAGCCTATTTCAGTTATCAAGTAGGTCCTCTTTTTTATGGTTTTAGCATAAGAACGGTGATATTCTTATTTTTTTAAATGCTTAAAAAAGTACTAAAGTGCTGGATTGGAATAAAAAAAATAGCCTTAGAGTTATTTAGAGTATTCCAATTATTTAAAAAATCGAATAAAGAAGTATTTCATATTCTTACCTATTGATTCATCCGATTATGTGCACATATTTGACAAATTCTCTTGTATATGAGACAGCAGTAGTGGATTCTTTCAACGATGCCAGCTCGAGTAACTTAGCATAAATTATTATGTCACTGCATTGAAATCGTAGAATATCATTTCTTTCCCATTCGAGTGTTAATAGAATTTATATGTTTGGTTAATTATATGGAGTAAGTACAATATAATTCAATTTTTCTCTAAGGATTTTGTGATCTTGTTTTTATGCATGATCAATTGTACGCATAAAGTTTCATAAATGCATCGAGTTTATTATACATATGCCAATAGTTTATATTTTTCTCGCCGTTACCCCCCCCCCGTTCAGTCCACCAGTTTTTATAATGTTTTTGAAGGATTATAATAACTTTGCCCCTCTAAATCAGTAATTTTTCACACTATCCGCCTGTGCTGGGCCCCAATTATAAATACACAACAAATGTTTCTTCCTGATGCAATTCATTTGAGTTCTACCTAGAGTGGCGAGTTCGATTCTCGCCTGGGCAAAGGAATTTATTTAGTGACGAAATTCATTAAATAAAATCCTTAGTCCCACCCTGGCTAGAAAAGGGTGGTAACCTGTTGATAACCCGTCCCGGATTAGCCTTAGCTGCAAAAAGTGGACGTTAATAAATAATTTAATAATTCTTTTCATTTGGGTTACTGAGGAGGTATCTTCTGAAGGTGTGAACTCCATACAGAAAGTTAACCTCTACTTCTTTGAACAACGTAAATATAATCGAGTGTATGTAAAATATCTCCCATTTACATATTTTTGAAAATCATTTTATCACTTAAATCACTTTCTTTATATTGTGAGTATTTACTTAGCTCTCATTGCTATATTTTTTTATTTCTATTTTTAGGCAAGAAGATGTAAATTAAAAGTGGTATTTTAATTCTCAGGACATAAAGTATAAGTACTCCTCCATTTTATGTAGTTATGAAAGCTTTTTATGACATCCTTATTGCTAGGTTTTGGCAGACGAGAACAGACATTAGGATGAGAAGTTTCGAGAAGTGAGCCATACAAACATGAGGAGCCTTATTGTTCGACTTGATTCCAGGAATTGTTAAACTTCTTGTTGGCCAAGTAACGGTATCAACTTATTTGTTTTAGTTTTCACCCTCAATATACTCCTACTCTCTATACTTCTAGTACTAGCAATAATACAAAAACTTATATATCAGTTACCCTACTTAAATACCACTTTTTCCTAACATCGTACCTTAAGAAGAATATGTACGGAAATTTTGAAAAAGCTTTCATAACTATATAATAAAAAGTCCGTCACGCAGGGGCTGCGTAAACTAAGTAGATTTCCTTCGTGAAGTTTAGTAATAAATAAATCTACATACTGCTCACGCAATACCACCGTGAATAAATACAAACGGAAATAAGAAATGTTTCATCCAATTTCAATAACCTGCCGACAGGAAGCATTAGAAATGTAAACAAACGGTTCTGCCCGACTCACACCAGAAAGAAAAACAATTGCTGAAATATATCAGAATATAAAATATTAATTTTATTGAGAACTATGTACTATATCTAGTACTGTATTTAATTATGAGTCAGAATAATTGTTATCCCAATCAATCAAATTTTAGTAGTCCAAAACCTTAAGACGGGGGGGGGGTCACCAGGACATATTTGCATGTATCTCGTATAATAAAGGTCTCTTGAATACAAGTTTTGGTATTTACGCTTCGAATAATGTGATTTATTATGTAGCAGAGTATTGTTTATGTACCATGCGTAGAAGTGGCGGTTTGCTGAACTGAAAAATGCAAATATCTCGGTTAATATACAAGATAGTGAATAGATATATATATAACAATAATTATAGTACGTTAAATTTTCAATAAGATTGGTTCTATACAATTTTTCGATCCGACATATGGTAACAAAAATATTTAGAATTTTCGAAAATCCTCCCATTTAAACACCCCTACCCCTGACCCGATTTCAGCCGTTAACTAACTCGATCTTTCTTTTTACATAAAACGACTTAATATCGAGTTTGGTAACGATTAAACAATAATTGCGACCGCTAGAGCGGCAACAGACAAGTATATATATATATATATATATATATATACATATATACATACATACAGTTTTGAACGGACCTCATTTTCGTCATCTCCTGGGTAGGATCGATGGACATTTGAAGAAAAATTTCGAAAATCGCGTAATGAGTACGACCTCAATAGCTGATTTCCCTTAAGGGAAATCTGCTAAAATGGAGGAAGAACCCATACTTTATGACCTGAGAATTTACATTACTATCTCAATTAATAGTTGGCATACAATATTAATTTCGGTATACATTCCTATTAAGGTGCGATGTTAGGAAAAAGTGGTATTTAAGACTTTTTCCTAACATCGTACCTTAATAAAAATGTATGCCGAATTTTTTATTGTATGCCAACTATTGAGATTGTAATTTGAATTCTCAGGTCATAAAGCACGGGTTCTTCCTCCATTTTATATAGTTATAAAAGCTTCTTCAAAACGAACATTAATTAGGAATAGAAGTTTCGATAAGTGAGCCACACAACCTTGAACAACCTAATGTTCGAGTTGTTTCCTTCAGTCGTTGTTTAAACTTTTTGTAGGCCAAGCGGTTCGTTAGAAATAGCCAAATCCACAGGGAATTGGAGGACACTCCTATTTCAGTTCACATTCAACAACTTGTAAGGAAATATCATGGGTGCCTTACCAAGTCATGTGGAGCCACCCATTATAAGTTAGGTTCAACCACCGAAGAACGACTATGTCCAAGATTGTACCAAAGTATAATAATTTTATAACAGATCTTATAAAAACACTTTGTTTATAATATTTATGTATTGGTCCAAATAAATTTTCTTTCTTTCTTGTAGGTTACTCTTACCGTCCTGTTGTTCACAATAAGACAGTACATTATTATATACCGTAAACCCTTCTTAAATCCCATATGTCCCTTACACCTTAGAAAGAAACCTGAAATTGAAAGTGTAAAAAGTTCACCCAGAGACACCATTGACTGCGGGTAATTTTTCGGCTCAAGGTAAACACGTTTAGTTTACACAATCATTGTTCGTCAACATTTTTTTAATCTCCTTTGTTCGTGTATAAAACTTGCTAGCAGGTCTTTACTAAGGAGGGAGGTTTTATGAGCTTGACTAGTCATATTTGATGAGTGAACATATTGGGGTGGTTAGGCAGTAAATATTCAGCGGCTCTATTGACGTCAATCGGATTGATTAAAGTTCTTTATTCAAACTGTCCTCCTTTGCTCATCGATCCTGCCACTGACATTTGACTTCAGTCCTCCTCCTTCACAGGTTCTGCTCGCGTCTCGTTTGACTCCTCAACAAGTTTTGAACAAGACCACCAGCCAGCTGTTTGGTTTAATCGGCAGAATGTTCTACTTTTTAAAATATATTTCAGGCGAGTTGAAGGAATATTCTCAGTCTTTAAAACTTTATTAATTCGTTCTACACTTTCTTTTGGTCTGCAATTAAAAAAATAAGCTGCAATTTTCATGTCCATTAACTTATCCGTTACAAGTTATTAATGCATTTTATTACAAACCAACGGTATCACTGATTACATTTTCACACAGTGTAGAGATTTTGAATTACTTGATTCTACCCAACACTTTATATTAGAAACATTCTGAGAAGAATAAGTACTCTTTGTTGGAGAGATAAGTGTGGCTGTTCACCTACAGTGAGTTGCTGGCTACTCAGCTAAATCCCCAACACAAGACATGATTTTTGTGATAACAGAATTTTTTAAAATTGTTTTTATTAACGTCCAATTTTTGCAACTAAAGCTAATTGGGACGGGTCATCTACAGGTTACCACCCTTTTCTAGCCAGGGTATAACTAAGAATTTTATTTAACGAATTCCGTCACTAAATAACTTCCTACTGCCCAGGCAGGAATCGAACTCGCCACTCTAGGTTTACCATATGATATTAAGGTCAGTGCTTTACCTCACATGTCGGGAGCCCCTTTTTTTGTTTTAATTTAAATAATTATTTTTAAAAATTATTTAAACATCTGGAACATAACTTATTTTTGTTGTTTTAGTATTAAGCGATTACAGAGATCCATCAGATGAGGGCATTAAAGCCCCAAGGGGGGGGGAGGAGTTAACATAATTAAACTCTCTGTAAGAAAGAAAAAAATATGATGGACAAAAATATAGAAATCAAATCAAAACGGAATAGTTAAAGGAAACCATAACATTTATCGAATAATATGTAAAAAAGAGAATACTAAGGCACATCGTATTTTTGTATGAACATCCAGGCCCCTTGGAAGAATTTTCAGAACATGTCCTAAAAGAGGATAAAAAACAATTTAAAATGTATATGAAAATATTATGAACAAAGTAAAACCTAAAAAAGGGGTAACATTTTAATAAATGTATTTACAAATAAAAAAATACATAAAAAATGCACATTAGCCGTTTATGCATACTATCAAATTGTAATTTTTGATAGTATTGACCTAATAATATTCATTATTTGTTATCTTTTGCATTGCTCAATGCCAGAAATAACTTAAAATGTGTTCCTTTATATCTGACTTTCTATCGTCCATCTTGAGAGATTGCCTGACACGAGTGTAGTGCGGGTGGTTTACTTTAGGCGCTCTCGACTAATGTTCATGCAAATACATGTATGTATCTTATTCTCTGAATCTATTATCTCTCTCTAATCCTCTTTCTAAAAACAATAACCATGCAATATTCTTATACTCCCATAGTAAAGAATTTACTAGGAAAATTAATCAACTTGTAAACTTCTACTTTTTGAAGCATAATGACTAATGAGTATTTATATCCTACATTGCCTAATCATCAAAACAAATAAAGAGTATTGTAATAAAAATGGAATGTCTGATTTAGGAAGCTTGAAATTTAACATTTTCTGAATTTCTTTATAAACTAGATAATATTACCTGTGAAACATGTAGCTCCCTGTCAGTTAACATTAAGACTATGTGTCATTACAACCTTTTAAGTCGTGTTTACTTCTGTTAATATAGTCTTAGGTACATCATTATAAAAAAATAAGTAATAAAACAAGCTATTTAATGAACAATAGACTCGTGAAGTTTTCTTATTTATTTATTTTACATTATTTACCTCAAATATTTAACTTATTAAATAATAAGATTATAGAATGTACTCCTGTGGGGCTTGCGCTTAGCCATATGAGTTAAGGCGATGGTCTTAATGAATGAATTGGTAAAACTTAGGTCGTGGGTTCAATTCCTCCGTAGGTATTTACTTAGTAACGGACTCAATAAATAAAATCCTTAGTCCCACCCTGGTTAGAAAACAATAGTAACTTGTAGATCATCCGTCCATTGTGACTTAGTATTTTAAAGTTGGACAACAATAAATCATTTTTTTAAATGCTTTTCACGTAGAATCTCACGTATTAACATTAAACGCCATATGATTTTTCAACTCACTTAAATTTTATTAACGAACGTTTGTTTTATTTATAGTATCTTTTTTTCTTTAAAAATATTCGTACAATTGAGAATGGGAGGAATATTTTTCTCGTCCCAAAGCAAAAATTCTTACCTTATTTTAATTGATTAAACTAATAAATTTATATTCTTTCCATTTTTTTTATTAGATGCTATTATTAGGTCTCAACGATGAGCATTTTTGAAATTCGAAACGAACTATCTGCCAAAGTCAAATGCTAATGTCTATCCAAAGTCGAGTAAATAATCGGGAAGTAAATTGCTTAAAATTTGCTGTACGATACATGAGTTTAATAAAAATGCGGATGTATCATTTGTTAGTGGAAAATTGAATTGTTTGAATAGATGATCGACGCGGAAGTTATAAACGTAAACATTAATAAAAATGTATATTGATTCGGAATTATTTCTTATATAAATGCAATTATTTATTTAATTTATGATAACTGGTTCAATAAAAATTAAATTATTTATTAACGTCCATTTTTTGCAACTAAGGCTAATTGGGACGGGTTGTCTACAGGTTACCACCCTTTTCTAGCAAGGGTGGGACTAAGGATTTTATTTAATAAAATTCCGCCACTAAATAAGCTCCTATTGCCCAGGGTGGGAATCGAACTCGCCACTCTAGGTTTACCATGTGAGATTATGGTCGACACTTTAACTCACATGGCTAACCTGAGCCCCTGGTTAATAAAACATCTAAACTATAGCTAGGGCTTGCTCAAAAGTATATGATTTTATTGAGTTTTCCAAAAAATATAATAAAAGATTAAATCTAAAACTATACTTCATTTCCAACTTTCATTACATTCCTTTAAATCACCTTTGCTATTTTCTTTGTTAGTTTTAGTCTTCAACCTCCCAAGATATTGTGAGTATTCTTTACAGATTTCTCTAGAGTACTACTATTCCTCTTTGCGCTATCAATTTTTAGGTAAACTTTATAACATGACTCTTCCGATTTTTGCCACAATTTTTTTTTTTTTTAGTTTTCCAACTTTTAACACATTTATTACAACTTTTAACACTGTTAGTTTACAAGATATATTTAATGTAGTTTTTTTAAACAAGTTGATTTAAGCAAATATTGTTGAAATAATCCCTATCTTTTATGCCATTCAGTTATCTCGCTAACAGTTAAACGTGTTAATAGTTTATCCAAAATGATATTATTTATTAGTGGACCTCATTTTCGTCATCTACTAGGTAGGATCGATGGGCATTTGAAACATTTTTTGAAAATCGCGTCATGAGTACAACCCGAATAACTGATTTCCCTTAAGAGAAATCTGGTGCATGCATTCGCCGCTTGGCAGTTGTTTCATAAATACCCCTGAAGTAATATACTGTTTCAAATTTTAGCATTGATTTTCATACTCGCTCAAAAACTAATATCTCATCAGATTTTAAAATTCACTCAACCATTGTAGAGAGATATAGCTTGTTGTAGCCATTTTGGTTTCACACAACTTTACTTTTAATTTAGTATTTAAAAGGGGAGCCTAAAAGGCTCATATTTCTTTTTCTTTGATAGGTATTGCAGTTTGATTATAGTGGAAATGTCTTGTTTATGAAACTTGAAAACAAAAAACTTCTTCTTTAGGGAGACAACTGATGCGATGGTGTATTACAGGCGTTATTTGAAAGTTTGAACAATTTTTTTCTTGTTATTTCTTGTTTCTATATATCTAGAGTGAAATATAGTTAGTGTGTGAGAGAGAGAGAGAAAGTAAGATACTAAAGGAGATGAAGGTATATATTCAAAGGTTGTAGGCTTGGGCACGAAAAGGTGCAATGAATTATATAAGGACAGTGTAAGACCAACTGCAAACTTTTCTCCTCAAACTTCCTCTGTACATATGGCCTCAGTCAACGAAGTACGTGGAATGTATTATTTCAGGAGTTATTAAGAGCATAGTTGGTTAACCCCATCTCACTCCTCGCGGATAATGCATACATTTAGACTTATCTGTTTTAATTTTTTTTAATTTTATCCTTGGTTCAGTTAATTATTACCTCAGCATAGAGCAATCAGTATATTTTAACTCGTCACACAAGAGTGAATAGAATCTGAACCATTGTCTGATATCTTGATTACAGAAATGACTGAGATATTCACTGAGAATAAATTAGGATAAATAAAACATACATTGTTCCTCTTAAGTGCCCCGAAAAAGAAACGGAACTGAATATATTTGTTTTCTATAATTAAAGATTGCAAGCCGAAAAAATAATTGGGTCTTTATATATTCGAAAGTCATTTTTGTGATATAATAAATAAATCTTTCAATTGTACAAATTATTTTATTTTAGCAGATTTCCCTTGAGGGAAATTTTTCTTCAAATGTCCAACGATCCTGCCTTGAAGATGACGAAAATGAGGTTATCACTCTAGCGGCCGCAATTATTGTTTTATCGTTATCAAACTCGATATTTAGTCCTTTTATGTAAAAAGAAAGATCAAGTTCGTTAACGGCTGAAATCGGACCAGAGGGAGGGAGGGGGGTTAGAGGGGGAGAATTTTGAAAATTTGAAATATCTCCGTTACTATACGTTTAATTGAAAAAATGTGTAAAATCAATCTTATTGCAAATTAAATGTACTATAGATATTTTTATATACATTTATTCTTTATCTTAAATATTAACCGAAATATTTTTCAGTTTTCTGTGTTCAGCAAACACCCATTTCTACTCATGTTACATAAACAATACTCGGTAATGTAATAAACCACATTATTCTAAGCTGAAATACCAAATATTGTTTTCAAGAAACATGCAAATATGTTCTGGTGACCCCCCCCCCTCTGCCTTAAGGTTTTGGATTACTTAAATTTAATTGGTTGAGATAAAAATTATTCTGATTCATTATAAATTATAGCACTAGATATAGTAAATAGTTTTCAATCAAATTAATATGTTTTATTCTGATATATATTTCAGTAATTGTTTTTCTTTCTGGTAAGAGTCGGGTTGGCAGACCTATTTGTTTACATTTCAGGCGCTTCCCGCCTGGAGGGGGAAGATTTGTTATTACTGTTTGTATTTATACACTTAATATTCACGTTGGTGTTGTGTTACCAGTATGTTGAATTATCTATTAGTAAACTTCTCGACGGAAATTACGCAGCCCTTGCGTGACGGACTTTTCTGGTGGGGTGAGGTTGACGAATCAGGTTATCAAGAACACAGTTTTGCTACTCCTCAAAATATATTTTTAAGCGCTTCCAGGAATTTGCCATATTCAGAGTATCAGAGCGTAGGATTTGACTAGACAAACGGTACTGGGCTGAACTCTACCGATGCATCTCTCATGGCAGGCCTTAAAATCCCACAAAACTGTGTTCTTGATAGCTTGTTATAAATTACTTAATTTTTTGCAAGCACCTTCAAAACACTTAACTACTGCATGTAACTAACTGTAGTTTTCTCTTTCAAAGTTTTGAGCACTTTCATCAACCTGTCTCCTGTCTCAGTTGTGTTTAGTAGTTCTTCTTCTCATCGTTTAAACACAGTATTTGTTTATAGTTTTTATTTCATGACTATTCACCCGTATTCTTCCTAACTATATCAAAGTGTTATTATAAAATTGGATACTTCCAAAACATATTATTGTACGATTATGCAAGTATAGATATTTTGCTAGCATTGAAAATATAAATTCAAACCTAGACTATGAAGACGCAACATAACATTTTTATCATTTATTTCCTTTTGAGCATTGTTTACTCTTTTCTTCGGAATTTCTCTACAAGAAGGTGAATAAAAACTTTAGGGTTTTCTGTCCTTACATTTAAGTTAATAAACGAATTTATGCTTCTGAAAATATTTGTTTCAGCACCCGACATATATTTTTTAGCTTAATGTTATTCTTAAATATACCTGTGTCGTTCCCAAGGTTCATGAGTTAACCCATTGAATGAACATTTAAAGAACCCTTTCCACACAGCAGCCTTTTGAGGTTAATTATATTACTCAGTAGTTGGGAATATTTTTATGATAGATTTAAATGTCCTGAGGACAATCCGGTTGGTGTTATATACACCAAATTCATAGAGGACTGTTCTTAAATAGGGTGCTAATCAGAAGATAGTGTTGGTTAAAACATCTCAGGATTGTATTGGCATCAGCAAATACGCCTAACCACTCTCAAGGAACCCAGATTCTAGCACGGCCTATAGAAAACTGCTTTATAATATTAACCATTGCTTAATCATTTGAGCTTAAAGTTGACAGTCATTACGGAAGCATGTGAGTATAACGCTGGTCTGTATGAAATTGGGGACCGTTGTGAATAGCACAGTTGTTGGAGCAAAGCGGAGCAAATAGATATTATTATATAATATCTACTATTAAGAAGAAGAAGAATTCACTAGCGTTTGGGAAAAACCACATAAGTCCAAAATTGGCATTTTTTTTTAATGCATAAGTATCTACTCAATGATATCCTCCTTTGAGAAAAACGACATAAGTTACAAACCACATTTGACTGTTCAGCAGTGAAATGAAAAAATCACACATGTCATTTAAGAAAAAAATAAATTTGAGAAAAAGAGCATAAGTTGACTTAAGTCAAATAATTTGTGTAAGAAAAATGTATTATCTATCAGTATGTTATTATGTATTTTTGAAACTGGTAATGGAAAGGATTTATTTATAGTGAGCTTTTATGTTTTATACAAGAAGCAATTGTGCCTCCTGAAAAGTTGTTGTTTTTGACTTAAGTGGTTTTTCCCAAATCTTAGTGAATTTAACTATTATTTTATGATGGATGTTAATATTTTAAATAATGCCACCTTAGAGACTAAAACCACTTTTTAGAGCACCAGACTGGTCATAATGGAGTAGATTTGCAAAGGATTCGCAATCTGAGGCTGAGGTAGCCATTGGAGAATGGTTTAAGTCATATGTGGGCAACCCCGGCCCGCGATAAGGTTTGATCCGGCCCGTGAGACATGTTGAAAAACCCAATCAAACAAAAATATTACGCTACCAATTCCAAATGAGGAAGATGAGGAGAGATTTGTGCCTTTTGCAGTACTTATAAATGCGAAAAGTTCTTTTTACTGATGAAAGTTAATAAATCAAAACATCGTACAAGGCTGACTGGCGATAATTTGGAAAATTCTTTTCGTCTTTGTATCAGTGGAATTAATCCAAACATCGATGGATTAATTTTCCAAATGGAAGCTCATTTATTGTACCATGTTGTGCCTATTTTTTGCATGTTATTTAATAAATTGTATTATAATTACATCGTCGTTATAATTTCATGTCTGCTATCTATCGTTAAACATTATGAACACTACTTTAAAATGAACTACTATTAAAAGCGGCCCGCGAACGTATTTGCACACTAAAGTTTGGCCCGCTACATGTCAAAGGTTGCCCACACTTGGTATAAGTGGCCGACAGAGAACCAGTTTTACAAGAAAGAACAGCAGAACATCCTATATATTGTACGAAAACAGAACCACTGTTTTATTAAAATTGAAATTCATTTGCCTCAGGAGAAAAAAAAGTGGCCGATAACGCATAATAAATAAAATAATAATTATTATAAAAATAATGAATTCGGCATTATTCTATTCCATGCAAAGGTTTATTTCTTTAGAAAATCCTGGGGTTTAATAGTACTAGTAGAGACTAATATAAGCGAACAATAATTTATTTGCAGGTTCGATGGTGGATTCCTAATGATATTCCAATAATAGCATCGGATGATATCTGTCCGATTCGGTTACGAACATCATTCACAGGCTTGCCTTACATAATTAAGAAAATTGCTTAACATTCCTTTGCCAACCATTGACTTTCTTCCAATAGGTCATTAAATCCGTGTAAAAGGAAACTCACAAACAAACACGTACACCCGATATCATTTACAGAAAATAATTGAACCGATTCCAACTCACATTGAACCTTTTCCAGCCTATATTGAATTTCTCTCATGGAGAATTTAGTTTAACGAAGCCCAACTTTCTGTAAATAATCTGCTTCCTTTCCGTTTTAAATGCTTTCAAATCAAACTAAATCTATCAAATATGGTTTATTTTTGCCAACGTTGTACTTAAGAATGCATTTAATCAAATTATTTTATTATTTATTTTAACATCGGTTCGGTTTGAAACCTCTTGCAGCGAAAAATATTCTAGTGAGTCAATAAGCGCAGGACTTCCTCGATTTAGCATATCAGCTGGAAAAAAAATTAAAATTACGTGTTTGATTAAATACAGTTATTTCCAGTCAATCTTAAATATTATTGTAATGTATTACATATATTCTTTTTTTATTTGGGAGAACTATCTGGTCAAAATATTCAATTTTTTTCAATAAAATAATTTAATCCCCTCTGCACCCAAACTCTGTAGCACAACTAAATTTGTGTGCCAACTTTGAGTTTCATTGAAAAATTGATAGTTTCATTCGTTTAAGCGTGTCTATAATTCTGCGGAATGCATTATACTAAAGTAAATTTTAAATTTAAAAAAAAATAAACGTTAATTAGGAAAGGAGAAAAAATGCATTTTCTGTAGAAAGGTTCCTTTTGAAAGTAGGCTGAGTGCTTCTGTCGTGACCGATGTTGTTTACTTACCAAGGAGCTTGATCAACTCTTTTGAAGTCATTTCCAGGCCTTCTTAATTTCTGTTTTTTTTTTTTTTTTGCATTTCATTAACCAGAGTTTTGATGAGCTCATCTAATTTGTAACGTTTTTTGCAATTTAATACATGTTCGTTTTAAGAAGTCCGACATTCAGGTGAATTAATCGAACAGACTCCTCTTCTGCTCGAATGGAACGGTTTTACACAGTTATTATGTCATCGTGTAGTAATAAACCTACCTGAATGCAAAAAAATACAAATAACTCATTTATTATTCTAGTTACTGTTACACTTAATACTCTGGTTATTATCACAGAAAATGTGTATGGGACAATTGTTATACAAAATGAAATATACAACAAGATTGGTTCTATACAATTTTTCGATCGGTCTCATAACGGAAATATTCCGAATTTTCTCCTTAACCCCCCCCACCGGCCTGATTTTAGCCGTTAACGAACTTGATTAGTTTTTCGCAACACGTTTAAATGTCGAGTTTGGCAACGATCAAACAAATGTTGCGACCGCTCGAGCTTTAACAGTGTGTGTGCGTGCGTGTGTGAGTGTGTGTGTGTGTGTGTGTGTGTGTGTGTGTGTAAATTTGAGCGGACCCCATTTTTACCATCTCCTAGGTAAAATCGATGGAGATTTGAAGATCTTTTTTTAAAAATCGCACGACTACAACCCAAGTAGTTGTCTTCTTTTAAGGGAAATCTTCTAAAAATGGCAGTTGGTTGGTAAATTAACATGTGCGCACACTTGTAGATTTTCTTACAAATGTATTTTTCTCCTGGGAGTCTGACCATGGCACGATTCGTTCTATACTGGCAATTGGCACTGACTTAGAACAAAAAAAAATCTAATTTGTGAATTCAGGGATTTTCACAGTCCATGTTATTACGTCTATGGCCGTTCTATTTGCCAGGTAATTGTCCCATTTACATCCTCTGTGACCGTTGTTATGAGCACTATCTAGAAATTAATCATTCCTTTGAATGGCATATTATTTCTATTCGTTTCATTGGTTCATTTTGCCCCAAAACTCTGGGCATAACACTCATTTAAATATTTGTATTTGTCAATTATCCTGTTATGCTGGAACGTGGATATAAATTTCTTCGAAGAATCTAAAAACATTAAGTAAATGTAGTTTAATAATAATGGTAACTATTTATTTATTTACCCTCATTCATGAATGAACAAGAATGTAATGAAATATTCGATCTTTCACCGACGTATTTGGTGTTTGTTGCATTCAACAGTGAATGTCGACATTCTCTGATTTCTGTCTTTCACGGTAACATACACACATTAAACATATGCGCAAACACACATCATCTGTTTAGTTCCTTCTTGTCCGCACAATGTTGTTTGTTGTTCTTTAGTCGACAATTTTCACTGTTTATCTGCTTCAGTAGATAGTCAAATTTCACTACATTTTCCTTAAGAGAAGTCAGCTATTGAGGTTGGTCTCGATATTCGAGAATATTCCTTCTAATGTCAGTTGTTCCAACCAAGTAGATGAGGAAATTGGATATATATATATATATATATATACTAGCGGGCTCGACAGACTTTGTTCTGCATGCCATTTCAAGGATTAGGGTATTAAATTTAATAATATTATGTTTTAAACAAAAGCTAATAGCATTAATTAATAGCACAAACAAATTTGTATTATGTGCGCGTTTGTCTAAAAACAAATAGAAAAGGAAATCTCGGGAATTATTTATTCAGGCCTCCATTATAACCCCCACTCCCGTTCGAACCTAAAAAAAATTAATATAGCTTATAATCATGGAAGAATTAGTGCTAATTTACATATAGAGTTTTGTTAAGTTTTGTTCAATCGTTAGTGCCCAATAAAATTGTTGGATCCCACTTTAATTTTTTAGTGCATATCTCGTTTATACTTTATTATACGATAAAAGTGAATATAACAAAAGTTACTCTAAATAACAAAATAAACAACTCTCATCCTGTACATATTTGCCGAAAAACCAATAGGAAACGAAATATCGCTATTTTTAATTTTACGCCTTCCTTATGACCCCCACTCCTGCTCCATCTGCCGGGCTGATTTGTGAATCTAATTCACCCAGGGCATCACCCAAACGTGTAGAAAAAAATTCATTCAAATCGGTTCAGCCGTTTAGGAGGAGTTCAGTGACATACACACGTACATTAGAATTATAGATATATAAAGATATATATGCCAGCCACTGGCTAACAACTTTATTTTACTAAGAGAACTTTAACAATCAACTCTAGTTCTATTTATGGACATTTTCAAGTACTTAAGAACGGTAGAAATTTGCCATACAGTTAACTGAAATTTTAGCAACATACGTTATTAACGTAAGAACTTTTAAACAGAGTATTATTTCTAATATGATTAACTAATTTAATTCTCTACAATTTTATACAGATACTAATTCCTTAGATGGAATATGTAATATTTGATCTCGAAGGGCAATTCGCCCTTGATGTTGATGAATACACTGTCTGAGGCTGAGATAGAGGTGCATTACAGTAATGTGAATATTAAGGGATGAATTAATTGTGGTTTAGCAATAGATGGAAGGGATGGATTCAGTAATTCGCTGCAATAAGGGCCTCCTGACCGCTATCAAATCTGATGGGATGTGGTGCACTGTCCGCCATATTCTACTCTCAGCTCATCACCTTCATCCTATTATATGCTGAATGCAATGTCGAGAATTAAGAATAATGCAACTATTTTTAATGTGTTTATATAGGAATAAATTTCATTAAGATATAAAAGAAAAGCCTTTTACGCAGACTAAGTAAATTTTCCAAGTACGGAACACTAGTGATCTGCTACTGTCACTATTATAAGTTTATCTTTCAGAAAAAAGTAATTTCAATTCCTGCTACCGTCTTTTTTCTAATATTCCAGCTATAAAGAGACTATGTAAACAGGACTTGAAATTTAAGCTGGAAAAGTCTCTATTAAGTGTCTCAGCTGCTCGAAGCGAAAATCACATGCGTAGAAGTCGGGACGGGACGTACAGATAATATAAACATAACAAATATTTCTACTAATTAAATTTCCAACAAGGTTAGTTACATAAAATTTGTCGTCCCGTCTCATAATAACTGAAATATTTTGAATTTTTTATTTGCTCTCTCGTAAATCCCCCTGACATAAAACAATGACATATTTCAGCTTAATTAAGATAAGGCCCCACTTTACTGGCTTATTACTAATGTGAAACTTGAAGGATTGTAGCTTTACTCACTAGTAAAAACTAATACATACGAATATCTTCATTAATATTAGATTACGAAAAAGTATGTAAAACAACAATGAAATTAAATTTATAATAATAAATTAAATTGAATTAAATTAAATTAGCTATAAAACGATTTTCGAACATACTCATAATAACGGAAATATTTATAATTTCTTTTATCTCCCTCTAACCTCCTTCCCTTCACCAGAGTCCTATTTCAAAAAGAATGAACTTCTTCATCAAACGCTTAAATATCGTTTGTTCCTTATATCAAACGATAGTTATTACCACTAGAGCGCCAGTACAAAAATTAATAAGTATATTATATATATATATATATATATATATATACACACACACACACACACACACACACACACACACACACACACACACACACACACACACACACACACTCACACACACACACACAAACACACACACACACACATACACAAACACACACCCACAAACACATATACATATTTTTTTTAAGGCTTTTGGTCATTGTTAGTGAAAGAAGCTATTCTAGGCCAATATTTCGGGTGTTTAATTTTCTTCTTCAGAGATTTTTATAGGTACTACATTATATGTATTGCACATTACTATTGTTAAATACAAAATTACAATATATATATATATATATATATATATATATATATATATGTATATATATTTATATATACATATAACCTTAAGAATAAGGAAGGTTACAATCAGTATACATTGTGATTGTGAATGGTGTTTTTATTGTTGACCCTTGCCTCTATATTCTCGAAATATTGAATAGCCTAGAATAAAGCTTAAATTATTACCATTGACCACACAAAAAAACACCCATAAAATTTATAATAATATTCCAGTCAGAAACATCTATATTATTTTCTATTTATAAATATGTATATAATTTTGAACGAACCTCATTTTCGTCAATTCCAATAGGATTGATGGAAATTTAAATAAATTTTTCTATAACTCGCCATAAGTACAATAGTCTAATATGTATTTTAAAGATGACATCAAGAGCCTAGAAACGCCCTGGCAAATTATATCGGCCGTTGGAAACAAGAGGATGTAATATTTGAGGGAATTATATTGTGATTGATTGTAGGCTGAGATGGTGGATAAGGCAGCCACTAGTAAGAGAACTATTTCCATTATTAATATGGCGGTGGAGGTAGGAAGCCAAAGCCGCAATCAGTTTCCCTAACTCTCCGCACTAAATATTCATATTGGCTAATTACAGCCCTCCACATCCAATAATCCATCATTAGTGATAATATTACTGATAGTATTGGAGGATGAAATTACATACTCCCCTGATGATGTGTCTCTGCTAACATTGAACATAGGATGAACAGCCGTTGTCAATATTTAGATTCATTACAGTCGACTTAGCATTATTCTCTACTTTAGATATCATGCACATCATCAGTTTGATAGAATTTATATAGACCACTGATTTGAAGTTTTCCTAAGCAATTATTTTATGAGTACACTAATCTCTAATAAAGAACAATTTTTTTGTTTTATTTTTTTTTACGTGTTTCCTCTACATAATAACCCTATGTGGAGGGATTTTATTTGTCTGCACATCCCATGCATATTTGCATTATATGTGCATTTGGTCAAAACTTTTAACAATTTTTTATATAATAATATATAGACATATTAAGAATGTAAATAAGATTATGAAAATTAAACTTGACAAAATAAAACAAAAAACATTAAATAGAACAATTCAGTAATACAATTAAATAACCAATAAAAAATTACATAATATTAATTTTATATTATCTTTTCCTCTCTCATCTTAAGGATATCATAAGCTATTGCTTTTAATAAATTTATGTGTTTTGAAAATAAAATATCGCAACTGATAGGCCATGCAGGAGTATGAGTCTTTAACTGTCTTCGTATGTCTTTAGTCAGTTTACATTCATAAATCAGGTCGGTGAATGTTTGTTCAGTGTAACTGTCGCATTTACATTTGGCTCCCCGGCGGGGAATCGAAACCCGGTCTCCCGAGTGACAGACAGGGATACTTATCTCTATACTACAACAATAAAACAATATAAAGGTATTTCTAACGTGACTGCGGCTAATTAAGATTGGTCATCTTCAGGCAAAGGATTTGATTTATGGAATTCGTCACTAAGTAAGTTCCGAACTCACAATTTAAGATTATCAAGTATATTAAGACGTGGGTCTTATTAATAAGGGTGACTAGAACTCTTAATAACAATCATACCTTTGTTTTGATTATTTTTGTAGTAATAATCTCTTATGACATTAAGTGATAATATTTTTCTTGTAGACTTATATATGGGAAATATAAATAAAATTAAAAGAGGAGAAATGAAAAAAAAAAAAAGCAATAACAAAGGAATGCGAAATTAATTTTGAATGGAATGGTTGCTAATTGAAAAAGATAAATGAAGAAATAAAATTATATTTAAATAAGATTCTTAGAGGTAGGTAGTAATTAATCAAATAATTTGCACACATACACATTATTTTATTAATTACTACCTCTAAGAATCTTATTTAAATATAATTTTATTTCTTCATTTATCTTTTTCAATTAGCAACCATTCCATTCAAAATTAATTTCGCATTCCTTTGGTATTACTTTTTTTTTTTTCATTTCTCCTCTTTTAATTGTATTTATATTTCCCATATATAAGTCTGAGCATGGCTTGACACAGAAACTCCGATATCTGAGGTTACGAAGCTAGACCATACCTGAACTTTACAGGTGAGAATCTCATAAGTAAGAACTGCACCAGAGTTAATCCATAAAAAGTGGTAGATGAAATAAATCCTAATTGGTCAAAGAAAATTGCGGCCAATTTACTCCAACTTTCATTAGTTTCACTTGAATTCAAGAGTGTTCGAGAGTGACCATAGTATATTTAAACGGGAAGTTTCCAGCAAGTTTTTGCTGAACAGTACAAAGATTCTCCATTGGAGCTAACAGAAGCTGGAATAGACAGAAACTGAATAGGTATATCTTATTTTTGAGGCTGCATTCTGGGAAGCATTTTCATTGTGAGGAGTTCGGCGGTTTGAATGTTTGTTGGGTTGCAAATTTTCGATGGAAATCCGTCCATCTTTATCAGGCAATAAATTTGAATAGCTACTTCAATCATATGTTTTGGATTTTGTTTTAATATGGCTTTCCACGTTTCAGAGAGTATGACACCGTCCACGCCGTATATCTTATTTTGGTATGAATAAATATATCTTATTAATGTATATCTTAATTTTGGGATTAGGTAGCTGCTCAGCTAGCAGACAATTCATCCAGCAAGTGAAGTTAAATGGTAAATTCTACTCAATACCAAAATTATGGAGATTGGAAAATACAGAGAAGATAACAAAATATAAATGAATTCTTAGATTGATATCACGTCCATTGTTCAAACTCATGTGCTTACTATATTATTATTATTATAAAAATATAAACTTTATTATAATGTCAAAGACTGTGAACGTTAGGTATATACTTATTTACAGTACTCTGTTTGTAGGCTGCACACAAAAATATCTCATTAATCATGATTAACTATTGAATCAAAATAACTACAACCACTGCAATAAGGAAGAACGGTTATGAACCTATTAAAGAGTCAATATTTGCATTTTAAACCTATTGTTACTTATGATCGCGGGATGTCAGTTCTAGTAATTATAAATTTACCTTTCAGGTAAAAAGTAATTTCAAATCCTGCTACTGTATGTTCCACCTTTGTGGGATTGTTTGTAATTGATATACATTTTTAATAAGAAAACTTGTCAGTCACCAAATTAATTATTGAACGTTCACCTATTCACCACAACCTGTATCTAACCTACCAAGGCTAAGAAAGCTAAAATAAATTCTCTATTTTACTAATTGAAGGAAATAAACATCTCCAAAAATCGTTTTCAGAATGAAAAGCAATATGCAGAAATTGATATATCATTTGTTCGGTGCCTTGGAAGTATTGTGGAAGAAACTTTTAGGGGTTTACTTGAATACTTTTAAAACATTTAGAGTACTCTCTGGAGCACGATGTGAATACACACAAGTATAATAACTCCGTTTTTCATTCCAAGTAGAGCTTCGTGAGAAGAAACTACTGTTGCCCTAGCATTTCCACCTCAGGAATAATCATGACCCCAAGAAAGGCAAAATATTTGCATTTTCATGAAGTTTGATGCACTTAGGATGCAAAGTAGTCTTGGTAGTGGTTGCTGCTTTATCTACACCATTTCTCGGCTCCTTTATTTATTCTAACTATAGCTGACCAACACCAACGAGCCATTATAGGAATTAATTAATATACCTTTGAATAATCATCCAAGCGAAAAAGTTTAAATTGCAATTATTTCATTTACCTATCACTTGGCTGGAAATTATTAGCATATTCCGCTTAAAGAAAATCAGCTATTTCACTTTTAAATAAGTAGAATCTTTCATTAACCTTCTGTGTATTTTAAATAACAGGAAAATCCAATTTATGTTTTTTTAAATATTTATGTTTTAGTTAAAGTTACGGGAAAATGTCACGTAAAGTTTCGCAAGTTTCGCTGAATTCATAAAGTACCATGTTTAAGTTAAATATTATAAGTTGGGGAAATGCTACTGATCTAAGTAGAAGCTTGAAAGCATTGTGGTATCTTTCATCAGTAAGTGTCAGTTATGAGGTTTTAACTTTTGGGGATCGTAGAAAATTGTGCTGTTGAGAGAAAGAAGATAATGAATTAAAAGGAGAAGCTCATAAAGGAAATTAGTTCTTCATTCATAAACAAAACGACTTTTCTTTGACCAATCATTATATTTTACCGTTTCAGTACTAAAGATTATAGAAGCTAATGGCTTAACGATAAAGGGGAGGGATTAGATTTTTAAACATTCCCAATATCTCCATTATTCTGTGTCTCTTATATATTTAATTTGGTTGTGATTTTATTTGTCTGTAACAATTGTTCTACGCGTGCTTTCTCTCTTTGTCAATCGTGTATTTGTATTCTTTTGGTTCCATATTGAGTTACTACGAGGCACATATAGAATAGAAGGTAGGTGACTTGAGTTATCTGCCGAACCATTTCAGAACGTAGGAAATCTGCTTACTCTACGCCGCAAATGAGTTACGTACTTTCTTGTGGTCTTTCTGATGGGTTTAATTATGTCCGTGTGTAAAAATGTTACTATTAAATATAAAATAAAGTTTTATATTTCTTATTTAGATATTTTGACAGTTCCACTTCTCTAAGAAAACCATGCAAACTGATGAAATTAATATAAATGATTTATTCTTAATCATCAACCTTGTCCTACGCTCCTCTTTTTTTTTCGCGGAAACACGGATTTAAACATTTGAGAAAAACATACTTCACATATTGTATCCATAGAAAGAATAATTTAAAAAAAAAATCTGTAGCTAGAATGGTTAAAAAAATGTTTTTAATAAGTATCTATTGAAAGATTACAAAAAACAAAAACAAAAAAACAATACATATGCATCTACAGAAAAAATGATTAAAGAAAAACCATTTGCTTAAGTATCTATAGAAAGACCTTTTTTAAAAAAAAATTACAAATAGAAAGAATCATTGAAGAAAAACAATTTGCATAAATATCTATGATCTTTTTTTTTTAAAAAAAAAAAAAATTATACACATGCAAAGAATGGTTGAAGTAAAGACGACAAAAGATGTTTAATTTGACATTTTGAGTAACTTTTGTTATATGCATCTTTATAGTAATTTATAAAGCAAGTAATTTGCAAAGACGTTTTGTTATAGTCAATGTGTATCCATGTGTGAATTTATTCAACTTAGTACCTCGATGGATTAATGCACTTCATTAAACTTAACAGCCATTATTTACAGGTTGAATGAAGACCAAAGTATATTATCATGCCCCCCCCCCCGTCCCAAACATTAATTAATCAGAAATATCAGTTTCTCCTTAAATGTATTTAATACTTTATTTAATTAAAATAATAAAATTAATTCAACGAACACTTTTGTATTGTGAAGAAAATGTAATTCGAATTTGAACATAATTTAATGTAAACAGAACTGATATCTTAAAAAAAGTGAGATGTGTGTTGGCACAAGTTTTAGTAGTGTAGAGTTTTCTCAAAAATGTGAATTTTTTTAAGTCTCATAAATATATAATTTAAAAGAATGTTTGCGGGAGAGGTACGCCCAGTTATTTCTGGAATTTATTAATTCTGCACGGTTAATATATATTATACTTTACTGAACATGCTACTAGGGTGAATCAAATATAAACGAGACTTTTCGTCTTTCGGGCACAGTAGTGGTGGGAGAACGTTCCCGCCTTTTTTGTTGTTGGGTAGGTTAGTCAGGAGTAGGGGAAGCACGTGATCTCGCCACCTCGATCGTCTCGTTGTCCACCGTGACGATGTCGGAGGAAGAGGTACCCCCGTCGACTGCGCAACGTGTCGTAATTAAGTATCTCGCCGCAGAAGGCGTAAAACCGGCCGAAATCTTGAGGAGATTGACTGCACAGTTCGGGGAAAAGACACTTTCGCGAGCCAGAACTTGGGTGCACCACTACACCCCAGAGTCTAAACAAGCGAGTATGGAGTGGAGAAAACAAGGAGAACCTGGACCAGTGAAAGCCAAGTCACGATTGTCAGCAAGCAAGGTTTTGGCTACCGTTTTTTTTGACCAGCGTGGTTTGCTGTACCTCAATTTTTTGCATGAGCGCAGGATAATTAATGCAGCCTACTACTGCGACATATCGCCGCAAAAGACGAGACGTACCGATCAGAGAAGTGGTTCTTCTCCATGACAATGCTCGCCCCCATACAGCAGCCATGACTAGGGAAAAATTGGAGCAACTGGGGTGGGAGACACTGGAACACCCTCCTTACAGTCCAGACCTGTCACCCTGTGACTTTCATGTGTTTGGCCCTCTCAAGGAAGCTTTAGGAGGCCAAAGATTCGACAGTGATGGTGAGGTTGAAGCCTATTGCGCAATTGGCTGCAGACACGACCTGCATCTTTCTACATGGAAGGAATTGGAAAGCTACATATCCTCTGGGAAAAATGTGTTTCCAAGTCAGGGGATTATGTAGAAAAATAAGCTATATTATTTTTTGCGTTTAAAATTAAAATAAATTTAAAAAAAAAAAGTCTCGTTTATATTTGATTCACCCACGTATGTACCATTAAGAATATACAGTTCACTTTCCTAACACACAAAAGGGTATTTTTGATAGTGGTTATTACGTATTTAAAACAGCTGCAATCCAAGTGGGGCTTTGGACCACTTTTGAGGAAATGAACGTTTATTCATAGATGGTTCAGAATGCAGAACTCTTTCTTTGATTACGAATTATATGGTTAATACGATAATCTATTATTATGTTATATATAAAAAAAGATACATTCACTGGAAACGGGTAATATAAAAATATAGTGTATTTTGTAGAATTGAGTACATAACAAATACTTTTATTATTAACATATCCCCAGCAAGCCGGACTCGGGTGTAATTCCTAAGTATTGAGACTGGAAAATGTAAAAATATTGTACAAAGTAAAGCCCCCCAAAAAATACCATCATCATTCAGCCTAAAATGATTTCCCGGGCTAAGTCGGGTACTTTAGCTAGTTTGTCTAATGAAAGAACGATTAAAAGAAAAGAAGGTATCTATCTTTAGACAGAACGATTTAATAAAATATGTTGGTTTCTAGTTAGATCTAGTATATTTCTCTTAAGACTTGGGTTTCCCATATTTCTGTTCTGTTAGCTTAAAATCCAATGTACAAAAAAAAAGTAAATCGGATTTTGAAGTTGTCCGGTTTTTTTTTTTTTTTTTAGAACTTTCTTCCATTGTTTGGACCTAATTGCAAAAGAACTGGAACATTCAGTATTATTTACACATGTACTTGGACCATTTGCATATGTTTACTTCTAAACATAATTCATGGCTCAGGTTAGTCAAGTGAGTTAAAGCGTTGGCTTTAATCTCACATGGTATACCTTGAGTGGCGAGTTCAATTCTCACCTGGGCAGTAGGAATTTCTAACCACGCTGGCTAGAAAAGGGTGGTAACCTGTAGACAAAACGTCCCAGTTAGCCATTGTAGCAAAAAGTGGACGTTAATAAATAATTTAATTTTAAACAAAATGTATGTTTATAATAAAATATGTCGTAAATAAAAATATTTTTACTTATATCTATTCTTAAGGTTATGTTATAAAATGCTCTCATAAATATAAATAATCGCCTTAGTGAATTTTAGTGCCCCATTACCACGATACTTTTTGTGCCTCCGAGACTGACTGATTTTCAGACCCCTGTAATTATTTTTACGAGTCGGGCATTCATATCCCCATTATTCATTTCTGTAGTTTTAGAATATTCATTTCCCCGTTATTTCCACCTATAATCTCTTTTCATTTCAGTTTAATTAAATAATTGTCTAACTCTATTTTATTTTTCATATTTTTAAATTTGGAATAGTGGTGGTCAAAAATGATGATGACTCGAATTCCATGCGGTGGCATTTCCTTCAAGGACCATAACGGTAGCTATGTGTTAACGCATTTATGAGTCTGAAGATAAAATCCATTTACAAATTCAAATGATGATTTTTCAATGGAATTATAGCCCTGTTAGGAATTATTTTATATTTTACTAGGTGAGGTACCCGGCTTCGTTCGGGAAATCATTTTAGGCCGAATGATGATTGTATTTTTTTTTTTTTTTTTGGTAGGGCTTAAATGTTTTCAGCTTCACTTCCCGTCTGTCCGCATTGTATTCCCGTGAGGGTCAGGTAGGGAACTTATAGAATAGACATTTTCGACACACCTTGGACAATTTAAATCATAATCATGGATAGCATTTATTATAATTAAATATCATCAATAATGTTCATATTTTCTGTCAGAAACCAATCCGACATTACTTATATATATATATATATATATATATATAAATCGTTATATACATAATAGTAAATACGAGTAGAAAGAAAAATACAACATTTCACAGGAAATGAGTTAATGCGATTAACTATGTTAGCCTCTCGACAAATTCCTCTCCTGCTTGAGTGTTATCAACATTTCTTTGCTAAGCAGACGAGCAAGTCTTAAAAGGTCTTTTAACGGCGTTTTAATTATTTATGAGAGCATTAGTAACACATATCGGCCAAGAATGGCAATTATTTCACCCCTTCAAACAATACTTAATTAAATGCTATCCTTAGTTCCACCCAGGCTAGAGGGTGGTGACCTGTAGATAACCCATCCCAATTAGCCATAGTAGCATAAAGTGGGTGTTAATAAATAGTAATAATTAATTAAATGCAATGAGTTATGGTGGTCGGTATTGGTATTGTAGAATTAACCTTCCCTGCTAGGGGATGGAGGTGACTTTTCTGCTTCCTAGCAACTACCATGATCATATCAAACATCATGAGATAGTTTGGCCGAAGTTTCTGAAATCCCTTAGTGCCTAATTGGACTCTAAATTAAGATAATGGGGGTGTTAGAGTCTTTGTTTTCTTCCACGATTAGAAATTCAGGGTTAATTACACATAATGAAAAACTTATTTACTACTTATGTATTTTATCAGTTTTATTGTATGCATGGTTTATGACGTCCGAGTTTTACTTGGTGGGATCTATAAGTCTCGATGTTTATGAGCTTCTTTCATTTCCAACAATCAACAAAATAATTTTATATAATATAACTCTGGTATTATATGCTATTCGAAACATTCCCCTCTTAATAGTATTGATTTGTACAAATTAAGCCACTATTGGTCAACTTCTTGATTCCTACTTATCATTATCTTCGTTCTTGTAGTTTATTTAGTTATACAGTTTAAATTCCTTATTGATCCATCATCTTAGTTAACTTCTTAATCATCATTAGATATCTCCTTGATATTATTGAGTAAATAATAGTTCATTTCCGTTGGGTTACGTTTCTTCCGTAGTGAGTCGGGTTATTTTATGTTTTCTCGTTCCTGACCCGGCATATCTCTGTCATTTTCGTTCCTTGTCCAATAAAATTATTCATTTTTGAATTCATTCATTTAAAAATTTTAACCATCAAGTACGCATGCATTTGGTTGAAATTACTAGTATTTTTATATTATTAATTTTAATTCAGAGGCTGTTGCGAACTTGTATAGTGTAAAATAGTACTGTCAGCAAAGTGGCTGCTCGTTCTTAATTTGTTCTAATCACGAAATTAAAATATGGTTTAATTGGCATTGTTATGAAATTAATTATTTAGTAAATACATGTGGAAAGCTCGAAATTCAATTTACAAAATGAATGTTGGATCAGTATCGAATGTTTGAATTATTATGGTTTAAATTTCATTAGAGCCTTTTTGTTTCTCATACTAAAAAAATGCTACCAAAACACGGATATCATTCTATAGGACTATACCAGAGAGTGATCCTTCTATTTAAGACTTTTCTCCCAAGCTAGTCTATGCCATCTTGTTGGAATCCATGTATATATGAACGAAGCTGGCTGATAGTATTTAATAAATATTCACGTTTATTGTATATTAATCCTTAGTCCCACCCTGGCTAGAAAAGGGTGGTAACCTGTAGATAACCCGTCTCAATTAGCAGTAGGTCCAAAAACTGGACGTTAATAAATAATTTTTTCTGTAATCGTTGAATAATGGTAACATTACTAAACTGAAATGAGTGAAGAAAGTGAAACATTTTGCAATAGAGTGAAGAAAGTAATCACTTTCTTCACAAGTGAAGAAAGTGAATTGCCTTCTTAATTAGTAATAAGTATAAATTAAAAAAAAATTGAAGTTGGAAATTAAATGCTTTTAAATGTTTCTTAACATTGTAAGAATTTATTTTAACAAAATAAATTGAAATGTGAATGAATTATTGGTGGAAATAATCAATATATTTTAAAATTTAAATATAATAATAATTACCTTCCTTGTTTATAACCTGCACTTGTTTATAACTGCACTACTTCACAATCATCACTAGTTGTTTTATAACTATGTTTATAACCTTTCACAGCCATGCTTATAACCTACCAACAACATACCAGAATCTTCACAACATCCTAATTTTGTTCATATTCTGGTTAGATCTGATCATGTATTACACGATTAAAGAAAAAATTTAATATTACACTCGTGACGAAAGTAGAATTTACAACTCTCGTGAAATTACCACACTCGCTTCGCTCGTGTGGTAAACGTTTCCCTCGAGTTGTAAAATGATCTACTTTCGTCACTTGTATAATAAATAACTATTATTTGTTTTTTGTTTCATAACGTTTTAGGGCGTAGAAATACTTGGTTATCATCGCCCTGTAGTATCTATAACTCACGTTTTGGCATCCTCATCCATATCACCATTTTAACAATATAAACGAGGATACAAAAAACTTGTAATTTAAATTTCTTTGTACAAATTCGTCTTTTTCACAAAATTAAACAATTTATTGGCGTCATCTCCAAGGGTCACTTCTACATATATCATTGGAAATATTGCATTCGTTTCGGATATCTGTAAACTTATGACATTCCATTAATATGTGGTAGATAGTCAAGTCTGTGTTACACATTCCACAAATCGGGGGTTGATCTTTTGTCATATGATAACCATGAGTAAATATTGTTACAATAATTTAAATTTATTCTATATTATAAAACTAATATTATATTTTTTGTTACAGGTAAGTGCGAGCTGAAATAAATTGCTGAACACGGATGAAACATCTTATATTACTCTGTTTTAGTGCTCATTTCGGGATATTGTAAATTTAAATATTTTAAAATGAGGAGACGGAAATATTTAAAAGAAATCCTTTGCTTGGAACATTCCATTATTGGTATGGATAACAATTTTCATCCGTAGGCTCTTTTTGGGGAATTGTGGTGTACATATTGATGTTTGGGTACATTAGAAGGGGTCGGAATATTAGTATTGTAAATAAATATTGTATAATTTGGCGTTTGTCCGGGAGCTGACGGGAGGGAACTAATTATTGACTATTAAACGAGGAGGGAGGGGAGGGGGTGGAGCGAGGTGGTGGGGATAGTTTATTGATCGCTGCGAGAGTGGAGAGGTAGGGGCAGTGGTAGGGCCGGCCTCAGCTGGCGAGGATGCAGCACCAGTGCGGGCTATGCACCGCTCTATCTGCCGTCTTCAGGCGACTCATGTGCATCGCCCCCAGTCGCCGCGGCTCACAGGAGTCATACACTAGCCAGGTAACTCCAAAGCCGTCTCTCACAAAATTGACATCTTTTTCAATAAATTTTATGTCTTTGTAGTCTCTCGATCAAATGATCCCTTGGAGTGACGGAGTTTCCCGCCCAAAGGCGGCAACATGCAGGCACAGTGCGCCCGCCTCCTATCAGAGTGTTGAAGTGAAGTGAATTTGTTAAGTGCATATCTCCAATGAATAAAATATACCTGTACATATCCCTAGAAAAAATTGTATTAAAAACTCCGCCTGTGTTTTAATAGTTACTTCAGTCGTGCATTTCATTTTATTTATTCGAAAACTTTCTAATAAAACTCTTCTTCACATTATTAATTAAAACCTACAGTGTTTCGAAATAAATATCACTACTTCCTGAAAGATTCTTTTAGATATAAAAAATAAAACGCTATTTATTTGGACGAATCCCTTATGGGACCTTTATTTTTTTTAAAAGAATATTCAGTTGTATATAATATGTAACAAAAGACAAAAATTGCTTCTGGAAAAAGTTAAAACCTGTCAAAGTAACATTGCCAAAGAAATCCGTTAAAATTTTTTTATTTTTTCCAGTCAAGTTTAAAACTCATAAAATATTATTTTTTATATGAATACATTTTTTTTTTTTTTAATTTGAATAGGAGTTTAAAATGTACTATTATATGTCATGTTTATATGCCACTGGTTTCAAAATTCAAGAAAAATATTTATTCTATTACAAAATACTTGTATTCTGATATGTTTTTCTATATTTTTTTTTTGGTGAATGTAAATGAGGCTATATGCAAAAAAAAACGATTGGTTTACTGAAAACCACTATCTTCTCCCACTGAATACGTTTTTTACAAACAGTATAACTGCATGGAATAATAATGTTGTCTCATTTTTTAAGAAGGCAGTCATATACAATTATAGATTTGTACATTGAGCGATGTTGTTTTTGAAATGCGATAAAGAAGCTGTTACCGTGTGAAACTCACGAGCATAAAGACTCGAGCCAGTCACTTGGAAGTGGCTATGTGAAGTGAATTGACAGTCAAGGTGCAAATGACTAATCAGATCAACACGTTCACCGATCAATTCAATTACTCTCAAGACACACACAATGATTTGAACTATAGCATTTTTATTGTTTCATTATTTGTATTAGAATGGAATGGTGAACATTTTATGTATAGACAAGACTAAAAATTGGAAAGAAAAACTACCCAATTTCAAGTTATTTTAAAAGTACCGTAATTTTTGTGGTGCCGCGCGCGCGTGTATATATATATATATATATACACACACGCACGTAAATTTATTTTTAAATATAATAATTTCGTAATATCTCCATGAACAGTTAAAAAAATTTGTTATTTTAAATAACTTCTTACAATAAAGTCTTACAGTTATAAAAACGGCCAATTTTAATGAAAAATTAAAATATGGAAAAAGTTGTTAATTGTGAATTTAGAATAATCACGAATTTGAATATGAATGTATTCATATACACCATTATTATATACAAAGAGTTGGCGCAAGTAGTCAAGAGTCCGTTCCTGGATTCTGAACATATCCTCGGGCAGCAGAGAAATAGTCGGTGATGCCTCCCACCTGTAGTGTCCTGGAATATATCCGGCAGTTTTCAGGGATATTTGGGTTTGAGAGGCCTTGCAGCTATCATCTCTGAGACTATATGCTTATATTGATACATTCCATACGGAAGATATCGAGAAGGTCAAAAATAATTATCATCGCATAATAAACGAGATATTATTACTTCTTTGGGCCCTTTAAAATATTATTCAGTACTTATGAACAGTATATTTACAATCCCATGGTCTAGTGAGGGAACCTTTCTCAAAGAAGGATACAACCCTCCGCATATTTTCCCCTAGAAATCATGACCTCATCAACGCTTCATTTTCTCATTATGAATATCATATACGAACGGGTAATTTTTTATAACCATATTAAGCTGTAATCCACATATTTATTAGTTTCCTTTTATACGATGTTATTTTCAGAGAAGAACTTCTTTTTTAATTAGCTAAATGTTGTTTATTGCATATTCATACTCATTTTACTGTGATTGAGTAAACGAAAAGTATAACGCTTTTATATAGAAATTTCAGCGTATAACTTATTAATAATTTTGGGGGAATCGACAGACCTTAAATTTGGTGTTTTTGTTTCCAGTAACATATGATATTAAATGGGGTGTATTTATTGTATTTTACGAGACACTATTATTGGTCATATTTCTGCCTGATTACTATTATCTTTTCATACGGTCTTTGAATACAAAACATTACTAGCACCGGTCAATAGATACGGGTACATGCATGGAGACATAAGGGTCCTTGTCTTCTGGTTTCGGAATATCTGTGAGCCGAAGTGCCACAGAGATTAGCATAGTTAAAAAGTCCGTCACGCAGGGTCTGCGTAAACTAAGCAGATTTCCCACGTGAAGTTTTGCAATAGAGAAATTTCACGAGAGCTGAGTAGTTAGCCTACTAGCTTTTGGCGGGAAAGCCACTTCGTCCGTTAGCCGGCCAGGTTTAATAAAAATGCAAATATCTCGGTTAATATTAAAGATAGAGAATAAATGAATATAACAATATTTATAGTAAATTTAATTTGTAATAAGATTGATTCTGTACAATGTTTCGATCCGACGTATAGTAACGGAAATATTTCGAATTTTCGAAAATCCTCCCCTCTAAACCCCCCCCTCCCACTGGTCCGATTTCAGCCGTTAACGAACTTGATCTTTCTTTTTACATAAAACGACTAAATATCGAGTTTGGTATGGATCAAACAAAAATTGCGACCGCTAGAGCGGTAACAGACAAATATATATATATATATATATATATATATATATATATATATATATACACACACGCACGTAAATTTATTTTTAAATATAATAATTTCGTAATATCTCCATTTAAAAAAATTTGTTATTTTAAATATATATATATATATATATATATATATATATATATATATATATATATATATATATATATACAGTTTTGAACGGACCTCATTTTCGTCATCTACTAGGTAGGATCGATGGACATTTGAAGAAAAATTTCGAAAATTCCGTCATGAGTACAACCTCAATAGTTGATTTCCCCTAAGGGAAATCTGCTAAAAGATACAGGCGTTCAGATGACTGGAATACTTAAACAACATTCACGTACTCATTATTTACCCCCTAAATATTTTACATCCTATTTAATGACTCCAGGAATTTCAAACATACTCCTTCATATAGATATTCGTCCTCTTTAGGGATTCGGATAGGCCTAAGTTGATAAGATGGTTGAACATAGATAAACTGATTAAAATTGATTATAGTATGACAAAATACAAGAAATTTAAACGTGCATTATTTAGAGTAATGAATTTAATTTCATAAATCGAATTATTAAACAAAAGTTGATGAATATTTAGTGTTTTTTTTGTTCTTAGCCCATTATTTATTTTTAATTACTGAATCTATACCGCTTGAGCAAGTGTTATTTTTTAGTCTTCATAGCAAACTAGTTACTTTTATTGCTTAATAAGTGTGTTTATATGAATTTGAATATTTACTTTGTAAGAGTCCATGTTTCGTTGCTATGTATAAAACTGCTGGATTTATTTTGTTTGTTTCAACTTTGTTCTTACTCGTAGAACTCTCATGGAAAAGTTCTTTGGTGGACATTTTGGATTTATTTCCTATGGTCATTCTAGTTATAATATCTGCTTACCCACTAACAATCCTTCCCCGCCACTTTAGCTTAATCTGGCTCTTCTTGCCTTAAAATGATGAACTTGCCATTTCAACTGGATCACCAGCCTTCCCGATCTGTTTTGATGCTCTCATTTTTTTTTTTGTAGTTCTATATTATTGTTTTAGTATAATTATATTCGTGCAGTGGATGTTCACAGATTTCTTGATTGGCTGAACTATGTTTTTTCAACATGCTTGCACAAACGGTTGTATATGGATATCTTTTTTTAAAAGGGTATTGCCCTAGACGACTCAGTCTTTTAATTAAGTTCATCTTTTTATCTACTTTTTTTTTTTTAATTTAATTTTTTTCAGTATAAAATCAAAGATTTCATATGGAAGTCTCTGAATGTAATTAGTTCCCCGTTTCCATTACTTGTTCTTTTGTATGCGGAATTACTAATTTTAATCAATGAAAATTTATCTATTTTTATTATTTATCCTTTTTTTGGGGCTTTAAAAAAATCCATATTCAGTTAAATTATTCTTGAATTACAGGAGAGTTAAAATTAGAGTTAATATTCGCTTTCTTAATTTAAAAAGGCGATGATATGGCGGTGATTGAACGTTACAAGTGACTCTTTTGTGGCAATTGGTACACATTAAAACTGTTGACGCTGTACTGAAATTATTATTCACTTTTAAATATTAAACTACTCCATTGATAATGTATTGTAGTTGTTATAAATGGAACGTACTGTTAATTAAACTTATATTTTTAGTTAATTATCCACAATGTTTTACACAAAAATGGTTGAATTTCATTCAGTCCTTTTCAGGAGAAAAAGTGTTGATAAGGAAACACCCGGAAGTCAAATGCCAAAGAAATAAACTCTTACTTCACCGCGCCTTTTTCTTTCTGAATTCAACATTCTAAATTCTATTTGTTAGTCTCAGGCTTTTAATTAAAGTTGTAATGACTGACGTTTTGACAATTTTATCATTTAAGCATTTATATTTTTATAAGTGAGAAAAACTTTCCCTAACTTGCCGAGGCTAGACTCGCCACTGGCACGGATAGCTCGTAGTAGGTAGGTTAGACCAGGAGAATGGTGATATTCTGTTTAAAAGGTCCATAAATATGTTTCAATGGTTATGTTCTGAAATTAGCAAAATTTAAGAGGCGGAATTAGATTTAGTTTCAGATGGAGTCTCTTCAATTTCTATAACTACTCGTACACTGCTGTCGAAGGTCTGAAGCATTATGTAATAAAAGCTTAATAAGTCACTTAGATTTTTACGGCGTTTTAAATTAAGACGATTTTAATTACGTTTCTTTTCAATTAAAAATTAATAGTCTCAAGGTAATTTAAATTATGGTTTAGATTCGCCTCAACGTCTTCCTTCTTGGCCTCCTCATCTGTTCTTGTAAAATTACTGCAATAATTTTGGTAGTTACTTGAGTTCATTGACGTATTTCATTACTAAATTGAAGTGTAGGTATTAAAAAAGGCTTCTTAATTCCATTTGAAGAGAAGGTACTTTAGGAAATAACAGTATAATTATCTTTACAGTGCTCTTTACAAATATTTTTAATTAACAATTTTTAAATAAATATATTTATTATTTTAGTTTGAGTGGCCAGACTCAAATAAAATTGCCTCTATTATTTTTGAACCCCCTCCCCTCCGTTACAATAAGTGTTAATTTTCAGCTTGGTTGGTTGGATGGGAATTATAGATGTTTATATTTAGTTCCACTCATCCCGTTTTGAGCGGTGACCATGTAAAATTAGGTATAACTTTTCAACGGCTATAGGTAAAATTGGCTGATTTACGATAATTCTTTTCTATCAAATCGTGCGCATTCCAATGAGTTTCTTGTACACATATATAGTAATTGCGCAAAATATCTTAAGTAATTTTTAAATGCTTGGTAACATTTTAACATTCGTGCGTATTTACGGAATCATTTACATTAAAAATATATTTTAACTGAAACGTATAAATTACTATTGCCAGCATTATAAAATCACTGAGGAATCACAATTCCTTATCTCTGATAAAAATAACAATTTTATCTTGTGGCACTCCGTAATGAGGGTGGTAAAAAAACAGACTGCTTTACCGACGTTTCGGTACATTTTATTAATGTTCGGTATTGTTATGAAAATTTAAAATTTTAATACAAGAAAGTCGTATCTCACCACTACATAGTAGAAATATAAAAAGTCCGTCACGCAGGGGCTGCGTAAACTAAGCAGATTTCCCTCGTGAAGTTTAATAATAGATAAATTTACATACTGGTAACAGAACACACCACCGTGAATATTAAGTGTATACATACAAACGGTAATAAGAAATCTTTAATCGTTAACATTTAAATTGTAATAAAATTGACTCTATACACTTTTTCGATCCGAGGTATAGTAACGGAAATATTTTGAATTTTCAAAATTCTTCCTCTCTAAACCCCCCCCCTCCTCCTGGTTCGATTGCAGCCGTTAATGAACTTGATCTTTCTTTTTACATGAAGGGACTAAATGTCGAGTTTGGTAACGATCAAACAATAATTGCAACCGCTAGAGCGGTAACAAACAAATATATATAGATATCTAATAAAACCATTTCTACGTCCATATTATATATTATTTACAAATAGTTCTCTCATAAAAATGTATTTGAAAGCTATACTCAATGTGAGAACTTGTACAGGTTTTTACTAGCCAGCCAATTAAATTAAACGTTTGAACGGATTTGTACGAGGTACCCAGTCAGGTTTAGTTTGTTATTTCACTAATTCAAAATATGTCGTAAAATTACACTTTTGACAATATTATTCCATTAGGTATTTCCCTTTTATCCCTTCGAAGGGTACCTCTAGTTGCTCATATACTGTGAAGAAGCTTCATTTCTTTTGATAAGATTATTAGAAATTTAAGGTTTAAGAATTGTTGTAATATGATCCCCTATGGTGAGTTTCTTTGCCTACTGACCTAGAGGGATGGATGGAGGACCGCCTTCACCACATCGGAGCAGGCCTAAGTCAACACCCTGTGTCTACAGGTCTCGGTAAACAGCTTATTCCTATCCACACATCTTCTGTCTCTCTGCACAAAGTTTTATTTTTCTCCTACCTCTATGCCAGTTTAAATAAGCCAACTTGATATAGATAAATTTTCTTTACTCATCAAATCTTAAGTTACAGGAAAAAAAATAAGGGCAGAGATGTGAGGTTTTTATTGTCCTTAAAAAGAAGGTAAAACGAATATTTATATTTTGGGGGTTAACTTCATACAAAAGAAATTGGCCACAATTTTCACCAATTAACTACAGTCATAATGTTTTCTTAATATAAGAGTAAGGCCTTCGTTCTCATGATGTAAATTGCTTATTAATTATGAATGCCCTCAGTTTGCAACAATTGTTAATGTACAAAAATAGCTTCATTTTATCCTTTCCATTTTTAAAATGACAAACATTGTATAAGTTATCCCTTGTAATATAACTGCTTGAGAAATGTAAGAATTTATGAGTTGAGTGAAAAAATACGTCAAAATGTTTTGCATAGTGTACAGATTTCTTTATGCTGGAAAACATAGCAATTATTTTTATAATTTATTTTTATGTGACAGTTTTCAGCTTTTCTTAAATATTTGAATATAAATTGGATTGTATTTGTAATGTTTATCTGACCCTTATAAGAAATATATCGGAATCCTGATTTCTACTTAGGCTTACTAGCCTAAAAGTAGCATTTTAGTCGATTAAATGGTTTATGTATATATATATATATATATATATATATATATATATATATATATATACACACACACACACACACACACATATATACGCACACACATAAACTATTTATATATTGTTATTACACAGTCCAATAACTCACTATAATACGGTCCTGCACTGATCTTCTATACAGTCACGACACAACACTGTCCTTCACATAAAACACTTTACCGCACTGCAACTAAGTGGCACTGTTGCACTGAACGCACTGATGATCACTTGAAGACAGCTGAGAACAAAAACTCTAACTCGCGGCGGGCCAGTTCTTTATAAAGCTTGTTAGCATACATCAAAGGAGAACATCAAAGGAGACACTTCCAGAACAGGACTGGTATTGCCTAGAACGAAGGCGAACCTCAGTCGGCTTCTTTCTCTCTTTTATTTTTCATGTATTTAATTTTTGCAACAATATATATAAATTGATCGATGTGAAATAAAATCCAGAGAGTACATAATGAGAGAGATCCTCAGTATTTTACTACTAATCAGAGGAATCTTAGTATGTTTACAGTACAATGTTAGTGTGGTGGCTCTGGTGCAAATACATTCCATAAATGTTCTTCTGCTACCAAGTTCTGAGGCTTCTGTGCAAATAGACCTTATTGCCGTTCTAAACAATGACATTAAGGGCTTATGAATTCCTAAAGCGCAATGCATAATGCAACTTAACAGAACAATTAATTATTTTGGTATATAGCTATGCATGTAGAAGGAGGCCTTATGTCGTCGGTAGCGTGTTCGAGAAGGTGATAGAATCTCTGTACATATCCAAGAATTGTGCCGTTACTTATTTACCTGTTCGGACAGGTAACCTACCGGCTAGGTGGTATCATCTATCAATTCCACAAGTGTCTACTCAGAAAAGTGTGACAATTGAGCTGCTACATGCATATGCGAGAATCTCACTTTGACATTAAACGTCATAAAGTCGGCCGGTGTTGTGCGTCAAGTGGATTAATTGCCTGGCATGCCTGTTAAGAAATTATTGAGCTTTTATTTTTATTTTCGTTATTAACAAATATGAAGTAATCGGTTTTTACTGCTTGGTTCTCTTTTTTCGTCCGAGAGAGAAGGTATATTGTGTTATGACGAGAATACAAAAGGAAAATAAGGTATGCGTGCTCAGACTCTAGCCAATCACCCTTTGAAGGTGAATGTACTTGCGCACTTGTCATGGTTATTATTACCTTATGACAGGCTGTTCTGCCAGCTGATCTGGACTGATCCGCCCGATCATGGCTTCCACCCCAGATTGTAATATATTGCCTATCCTATCACGGTTAAATTCTTTAATAAACGAGGGAGTTCAGGGTTCAGGGAAGGAATGGAATTGAAAATCTTAAATGTATTATTAATTATGCTTTGCATAGAAAAAGGTTATATAATCAATTTTTACCAGATTTCCCTTAAGGGAAATCAGCTATTGAGGTTGTACTCATGGCGCGATTTTTGAAAAAAAAATTTCTAATGTTCACCGATCCAGCCCACGAGATGACGAAAATGAGCTACTACAATACTACGCTAATTCTAATGTATAATATGTTTTAGAATGAAATATTTTTAGGGATACATTAAATAAAAATATCTGTAGTGGTGGAAACATATTTGGATCTAGACTATGTATGAGTTAATATATCCATCAAGTATTCTTAGAAAGAGTTCTAGAAAGAGGCTTGAAACTTTTTCTATTTGATGCAATGTATCTAAAACCTTTTAGGAAAAGCGCCATGTTGTTGCTATTCTTACCCACAGAAAGGACGCACCTTTGAATCTCTCTTTTAATTAAAACACACACTTACAAAATACGAGAACTTACAAACACACACCTACATAATGAAACTCTTTAGTTTTTTTTTCCTGAAATTCTAATTAAATTCTTCTGGGATAATATTTTTTTTTCGGTTTCAGGTCATTCTAAGACTAATGGAATCGAAATTGGATTTCTTGCTTACTGTATATCTATTCGTCAGTTTGAAGGTTTTCAGTTAGCCTATACTTAACTACCTACTTATGTTTGTCATAAGTATCCTCAGGTACTGCATAGGTTATATGAGATCGCGACCGTCAAATTCCCTAAGATTCAACATAGATTTTTAGGATATTCTCTGTCGACTATCCTATGGTACAACATAGGTTATATGGGATAGCATCTGTCGACTATCCTGTGGTACAACATAGGTTAAATGGGATTGTGTCCCAACTAGCCAACTGTCCTAGAAAACATAGGTTATATGGGATCGCGTCCGTCAAATTCCCTAAGTTTCAACATAGATTATATAGGATATCCTCTGTCGACTATCTTAGGTAGAACATAGGTTATATGGAATAGCATCTGTCTACTATCCTATGGTACAACAAAGATTAAATGGGATTGTGCCAGCCAACTGTACTAGAAAACATAGGTTATATGAGATCGCGTCCGTCAAATTCCCCAAGGTTCAACATAGATTATATAGGATATCCTCTGTCGACTATCTTAGGTAGAACATAGGTTATATGGAATAGCATCTGTCTACTTCCTATGGTACTACATAGGTTAAATGGGATTGTGCCAGCCAACTGTACTAGAAAACATAGGTTATATGAGATAGCGTCCGTCAAATTCCCTACGTTTCAACATAGATTATATAGGATATCCTCTGTCGACTATCTTAGGTCGAACATAGGTTATATGGAATAGCATCTGTCTACTTCCTATGGTACTACATAGGTTAAATGGGATTGTGCCAGCCAACTGTACTAGAAAACATAGGTTATATGGGATTGCCTCACTCAACTATCCTACACAACATAGGTTTTATCGTACTTCATCCGTCAACTATCTTAAGACACTACATATGTTTAATGGGATAGTGTCTGTAAATAATCATAAGGTAAAATATAGCCTATATGGGATGGCGTCCGTCAACTATCCAGAGGTAAAACATTCGTTGTATGGGATTACGTCAGTCAACTATACTTATATACAAAACGTCCGTCGCGCAGGGGCTGCGTTAACTAAGCAGATTACCCACTTGCGTCATGTATTTGCATTTATCTCATGACTTAAAAGTTCAACGAGAACAATTTGTTATTTAGGCTTCAAATAAAGTGCTTCATAATATAGCAGCTTAACGTTAATATGAGCAGGAGTGGGGGTTTACTAAAGGCCGAAAATACAAATATCTGGATTAATATTAAAGATAATGAAAAAATGTACATAACTGCATTTATAGAAAATTACATTTTCAATCAGGTTGTTTCTATAAATTTTTCGATCCGATGCGTAATAACGGGGATATTAAGAATTTTCGAAGAATTTTCCTCTTCTCTAAACCCCCCTCCCCCAGTCCGATTTCAGTTATTAACGAACTTGATCCTTCTTTTTACATAAAACACTTATATATCGAGTTTTGTAACGATTAAACAAAAATTGCGTATGCTAGAGCGGTAACAGACAAGTATGTATAATATATATATATATATATATATATATATATATATATGTATATATATATTTATATATATAGATATATAGAATTTCAAACGGACATAATTTTCGTCATCTACTAGGTAGGATCGATGGACATTTGAAAACATTTTTCGAAAATCTCGCCATGAGTACAACCTCAAAATCCATAAGCTGATGACCCTTAAGGGAAATCTGCTAATAAAAAATGGGTATAGTTATTATTCGAGAGACAATGCCGGCATTGCTGTATGGGCATTAAAAGAGGTCGTAACGCAATTTAACATTTTTCATAACTCGAGCAAAATATTAATACTTTGTTATGAACATTTTTTTAAACGTTACTAACCCTGTCAGAAGCAGGAGATATTTCAGGAACTGATATTTATTTCAACCAGCATGCCCGAGGAAAATTTTGACACCCCAATCCCAGAAAAATATTTGAAAAAAGAATATCCTTTGAGAGTCTGTATTGTATTGTGAGCAGCAATAACAGACACACGCTAGAGATAAATATATGCAGGAAGAGTTATTTAAGTTTTCAAAAGGTACTTAACTGGGTTAAGTAAAATCACTTACCTGTTAGAATATTCCATATCTGTTGCGACATGCGAACAGCCTTTTCACTAAATGCAAATTCAACCTCTTTTCCATAACCTACCTTCCATTTGTGCTTTGAAGAAATTGTTTTAAATCACAATAATACCAAATTGGGACCATTTCATGGAATGCAAACTAATATATACTTTTTTTTTTTTGCCTCTTCTTATATTAATCAAAATAATAAAAAGTCCGTCACGCAGGGGCTGTGTAAACTAAGCAGATTTCCCACGTGAAGTTTTACAATAGAGAAATCTGCCTAATAACAGCTGTAGTAGTAAGAAACCTCTAAACCTATTCACGAGGGACGAATAATTACGAAAACGGCCGCCAGAGCTCACGGCGGAAAGTCCGAACATAGCCACTGCTGCCGAGCACATGCAGAATACAAATGCAAATATATCAGTTAATATTCAAGATACAGAATAAATGTATAGAACAATATTTATAGTAAATTTAATTTGCAATAAGATTGATTCTGTAATATTTTTCGATTCGACGTATAGTAACGGAGATATTTCGAATTTTCGAAAATCCTCCCCTCCCACTGGTTCGATTTCAGCCATTAACGAACTTGATCTTTCTTTTTACATAAAACGACTAAATATTGAGTTTGGTAACGATTAAACAATAATTGCGACCGCTAGAGCGGTAACAGACAAATATATATATATATATATATATATATATATATATATATATATATATATATATACAGTTTTGAACGGACCTCATTTTCGTCATCTCCTGGGTAGGATCGATGGACATTTGAAGAAAAATTTCGAAAATTGCGTCATGAGTACAACCTCAATAGCTGATTTCCCTTAAGGGAAATCTGCTAAAAATGGAAATTCTCATTTATTTGAATGTTTATGAGGCTATTGGGTTTGAATAATATTTATTTTTGACATTTTCTACCGATTGTTCAAACATTGAGAAAATTGAGTACATCCGAATTAAACCGATTTTAATCAAACGTCTGAAATTTTTGTTTTCTTCAAATTAACAAAAGAATTTAAGCTAGATGCTTGCGCGATATGCTGTGATATGACATTTAGGTATTATCGAAATTAAAGTGGATATAGTGATATCCACTGTATATTATTTTTTTATTATTAAAGCCTGAAAACAAATTTTGCAACATTAGCATAAATGTTTAATCATTATTTTCCAGTCACTAGTTTCCCTATTATGGTGTGATGCTGTAGAAATATCACTGATAGATCCAATTAATTATTACATTCCGGCAGTGAAATTAGTGATGTGTTTACAAATATATCCTATTATTAGCAAATTTGCACAGTCTGTGAATTTAAAGCATTTACATTGTTTCATTAATATTAATGAATAATATTTAAATCTGAGTCTAAATTTACTGTTTATCCAACTTGTTTGTGTTTATTTGTCGAATTTTCCAATCATAAAACCTTCTTTATTAGTTTTCACGGATTACTAAGGAAGTATATGTTTATATATATTCATTCAGACACATATATTATATGCTTACATCCGGTGTCGGTTTGTTTTATTAGTCCTGTATATTAGATATTTCAGATCGTTTGATAGTTATTTATGTATCATATTTATTTATTTCTCAAGGTAGTAATACTCAATAAAAATATCCGCCCAGAATAAACAGACGATATCTCCTTGCCCAAAATATTATCAATCCAGGTCAAACGACTATCAAAAATATCTCTACCTCTTTCCTAACCAGACAGCTGCCCACATCTGTCATGAAGGTTTAACGTTATTTTTATTTGTATATTAAAATCATTACTTAGTAAATAAGTGTTAACTCCGGGGCAGAAGTCCGCAAAACATTATTTATTAGTAGTCTGAAGTAAATATTTATCCTAGGTTTGCTCCTTTTTATGATCCTTGAAATGTATCGAGGTGCTTACTTTTATGACTAATAATAGGTTGGATACTAAACATTATAAATTATCAAGGTAATAGGTTTGGAAATTGTTTGAAGCTTAGGTTTATAGGTGTTAAGCGTTTATAGTTTTTTTTTTCCCCTCCGAAATATTCTGTAGGCAGTGCAGATTTCCCTTAAGGGACCAGCTATTGAGGTCGTACTCATGGCGCGATTTTCGAAATTTTTCTTCAAATGTCCATCGATCCTACTATAATATATATATATATATATATATATATATATATATATATATATATATATATATATATTTGTCTGTGACCGCTCTATCGGTCGCAATTATTGTTTGATCGTTACCAAACTCGATATTTAATAGTTTTATGTAAAAAGAAAGATCAAGTTCGATAACGGCTGAAATCGGACCAGAGGGAGGGGGAGGGGTTAGAGAGGGAATTTTCGAAAATTCGAAATATCTCCCTTACAATACGTCTGATCGAAAAATTCTATAGAATCAATCTTATTGCAAATTAAATTTACTATACATATTGTTACGTACATGTATTCTCTATCTGGAATATTAACCGAGATATTTGCATTTTTATTAATTGTAATGGTCGAGGTGAGATCGGCTAACTTCGGGTCTAGTCTTGAGTTTCCGTGAAGAGCTAGTGCGGCCGTTTCCGTAACTGTTCGGCTTTCGTGGAATTTCGCTATTGTAATTCTTCACGTGGGAAATCTGCTTAGTTTACGCAGCCCCTGTGTGACGGGCGTGTTATACTTTGGATTCTTAGGTATATGAATTATTTGATCACATTTCCAGTCCTGTTTCACCCTATCGTTTCTTTTACTGAGCAGCAGTGCCTGACATCATTAAACAACACTCTGAGCAATCTAAAATATTGAGACTTATTTCAGAAATCATATCTTGATTTCAGAAATCATGACAATCACACATTACTTACAGTCTCAAGCGTGCCTAGAATTATAGAAAAAATCAACTTGTTTTCGTAAGGTTCTGCACGAAATTATGAGATACCCCAAACCTCCTCTACTACTAAATTTAGCACCTCTTTGAAGTGCCACAACTTGGTACGATTTCATTATTATTCTTAACTTGTTACTATCAGATATAAAATTTTAGTTTATAGATATTTCTGCAAAGAAAAAGAAAAGCAGATGGTAGTACTATTGGAGTCTGTATTTTCAAACCTTTCTACCTCTTATCTGAGTGCAGAATCAGGCTTCAAAAATGTATTATGATTGTAATCAAGTATTGACATGGATATCCTCTTTTTGAAAAATACTTAAGAATTAGGTTGCCACCGTAATGTGAAATAGAGTGTATGACCTTTGAGTGTTTACTATCCTGATGGAAACAAGACTCCGCAAGTGAGTCACCTCATATCCTAAAATACTCAAATGATTCGTTTCCAGTCCAACCGCTGCAAATGGATTTAGGAGCAATTATATTGAGGCAGCGATTTTGATGATGATGACTGACTGGCGGGAGTTGTCAGCGGGCCATGAGACACCGCCTTCTGAATGAGGATCAGCTGGGACATAGCCAGCTCACCTTACGAAACGACGTTCTCCAAATAGAAGTTCCTCGGGCTATTTTAGATGGCCGTATCGATTCCATCCTTGTAACCTATCTGTTTATCGTCGCCGAGGTGGTACTTGGTCTATGGTGGTTCTCATAACCTTTCCAATGTCGTCCGGTAGGCTAATGCTCCCCGTCGGAAGAATCTTTTTAGCATCAACAGACATGTCACAGAGAACTATTTCACTCTCGCCTCAAATTATTTATTTTTCGCCTCATTATTGTACTCATCAACACCTTTGAAAACATGCGTGGTTTAGTGTTTCAATTGCTACTACAGAGCTAAAAGTCACTATTTGGTCCCTCCTTTGTTGAATCCAAGAGTGATGAGCAGCGATGTGATCAGAAAAGAGATTATATTAGAGTTGGGTTGTTGCACTGTGTTACTTCCCTCGAAACGTATCCAACAATGTTGCTATTAAAGTAATTAGCATTGTTTCACGAACTATTTTTAAAGTTTATGTTTCTGCACTCATTACTCTTTGAATTCAGTGTAGGGTCTTAAAATACACCGAATTATCGTATAGAACGTTGGTTCTATCAGACTTTGGGATGATCGCCAACCGATTCAATGAGTCTATGGTGATACACCTGGCGAATGAAGAGATGTCCATCAAGACAGATTGTTTAATTAAGACAGTTCGATTCATACTAATGCTATTGACCATTAAAGAAACATCTCCTTATTACGGTCCTCCCATGTACTCATCATATTGGCTCTGGCGTCTTCGGCTAAACTTCTTGTTCTCTTATCAGGGTGTCCGCTCTGTAACAATCCTTACGTACGTTACACTTTTATATTTTTAAAACGAATAAAGGTTATGAATGATCACAAACGAGCTCATTTCTGCAATATTTCTGTGTTTTTTTCAATTAAGTGCCTATATTTGGGAAGAAGGGGTAGCTTTGAAACATTTTTTTTCCAACTTCCCTCGAAGTGTATAAAGCCACTTAAGAGCTTTCGTCGAGTACTTTTCAAGCGAGTCCTACACTTCTTGAAGAACCTATTTTAGTTCCTGTAAGTGCTAACTTCATTTTCCCTTTATTGTATTACATCTGATATTTACAGTCCCGGTAAAGAGCACCATAACGCCTTAACAGCCTATGAAAGGCCTTAAGATTTTAACTTGAACTTGGAGAAGAAAATAGAGTTACTTCTAGCTCCGCTACCTGCATCATCGGGATCTATACGATAGATCTGTCAAATAACTGCGGAACTTTTTACAAAGAAAGTATTTTCCCTCCCTCCAAAAAAGGAACTACCTGTGGAATATAATTTTGACTTCATTTGTGTTATTGGCACAGAAAATTAGGTGTAAAACTTGCATTCAAATATTTAAAGGAAAAATGAGGATTTCTTGCGTCACAAAAAAGATTGGGAAAAGAGTGTAAAATGTTGTAATGTTTGGTACCCGGAGAGTGTTCCAAAGCCACAGGTAGTCAGTTAGAACTCCGTTTCCTTTATCTTACTGCTTTGTACTCGAGAATTTATCGAAGGCTTCCTCCCTGAGAGAATCGCTCTCTTCCAAGTAGTCTAAGCACATTCTCCGAGAACAATAAATCTCTGGCGGGTTCTATGTACAGCAGAGCAAGTCCCTTAATCATTCTCTGTCCGCCTCCGAATCCTTACGCTTCTGAGAACGGCTTTGATTTCCTCCAAGATAGTTGTTGCTTATTTTATATTTTATTCTAATACCATGTATGGTAGATGTCGAATTTCATTCGAGCTTTGTCCTGTCTTGAAATATAGTTAATGGTTGTCATGTTCCTTGATGGGCTGGAAGATAATTTCAACAGGTTTTTTCCATGAACTACAAGAAAATTCAATATAAAATTGAACAAGGAAAGTTTATATATATTTTATTAGACCTAGGTAGTTCACATCCAGTTTGAAGTTCACATTTGTTTTATTTTTGCATTGGTCATCGTATGATCTTTACTCATCCCCGAGTAAACTTCCCGTAACCAGGAAGGATCTTAAATGAGTTGTCTCCAATGAACTGACGGACCTCATGTTAACCAGGGAGCCGGGCTTTGATCATACTCTACCTACCCGTTTACAAGTTCAAGTGGTCTGGTAGGGTATATTTTCATTCATTATTATTTTGAGTATTTTGAGGATCACAATATTTTAAGAAGAGGGGAAGTAGCTCCCCCCACCTCCCCTATACGAGATAGATCATACCATCTACGCTATTTATCATTTATAATGGATATAGGTACTTTGTACTTATTTGCCTTTTCATCGTATTTTAATTGGAGTGTTACACTTCACAAGTCTACTTCCTGACATTTTCTTAAATTAATTTATACCGTGTTGACTCATGATGCGATTTTTTAAACATTTCTTTAAATGTCTGCAGATGATAATAGTAAAGCTTTTTCAAAATTGTACAACACTGGAAAACATTCTTTGTTCTAGGAGGCTCAAGCCACTTTCAGAAATACATTCTCGATATAATTCCGATTAATGTTAAACTAAAGATAAAATTTGTAAATTACCAAAAAAAGACTTGGAGGAGTTGTGAATTAATGAGTGGGTTAAATTCAAAATCATACACATTTCTGTTATTATGTTTGGGAGCGAAATATGTTATATAATCAAATTTATTAGCGACACAATGTACTTAAATTTAAATTTCTCTTCCATTTTTGAATACATTTTTGGTTCGAAGATTGAGGATGTTAATTGTATGTTTTTCTTTTAGCAGATTTCCCTTAACGTCTCATGACGGGATTTTCGCAAAATTTCTTCAAATGTCAAGTATTTAATACATAAGATTCTTACTAGTGAGCAATAAATATTATAGTACTTATGATCATTTGCCCCATCCCTGTTCATGGGAAATCTGCTTAGTTCACACGTGTAATAGTTACTGTTGAAAAATTTGACCGGATATTGGTGTTTTATTAATTTTAGCATGAGTCCTGTAAATCGCAATGGACAATAATGCTATGAAATATGTACATTTTTTAATCAGTTTTAGGATTGCCTAATTCCTGATGAGGCTCCGTTCATGTTTATCGATAGGATTGTCTACCTTTTGTTAATGCTTATTGAAAATTTAGGAAGCGCAGATTTTGGGATGTTGGAATATAACGCTGACACTCCTTGAAGTGCATCACTTTTATAACTTAGATTACAATGAGAACGACATGTTTTAATGGTAAAAAACGTAACAATAAAATGACTTCATTTTTAGGCTCTGAGTAACTTTGTGCGAAAGCAAAATTTGTATCTGAACACTTCTACCTATAAGAAATGAGGTCGGTATGAAAAACGGGTAAAGTTTAATTAAAGAGGAGATTGAACGCGTTCAACACCAGCGACATCGTTGGGGCAAGTTGGGTAAATTACTTGTTCCTTTAGCCTGGAGACTGATTAGAGAAAAACGCGAAAGCTGGCGTTTGGCTTTTCCGAACCTTGAACAGAATGCTTAGTAAAAACAAACAATCTAAGGAGGAGTCTATGGGAACAGGGGAACTGGATTCTTTGAGATGTAGACGAGGCAAAGTTGAACTGTGTAGGTTTTGCAGTTAATACACTAGTGGAGCTTACGAAAGTTAATCTGAGTGCCTAACGACGACAGAAATGAGTGTTTAATTAATTTATTACTTTATTTCATTTAAATTTTTACGGAAGAATCAGTTATGAACTAATACTGTGAACGTAGATGTTTTGAGTTTGACTAAGGAGAAACTCAGTTAACCATGATAAAGAAAGTACCTCCCCACCCCACTACTGGACCTTTAGAATTCTGTCTAAAGTGTATAAGAACAGTAAAATCCATAGATGTTCATGGCCATAGAGTATGTTTATTCACCAAACAGTGCCTTCGCGACGAAAAGTCACCTGAAACCTCTTTTCTTCCTTGGCCATCCAGCTGGTTCTCCCAAATGCATAAGTGCTAGTTTGGACCAATCTCCCGCGGTTTAAAGAAAAAAACTCATCTATTTGTCACTACTGGTTTTTATTGTATATATTATTCTTTTCATAAACTTTGAGTCTTGTTAGTATACAAAAATCTTGTGATTTTGTAAGATGTTTAGATTTAGGCACTCCTTAAATGGCAACTACTCTATTTTTTTAATTTATACAGTATTCAATGCAAATTCAAAAAACACTCAGAAACTCTTCAGCTAATCAGGCAAGTAGTTCCCTAATCCAGTTCGCCTGAATGAAAAAATATTAATTTAGACTTTAGCCTAAAGAGAGTTAGTTACCCGTCATGAATACATATGTTTAGTTCAGATCTCCCTTACTTACTACTCAACATGTTTTAACGAGTAGCCGTGTTTTAAAAGTACTTTCTGGGCCTCCCTCTTCCACTATGCTTAAAAGTGTTACCTTCAAATACATTTTTTAAACAGTCGTTGGTTCATAAGATATGCCCAATAAGCCCCATCGCTTTTTCCCCGTACCCTTAATTACATATTTATTTTCACTTACCTACCTTAGAACTCCCACTAGATATCTTTTCAATTCAAGCTTTAATTCTCATTCTGCGCCTTATCAGCATTTTTAATGCTTCTAATCGATTACATTTTCATTTGAGAGTAGTCCAAATTTTGCACACATAACGTAGTGTATTCCTAACGAATTTCTGGGCAAACAATGTTTCACCATTAACTTTTCTGTTAAGAAACTCTGAGCTTAGATGGGGTTATTTTTCTATCTACCTCAGGCATACTACTGTCTTTAATGATTGCACTTCCTAGGTAAAAAAAAGCTAATTCAATGTTTATACTGTAGTTTTTCAAATTTGTATACTTACATATTATTTCTTCATTTCCCTCCGCTATAAAACTGTATTATGAATTGATCTTCAATTGTAACTGATCTAGGGGGCTCAACTTTCACCATTCTATTGAATGGTACTTCGGGTCTTGCCGAAAAAAAACCCATTACATTTGTTGCAATGAACCGTTTTCTAATTAATCTGGGTGCCTTTGGTTTCTTCTGTCTAGGTATACGTGTGTGTTTATATGTGTGTGTGTGTATGTATATATATATATATATAGATAGATATACACAACCACACGTATGAATACATACGGTTTATATATATTTAAATTCCATTTTTATTATTTATTTGTATAACTATGGTTTTTAATGTTGTGTGAATTTTTAAAAAAAAAAAAATCGTCACTTTATGCTGTTTAGTAATATGAGAGCATGTATTTAAATACTGATCACGGCACAGTAAAACGAAAAATATAATTACGTGGGTCGGAGAGCTTAAAAAAGACTTTGCTCATGCGGGAATCAATCCCCCATCTGACTCTCCGAGAGCTTCATGGTCGAATGAACGTAATGAGCTATTTCCAGTATGTCCTACATCTGTAGATATAACAGATTTTACTATAGAGTAATTGAGCACATATAATAAAGCTGTATGTCCTTTGATGCTGAAGTGTCCAATAGTGTGTGAACTCTATCAACATCTCTTTGAAGTTAGTCACAATGTGTTTGATTGATAATGAATATCGCATGTTTAGCTTTCCATAAGCTGTTTGTTATTAAATTGCGCAAACTCTCATATCGAATTAATTTCTGAAATACAGTTAATCAAATGAATACTAACATGCAATTAGTTATAATTAATCACATTGATGTATAGAATACTGTCACTAATTTAAATCAAGTGTTGCCTTTTTGGAAAACTATGATTAAATAATGTTTGAACTTATTCTTTTAGTGATTGAGGAAAACACATCTATAAATTAAATAATAATAACATAATTTGACCTAAGTAGCAAACAGTCACAACTTCTGTATATTTTGATTTTAAATAAATAGGTATATATTATTTTAAGAAATTATGGGGATAGTAGCTGATCGTTTTAAAAGTAAATAATAAATAAATAAACTAATTCATATAGGTTCTGTTTTTTTTTATTTCGATACCTTTTCATTGTTCTCCATTAAAAATAATATGTTTCCTGTTATTATTTCAGAGAAAAAATATTCTTAGAGAAATTACTTGAAAAGAGGTTATTGTAGTAGCATAACAATTTCTTTACTCCTCTTATTATTTCTTGTATACTGAGCTGCATTTGACATATTGTTTTTTTAAAAAAAAAAAAAAAAGAATAGGACAAAAATATTCTTGTTCGTACCGTAAAACAAATCGGGATATTTGTAACATTTACTTCCGTTTATTATTGAAAGAGAAAAATTACCGGATACACAGAGAGAGAAGCGAGTCACGAACATAAAGTAAACATTTGTTCTTCTGGAGCATGTGTGGGAAAGAGTATAAACAACTATGAATTTGAGTGCTCGAGACTGGCTTACCGCACCGATTATTTAATAACTTCTCTTTGCCTAGGAGTGTGTTGGCAATGCTGCTGAGCTAGGGCATCCTGAGGTAGCCCCCCCCCTTGTATGAATATTTATGTATCGAGCGGTGGTAGTTCCACTCCCAAGGAACCACTCTATAATTGTCTCTTACATACATTTACAGACCTCTACTAATACAATCAAAAACAGGCCATGTTCGCTCCGTTCTTAATCAGTATTTTATTTTATTTTTTTTTTTCATTTCAGTTGTTAAGTCATTCTAATGACAAAATTACACAAATCGCTTTCAAATTTTTTCCAAAACGTGAGAAATGAATGTCAAAAGCAAAATCTATTTCGGTTTATATTCCCCCTAACAGCTCTGGTATTTACATCGTAGTAAAAGGTAAAGGAAATATCAAAATAGTGAAAATGTTTCGTTCGAATTTTAATGAAAATGCCCCTTTTGACACTCTCTGAATCTATTTTAACTAGTTTTGGCGAGACGTCTGTACTTATGTACCTAAGTATCTCGCAAGTCGAAAAAAAGTTAGCCTTGGATTGTTGAAATTGCATATTTGGGGTTTTATAACATTAATTTCTTAAAGCCGGTGAAAAAAACATTGGAAATTTCTCCCGAATTTTTAGAGATAACAAATTTGTATAGGACCCTTTTTATTTATCATAAAAATGCATAAATTACGTTCTATGCTATTTTTCTATCCGATGCCCTGGAACACATTTAACTACAGTAAACACTTTTTCAATTTTGGTTGATTAAGGTTTTTAAGAGGGAAGTGACTATAACTGAAAATATAAATATCTCCGAATTAAAATTACTTATATTACGGACTCTTTTTTATCTTTTCTTTTTAATAATTAGGCTTACCAAAAAAAAAAAAAATAGTAGGCCTTAGTCTTGGATTAATATTATCGACTGTAAAATGGATATAATCTCTGTAATTTGGGGATTCGCTTTCAATCCCCGTGGAAGTTTTCACTGTGATCTCAATTTTGAATCTTAATAACTTTTTTATGTTTTTATTTCGACTACTCCAACTATGCTTCTATGAGAGAAAAACAATTGCATTCATAACTGCTAGCATAAAAACTAATTGATACGTCCGGGCAACCTTTCTGCATGTTATAATTTAGTAATAATGAATGCACTTCTTTTAGTAATGTATGAATGTATTTAGTAATGAATCTGTATTTCATTCTTTGGCCTTATACATATATCGTGAATGCATTCGCTATTTCTTTTTGTTATTGTTTCCATTTTAAGCAGATTTCTCTTAAAAGGAATTTGCTATCGAGGTTGTACTTATGACAACATTTTGTTTTTCACTTACACCAAACTATTTATGTGTATTCGGTCGTTTTATTAATATAACTAGTTCTTGTTACTTGTAAGTTTATAACTTTTTTCGAATAGCCGGAGGAAAGCCCTTAGTTGATGGAAGGTAGCGTAGAGGCTGTTCTCTGCTCCCTCTAGCGGTTGGATTAAGTACTAAAGGAACAAATAAATTAGTACTGTAGGGAGTTGTAATCGGAGGCCCTTCAATTCCCTAACAATGGCAGGCCTATTTATTTCCCCTAATCATCTTGTTTTCTCTGCAAATCCCCGTTTCCTACGAGAACCATTGTGCTCCCTCTGGGAAAGCGCTCTACGCCACAACCCTTCCTATATGAAGAAAATAATGGCCGCCTGTATTGTTTAGTCGGGAGAGAAATTAAAGGGAGGTGGGGGCGGATTCGTGGGATCTCGCTCTTTCTTATGCCCCTCGCTCTAGTTTTAAAAAGATAAAAGCACGTGACCAAAGCTCAGACAATGGCTGTAGGTGTTAATTTTTTACTAGATTCGTTATTCTCATCGCTTCCCTTGTTCAGCAAGTGTCGCTCCACAAAAAGGAGTTTCTATTACAGGATTCTTTGTTAGGACTTATCTAAACTAATTTTCCTCCCTCGTATTTTTACAAAACAATTGGGTTTATTAATATTCATTTTATTAGTCTAATATTAAAACCTCTTTAAATTGTTATAGTTATGAAATGCGTATTTCTTGGCCCACCATTTATGCTCATTATTTTGAGAACTGTTTTTATATTTGTCGGTTCATTCACTACTAGGCGCTACAGTAAAGGACCTGGGCCTCATTCTTAACCACTCTTCAATTTTATGTTACAAGCAACAGCTCACCACCTCTTCCGCCATCCTTCGCTACCTACCCCTTTATTTGGTGATCACTCTGCACTTTTTGGGAATGGCCCATTCTCCCTATGCGCTCCTACCACACTAAATCCATTCTTATGGATCAGAGTAAACCATAATATCTAAACAGCTATTGTTGTCTTAGAATATAGATTGTTGAAATAAATTCTTAGCTAAAAGTTATTATTTAATCCTAAATGGTTAATCTCGCATTCCTATCGTCAATTTCTGATAGGAAAGTTTTCTTGGATATAATTGACAATGGGATGCCTGTTTTCGATAATTTTATTGATCCTAATTGATGGTTTTAACCATAAATATACGAGCTTTATTTCTTTGGACCCCGCTTTGGCTTTTGCCAACAATATCAAAGCTAGACTATATACATTCATTTGGGTGTGTGTGTATTGTTTATTTTACATCCTTCCTTCCATGTTACGAGGTAGGTCTGCCATTTCGGAGGACTCGGAAACTGGGGAAATGAAGGAAAAAACTATTTATAAGCTTAACAGTCAATTCTCGTATTAATTTGCGTACCTTGTTACAAAAATACATCTCAAATTTATACCTTTATGGACTTGCGCTGCGATGGTCTTCTGCCTATGAAACGACGTAGTGTTGTATTAAGAGATCACGGGTTTATTTTTATTTATTTATTTGAACTAATTTCCAGCTTATCATCCTTTGTGCTAAAAATAAAGAAAATATATCCCATGGCAAATGATGGTTGTTTTGGATTAAGGTATTAATAGCGGAGTGTAGACCCTGGGAGTGTTGCAGGATTGCATCTCTGAGTGCCGTTCTCTCTCCCTTATCAATGACACTTTTTATCAGTTATTATCAGATATCAGCCTTCTTACAACTCTCACTACCTCATTCATTGCTTCTGACCTTGCCAATCGCATCCACTCCTTTCATGCCATTACCACTGAGTAATCAGTCACGCACCCAAAATATGAATTTTTATCATTTTGTTATTGCTCTTGTGAACTTGTGTTTAGAGAATACGATATTGCAGTTGGACGCATTATACAAATTTCGCCATGTGTGTGTGGTTATGTGTGTTATATTATATATTTTTGAGAATCCACCGTGGTGACATGATTATCGTAATACTCACACTCTTTGGGAACTCTTCAAAAGTTCCGTTATATGAATTTGTGAATTCCGAAAAGGAATTTGTATATTGGATATATGTAATGATATCTCGGTTGTCAATCTCTGATCCCGATCATATATTTTTGGAACTTTGACAGCTAAACTTGTGCCATATGTACAAATTCGGCAAAAATACTTTGGGCAGTTTATTAAATGTATTTATTGTTAAAAAAAGAACAATGATGTGAAGAATCAGTGCCAATCTAGCAAGTATTTTCTGCTTAGCCAGTCTGCCGACTGCTCAGATAGAACTTATTATACCTATAAATGATATTTAGCAAGATAAGCCGCTGTGGCATATTCGTATTTTTGAAATCAGCTTTCTCTCTAATCATTTTTTTGCATTAACCTTATAGGTTGTTTTGTGGGTGTTCGTTTGTCCCAGTATTTTTCAGTTTATACAGTATATTATTAAATCTTCTTCTAATGCATGCCTGTTTGTAGAGGTGAGCTTGTATAGAGTTTTAAATTACACTATTTTTTAATTTATAAAACATTTCTTTGACGGGCAATATTGATGATTTTTTTTCTATACTGATCAAACGGTTTCATCTGATTGTAGTTTTAATCGAAGCTGTCAGTCTTTGGAGCAAGCAATCTCACTGTTTGCTTTGAAATATGGCCCTCCTCTGATATTCAGTAGCGGATATTAAACTTCGTCTAATTCGTGTGTTGGCCTCAATTCGTGTAGAGTCCAATTAAAATCTCTTTTCAAATTTAATCTTTGGAAATACTACACTGCTTTGAAATCGTTGCTGCTTGATGTAAAACATTTAAAGTACCAATATACTCCAGCCATTAGATTTATAAAAAAATGTTTCCTTTTTTCTGCACTATTAGAACTCAAAACTACAAGTCACAATTTTACGAAATTCAATAAATATCCATTTTTACGGGTTAACTGCACAACGATATATCTAATTAACAATATCTTAGTGCTTTCAGACACACCAGCAACCCTTCATACAAATTACAATACGAATGGAAGCATGGTACAAATATAATAATTCGTCAACAATAATTTTCAAGACAATGTTAAACTTACATATATGTTCAAATGTTCTTGCAGACTTCATGGTCTGTTACGATATACCGTGCCTCATAATATTTTATACCAACGTTTATTAGTTATTCTTCTATTTCCCACGTATTATCACAACTGAGAATTATGATCACAATTTTTTACCCGATTTATTTATACATACAAAGCAACTTACTAATACATTGTCGCTTTCGTCAATGTGTGTTGTTAGATTTCTGTTGACGATAAATTGAAATTAATGGAAGTAAAATTGATCGTGGTAGAAATGAAATTTGCTGTTCAATCTCTAAACTCTACATTTTTCTGAAATGTGAATATATTATGGGGTTCACCATTAATTCTTGCAGTAGCTGAGTCGTGCAGGGAACTTTTTGAACGATCCGCCTTAGTGACGGTTTGCCTCTATTCGAGTATATGTGCAGATTTTCCTACTACATAGATGCGGTGTGTTGTTATGGTGAGACCGCACTTGCAGAGTTCTTATAATCACCATAATATCTTGTACACAATAGAGCCAGAAGGCAAACGGAAAATTCCACTTTTCTTGGCCTATTTTAAAACCCAGGGACCAAAATTCTAAACCTAAATTGGAAAAAAAAAATTCTATTGGCTTGGGTTTCCTTGAGGTTAAGTGGGAGCAGAAAAGGATTAAAAAAAACTCGCTTATTGATCTGCTTTTTTGAAGAGGTAACCACAAACTTAGCACCCCTCTCTTGCGCGATAACGCATGCAAGCTAAGCTGGTTCAACTGGAACTTAGTGGAAAGAGACCAAATAATACATGCTGCAAAAAATGTACTGTTGTTAAGAACTCCAGGCATATACAGCATTCCATGAGCCTGTGGAAAGGAACTCAAAGATTGGTATCAGGGCCTTATCAGACGACAAAAAATCCTTTATAAAATATGAAGTCACTAAAACCCTAGAGATAGACATTTCAAATATTGAAACCACCAGATAAAATTTTACGAGATGGAGTTTCTGCCAAAGTAATGAACTATTAAGGGAATGTTATCAGAAAGGATTTAATGTAGTAGATTAACTCAGTAAATTAATGTGATGATTTGTTATTCCCAAAAAATTGTTAATTAATCTTGAGGGAGCCAACTAGGAAATATTTATGACGAATCTGACTCTGATTCATGGGTAAAGTTACTTCTGTCCCTGGTTCCGGGCAAGTATAAATTACATCAGCCAACCCACATTCTCAATTCTGGAAGCTAGCTGAATAATTATCAAAGCGTTGGTAGAAAATATCACTAGATCTCGAAATTAATATCGTCAAAGTAAAAACAGAGTGAAATAAGTTATCCGTTCCTCATGTCTGTTAGATTCTATTTTTATTTTTAGTGTACCCTTTGCACTCGTAGGAATGTAGATTCCTAGTACCATAAGTGAAGTTGATCAAACAAAATTGTTAAACGAAGAACACCTGTTTCTGTAGTGTATCTCACCACTATATCAAACCTCTGAAAAATTATACTACGTCTTTTCTTGGAAGTAAGTGGGGATTAAACATTTTCAAAAATAAATAGTAATATTCTTTGATTTTTGCCTGAATTTTGATCTGTTATGAGTAATTTATTTTACTATTGTCAAATCTGCAGAGAGGCCGTTTTACGGCCTAATTGTCGAGTACACAAGCCAAGCGCTTCCGATGCGGGGGTACCGTTATCTAGCCAGTCGTGTGTAGAAGTTCCAATATATGAAGTCTAATGCTCCGGTAGTGGCTGTTGACTTTTCATTTGCGAAATATTGCTTTTCTCGTGGTGTTGATTTACAAGTCTCTATACGGGGACTTTTCTTTCCGATTTAGTCTTGGGTTGATGCGGGCATTATTGTCTTCCTTGGTGGCTCATGGATGGAAAGGAGTGCCTCTCCTTTCCTGTTGAATATTTTGGAATTTTTTTTGACGTATATCTGCTATCAGTCAGCATTAATTTGACATTTTTAGCAGATTTCCCTCAAGGGAAAACTGCTATTGGGGTCGTGCTCATGACGCGATTTTCGAAATTTTTCTTCAAATGTCCATCGATCCTACCTAGGAAATGACAAAAATGAGGTCCTTTCAAAACTGTATATATGTATATATATATATATATATATATATATATATATATATATATATATATATATATATATTTGTCTGTTACTGCTCTAGTGGTCGAAATTATAGTTTAATCGTTACCAAACTCGATATTTAGTCATTTTAAGTAAAAAGAAAGATCAAGTTCATTAACAGCCGAAATCGGGCCAGGGGGAGTTTTTGAGGGGGATTTTGAAAATTCGAAATATCTCCGTTACTATAATCGAAAAAAATGTATTGAATCAATCTTATAGCAAATTAAATGTACTATAAATATTGTTATATTCATTTATTCCCTTCTTGAATATTAACCATGATATTTGCATTTTTTGGTTATGTAATAAACCACCCGAAGCTTAAATACCAAATATTGTAAAGAGACATGTATTATACGAGATACATGCAAATATGTGTTCTGGTGACCCACCCCCCCTTCTTAAGTTTTTGGACTACTTAAATTAGTTTGGTTGAGATAAAAATACTCCTGATTCATTATAAATTACAGTACTAGATATAGCAAATAGTTTTCAATCAAATTAATACGTTATATTCAGTTATATTACAGTAATCGTTTTTTTTCCCCGGTAAGAAGTTGGCAGAACTGTTTGTTTACATTTCAGATGCTTTCCGTCGGGAAGTTTCTTATTATCGTTTGTATTTATTGAATTAATATTCACGGTGATGTTGTGTTACCGGTATATAGATTTATCTATTGTTAAACTTCAAGCGGGAAATATGCTTAGTTTACGCAGTCCCTGCGTGACGGACTTTCTGTGACAATGCCTTGTTTTTCCTTGTTCTTTAAAACGTTGGTATTAGTGTTTGTTTGTTGATGCTACTTGTATCTTGATCCGAGTATGCATTATATCAGTATAGATCACACATATAAACAGTAATAAAAGCTTTTGGTGGTTCTATTTGTTGTGTTTAGTAGATATGTGTTTTGTAAATGTATGAGAGGAAGAGGCGGATGGAAGGGTAGCAGGTGTTGTAGACTGAGAAAATGATTTATGCCCTCCTATCTAATGGAGTAGCTAGATCCCACACTCTTCCAGCCCTTCCTAGCTACTACTCCTACTCAACCCATCTTTCCTAACCCATCATTAGCGCCTCCAAGATTAGAGTCTCTAACGAAATACTTGTTACCTTTCGTCGGGAATCGGTTCCATGATGAGTGAGTAGGTGAGCATCAGCTCTCACTAACTCTTAGGAACTGTTCCCCAATAATCCACTGAATATACAATTAACATTGGTTCACTTAATACCTTCCGCCAGCAGTATTACAAAAATTGTGTTCTACCAGCTGGTTAGATGATGATGGAATATTGTCGGTGTTCTTAAGCACAAAAAAATGTTTAGAATCTTTAATCAGTATGTGTCTCTTTATTCTTCATCTCATGACTGCCAAAAACAAAAGCCTATCTTGTGAATCTACAAAACATATGTTTTTACAACTGACCTATATCTTACAATTCCAAAGAGATATAAATATAACAATCTTTCATTATAATATTCACTCCCTAACAGTCTGTTAAGGTAGTATTGCCATATGTTTAGATTGAAATCCACAAGATATAGACAGAGAGCATTACCAAACAGATAATTTAGAAAAGGCGTTATTCCTGATTTAGATAAGATTTGATTAGATTTAAAAAATCTAAATTATACCCTTCTTAAGAGTTTAAATATTTTGAACATTATATAGATATACTCGGATAAGTGTAATTGAATATAGTCCATTAGTCCCCAAGATTCGCTAATGAAATGCTTGTTACCTTTCGTCGGGAATCTATTCCATGATGAGTGAGTAGGTGAGCATCGGCTCTCACTAACTCTTAGAAATGGTTCCACAATAATTCACATGAATATACAATTAACGTTGATTCACTTAATACCTTCTGCCAGCAGTATTACAAAAATTGTGTTCTACCAGCTGGTTAGATGATGATTCAATATTGTCTGTTACGCTAGTATTGCCATATTGGACATTATTTAAAATACAAGAGAATGACAAATGTACTTGGGACTTACAGAGAACACGAACGTTTTTACATATACATTATGACTATTCAACACTTGAACAAAATAGATCAAATTTAATAACTAAAAAATGTAAATCTCACCATTAATACTAAAGATAAAGAATAATATGTATGTAACATTGTTTCTAGTACATTTTATTTGCAACAAAATTGGTACTATACAGGTTATCGTTCCGACGTATAATATCGGAGATATTTCGAAATCGCCTCTCTAAAGCCCCCCTCCCACCGGTTCGATTTCAGCCATTAACGAACTTGATCTTCCTTTTTACATATCATTAAACACTATTATTTATTCATTTTGTTGTTATCGTGGCATTGTCAATATTAGCTTCACATAACTTGAAATATTGACCATTATTACTAACGCAATGTTATTAAGAGAATTATTTTGGCGTTTCTGAATGATTCATGCAAGAGTTTTAATATCCACCTAGCTAATAAAATATTTAACTTTTCTAAATGACATATCCTTCTTGTTAATTTCATATAATGAATGGCCTCTCAAGATTTGGTATGCTATTTGGTCTCCTGAATAATTCGGAATATCATCCTTCAGGGAAGTTAAGAATGATAGTATTCATGATTGTTTGTGTGGGAAATGCATCATGGAAATTGTGAGAGTTCGCCGACCCCTAAACGGGTCAATTTAAATTTGTGGTGGGATTTGATCGAAGGACAGCTGCCCACACATTCCACCTCATCAGCCTAACTGGGTGGCAAACTCTGCGAAATATTTGTACACAATGCCAATTTGCCATGATCCTATTTTATACTGATTATGGTACTTTTGAATCCTTCGTTTGTACTAAGTTTAGCTAAGTGTAGTTTTCTCTGACGCTCCCAACTTAGATAAGAACCCTTTTTAGCAGATTTCCCTTAAGGGAAATCAACTTTTGAGGTCGTACTCATGACGCGAATTTCACAACATTTCTTCAAATGTCCATCGATCCTACCCAGGAGATGACGAAAATGAGGTCCATTCAAAACTATGTATATATATATATATATATATATATATATATATATATATATATATATATATATATTTGTCTGTTAACTCTCTAGCGGTCGCAATTTTTGTTTAATCGTCACCAAACTCGGTATTTAATTGTTTTATGTAAAAAGAAAGATCATGTTCGTTAACGGCTGAAATCGGACGGAAAGGGGGGATTTTGAATATTCGAAATATCTCTGTTACTATACGGGGGATCGACAACTTGTATAGGTCTAATATTATTGCAAATTAAATTTACTATACATATTGTTCTATACATTTATTCTCTATCTTGATTACTAACCGAGATATTTGCATTTTTTTTAAGTGTAACGGCCGAGCTATGGTTGCTTCTATTCGTTTCCACAGCTAGTTAGGCCGCTTCCGTAACTGTTCGGCATTTATATGGAGATTTCTCTATTGTATAACTTTACGTGGGACATCTGCTTAGTTTACGCAGCTCCTGCGTGACGGACCTTTTCTTCTTCAGGGGGGATTTAAAAGCTTTATTGAGAGACTTGGGAAAATAAAAATATCTACGTTGAAAGTTGTTAGTTAAGTCCTTTAAACCCTCAATTTGTTTGTTGACTAATAATTAATAGATTGTTAGACAAAGAGATATCATTTACTGCAATTTTCACTATTTTAACAAGTTTTGATATATGACAAGTGAATGACCTGAATAGTGAATTTCCATTGACAGATTTCTGATAGTATGAATTCATTTAGTTAAAATAAATAAGATATCACTAGATTTCTGAGGATTATCATATCCTGAATATTGTCTGACGTTTCAAGGGAACCAAAGGCTTCCATAAAGTGGTACTATCGATAATTTATAAGATTCTGGATCATGAAGTAGGACTAAGAGGGTAAGCCTACTCGGACCTCAGCTTTGTTGATGGTTTCAAAGTTCATTAATGTGTCATCAAAGGACCATAGAGGTCAGTGGTAAACTACTACTGCTTTCTTAATAAGTTCTCATCTTGCCTAGTTTCTACTTCCGTGATAAAGCACTTGGAGAGTCCAGTTGTCGTCTACATTAATGATAGCTGAAACTAGTCATGAACCTACCATATTCCGGATAGATCCTAGACGTTTGAGATTTGGCATTCCATTCTTGGAGATTTATACTTGTGAAAATTAACTGATCATGATACCTAAATACAAAAAAAATGAGAATCGGTATTTACATTTAAGTTGGACCCTCTGGAGAGAAAGAAACCTTATTTTGGCCGTGAGATACCTTTCTCTACGCTAGTGAGTACTTTTGTGTTGTTCATAATCTTCTTCTGGGGCACTTACCTTTCAACAAACGGGATGGAGTACAGAATTGATGAAAACAGAGAAGGTTTCTTGGAAGCGCTAGATTTTATAATTGTATGCATGATACCTACTTACATTGTAAATATTGTGCTTGAAAATAATTATTCTGGAAAAATATTTACTCTTATGTCTTTCTCTTTGGATAACTGCAAGTCTAATGACCTATTATTTGTAGGCTATTGGCTATGATCTGTTGCTCAGTAACATTTCCTGATGCCTCTATTCTCCGACATCCCCATACAGAAGGCAAAAGGAAACCACCGAATATACCACATGCTCTAATTAAAGTAAATTCATTCTGTCAACATCGTCCTGTTCTACACATTATATCCCTTTTGTGAACCCCATCTTACTGCACGCATCCCTGATTCTATATATTGTGACTTCATGTGAATATTAAAACCCATGGAACTCCTTTATTAAATTCATTATTGTTATTCTCATATTCATATTTTTCTTCTCTGGTATGGGTTTACTTCACCTGCCTTTTATTAGATTTCCCTTGAGAGAAATCAGCTATTGAGGCCGTACTCACGACGCGAGTTTTGGAAACATTTCCTCAAATGTCCATCGATCCTACCCAGGAGATGATGAAAATGAGGTCCTTTAAAGAAGGAGGGTTTTGAAATATCTTCGTTACTATAAGTCGGTTCAAAAAATTGTATAGAACCAATCGTATTGCAAAGTAAATGATCTATAAATATTGTTCAATACATATTTTCTGTATCATGAATATTAACCGAGATATTTAGATTTTATAGTTTTCAGCCTTCAGCAAACTCGTACTTCTACTCATGTTAAACTAACAATACTTGGGTATGTACTAAACCACATTATTCGAACCTCTAATACCAAATATTGTTTTGAAGAGACCTTTATTATACGACATACATGCAAATATGCACTTAAATTTCATCGATTGAGATAAAAATTATCTGATTCATTATAAATTACAGTACTAGATATAGTAAATAGTTTTCAATCAAATTAATATGTTATATTCTGATATATTTCAGTAATTTTTTTTCATTCCGGTGAGAGTCGGGTTGGCAGACCTGTTTGTTTACATTCCATATGCTTCCCGCCTGGAAGGGAAAGATTTCTTATTACCGTTGGTATTTATTTAATTAATATTCAAGGTGGTTTTGTGTTACCAGTATGTAGATTTATCTATTATTAATCTTCACTAGGAAAATATGCTTAGTTTACACAGCCCCTGCATGACGGACTTTTGGTATATAGTTGTGGTACTATACTTTTTTTTTTTTAACAAAATCTCTTTCGATATACGAATTGATCAAAATGTCCTAATTTTGTAGTTACAATAATGTAGGATATTCATAGCAAATACTCGTTACTTATCTCAATGATTCAGGGTTAAATGTGATTCAAATGGATTATTAATGAAACATTAGTCATTTAAATTTGAGTATTAAATACATGTTAGTTAAAATAAATTTAAAAGGCACTGCTTGTTTAAAAGTGATGTAAGAGGGTGCCACTTAATTCGCTCGGCGGCAATGTAGTAGACATCAAAGCAATATGCCATAGCTAAATAGCTGTGTCGATTGTTAAAGCGATTGGGGAGGTGTTGTTTGATAAATAGGCGTTCATTGTGCTAGATAGGCGTTGCCCTTTAAACAACTGCCACCCACCTGTCAAATTATCCAGATATCTCTCCAACCCCGTTGTGTGGGAGTTGAGCCGACGCTCTGCAGGGAAAGCGGCTGTATAGAAAGTAGACATGTTCTAAATAAGAGTACGTAAAATAAAGAGGTCCATCTCATCGTAACTGTAAACAGAAATGTTTTCCCGAGTGTAAACGACAATCAGCTCACAATTACACACGATTAATTACGTCACAAGGGCTATCTCTATGTTTTTTTTTCTCCTCAAAGTAACCCTGTGAGGAGTTATTTATTTGAATACATGTTCCATTGCCACATGACGTATTACATGTATTATTATGTTTAAACACATCATTATTTTACAATATATATTTGTTTATCAACTATCTACTCAAATATTATATTCAAGAAATAAAATAATAAAATAAAATACAATATTAAAATAAGTATGGTAATTACAAACAAAATTAATAAATGAAATGAAAAAGTAAATAAATAAATACAATAAGAACAAAAACATATCAATTAAAGTTAAACTCAACAATCTTTAATTTGCTAGACTATGTAAGGTAAATATATTGAATTATAATTCTTGATCCTCACAATCAACTTTACATTCTAATGTATTTTTGCTACATCTATATCTATACTTTTGATAAACTTTATAAGATCTTTATTATATTTGTTAAATATAATATGAGGTGGTTCTGGCCAATTACCCCCTTTTAAAATTATGTTCATTATTAAATTTAATATATTTTGATTAAATGTTGTGCAGTCATAAAGTATATGTAAAAACGTTCGTGTTGTCTGTAAATCTCAAGTACATTTATCATTGTCTTGACAATGACAAATGTTGAAAATGTCTCTATGAAAAGCAAGTAAGAATCAAAGGAAAGATGTAATCAGTTCAAAGTGAGATAGTCAGTTTTGTTTCTCAAAAAAAACAAAAAAACATTTGCTTATTGTTTTAATAATTATAGCTATAATATCAATAACTAAAACTAATTGTGTTCTTTATTATAAAAATTTAACTTGTCATAATGAAATTGTTTTTATAATACGAGCATTTTAAAAAATGTATGTTTGAAAGGTCATATATAGATATGCCTCAATTTTATTTTATTTGTAAAAATGTACAGTGGCGTGTAATGACGTATTTTTTTAGCTTTGTTTTAGTATATTTTCCTTGAGGAAAATCAGCTGTTAAAATGTAATGCCTGACATTTACAAAGTAAAATTTAAATAATATATAAAATTTAAATTCGCTGTCACTTAAAATAAGTTTATATACACATAAATTTACTATATTTATTTCCAAAAATCATTTTTTCGCAGATTATACTTAGTGGATTTAGCTATTAAGGTTGTACTGTAGTAGTATACATTTGCGGATCCTAGCGCAATAGCCAAAAACCATCCCAACCTAAAAAACGTTTTTGAGAAAAATTATAAAAATTAAAAATTTAAAAAAATTATAAAATTTAAATATCAAAGAAAACTTTTTTGAATCAATTATAGAAACAAGTATTCCATTACTAGGATATTATTATTTACAAATTCATCTGGTAAATTCTGTTCTGAGACAACAACAACATAAACATTTGTATTAGCAGGAGTTGCATTATGGAAAGAATATTATTTTTACTTTGTGATGTATTTAATGGTCCTTTCCTTACATCTAAAACAAAAATCGGACGATTAATAATGAATTCGTCTGGTGTATACAACATATTTGCATTTGAGCAAAAGGCCTTTTTATAATCTTTATACATTTCGTAAAGTAATGCATAATTTCCTTCATTAATATCTAAATTCAACATTTCTTCAGGAGAAATATTTGATTTTTCAATACATTCCCAAGTTTTAAAATTAAATTTTTGAGAACCTAGTGTAACCATTTCATTAATCAATGAAAGTTTCGATGGTGTTTGAAATTCCAAAATTGGAACTCTAATAAAAAAATCATTAATAGTTATTTTTCCTTCTGGTGCAAGAGAATTTGCCATATTTTATTGTTGAAATTACACCACTATTTTCGTTTGCTATTGCCTCATCTTTTGATAAAGTAATTGTATTTTTGATAGTACTAATAATTCCAGGATTTTCGATTCTATCAATTAATTTATTATGTTTTTTTAGTTCAATACTGCGAAATAAAAATGGAACAAAGTTATCTGTCAATTTAGATCCTGAATTCGCACCATATTTTTCAACATCTTTTGCATTAAATTCGCCAGAAATGAAATCTTGAAAATTAGAATTTAAAACAAAGTCAATTTTAAAAAATATAATTTGATAAAGATGGTACACTTTCAACATTAAATCTATTTTTATAATATTTCGAAAATTCTTCATAATTATCTTGTTTAAATTCATTCGAAATATCATCCCTTTCAAAAATTATTACCCAATTAATTAGATGTTTATATTTTAATAAAGTTTCTGGAGAAAAATCTTGATAAAAAGACATAGTATTCCAATCTAATAACGAAGAATAAAACTTTATTTTTTCATCATCAATTCTTTGATATGTTGAAATAAGTTTCCAATATTCTTTCTGAGTATTTGAAGAAATATGTTGAAAATCACGCCATGGGTACAGACATAGCACATTTTGCTTTGAAAAATATGATAAGAAAGAAGATTTCTAAATATCTTAGTGTCAAGACGTATTGGAACCGTTGCATTGCATTTTTTGTCCTAATATCTGAATGCTGCTAGGTAACTGAATTCTATTGCATATTTATTTAAAATAAAAATATCGATGTTTCACTCTAAGATCAGTTAATGTTTAGCAACCGTCGATGAAATATAATTATAGCTCATTATTATTTATTAACAACTAGTATTTCATCTAACCGTCTGAAGTTTTGGCATAGCTTGTAGCCTTTAAGTAAATGTTGGCCACAGGAGGCATTTAGATTGTAATTAAACTGAAGTAGGTACAACATAGCACGTTGACAAGGGTGATGGGACCTGCCATGAATAAGCTAAAGCATACAGAGGCACAGTCAGCTTTATCGACAACTACTCCTACCTCCATTTATTCTCTCATCTCTCTCTCTCTCTCTCTCTCTCTCTCTCTCTCTCTCTCTCTCTCTCTTTCTCTCTCTCTCTCTCTCACAGACACACACACTCACACGCGCACTCTCATTCTTCAATAAGATCGTCAGTCATAGTTCTCATGTTAATAACGTCTTTAATTATAATTCTATTTATGCCGAAGTATTCCTTTAAGGCAACATAAAAATCTAGAGAAATATACTATAAATAAACTTAAATCAGTTTTATTGTAATTCCAATAGAGAAGACCATGTAATATCATATTCACCTATATAATATGTAATATATATATATATATATATATATATATATATATATATATATATATATACCTATATAATACATATATAATGGGCCTCATTAAATGCATGGCGACATCATGAGCCAGAACTTTGTATAGGATGTCTTAGCCAACATGACTCACCCCTCCCCACATTTCCTGAGGTTTGAGTATTTTCACAAGACTCATCGGAAAATTAGGAACTGTTAATGGCCGCTGTACTTTTCATCGTCTGTGGGTTGTTCGCAAATAATGAAATTAATTTGGTGCGATTGGGAATGTATGCAATATAAGATAAGAAAATCGGTTTTCAAGTTATTCCGATGTCTTAGAGAATCGTCCAGGACAGAATAAAGGCGATTTCCTCGCTCCATTTTGTTCTAAATTTGTCTTCAAGAGTATCACTACAAGACCAGTATTTAAAAAAAAAGAAAGTATTAGTACAATATTCTATAACAAGATTTAAATGTTGGAGTAAACGGATAATGTTACTATTGTATGACGTGTTGTTATAGGAATCCAAAGACCACTAAGTTGAAGGCAGACAAAGAAAAAGCTGATGTTGGCTTTACTTAACTTCCTTGTACTTGTATTAAATTAAATAAACAAACATTTTTGATGCAGCCCCCCCCTTCAGTTCAGTAGCCCTGAAATGAGGGAGTATATTTATATAATTCTCTCCATTTGTTCGTCCCATCTTTCTAAACTGCGTACAGTAGAGTGATTCATTTAAAACAATTATTTTTATGAAAATACAAAATAGTTTTTCACAGAACTGACATGCAAATATAAAAAATATATTTAATGAGAAAAGTAGTCAATAAACCCTCCCCCCCCCCCAAAAAAAAACAAATTAATAGAAGGAAAGAAAATATAAAGGGAAAAATATGATGTCTTTATCAAGTAAAGTAAAGGAAGAGATTACTTTTCCTTCATTTTAAAAAAAAAAAATACCTTTATAATTTATTTACCTATAAATGCCATCATTAGAAAATAAACCATTAGAAAAAACAAAACGCAGATCGGCCAATTATTTCCATTTTGCAATATTCTTTTCATTAGTTTCTTCTTGGTCTTTTCATATTAAATAAAAATATATTGCTTTTATTGATCAACTAATGTTTCATGTGTACGAGTATTTCCAATTACCTGAAGCAGCTCGGGTCTGGTCGTATGTCTCCTTTGTTCATCTGTCACATATATACTGCCCCTTTTCAATAATTGAAAACCTATATAAATAGCTTCTAGTCGCTCCGTCTCCTGTCAATACTTGAAGTATTCTACTTTTCATTACTTTTTTTAACATTTAACATTTTTCTTTGTACTGTATTATTTAAAAAAAAGTATAAATGCCTATTTTATTTGCCTGTTTTTTAATTGCTTTAAATAGCCCACTTTACGGTGCTTTTATGTATACACACACACACACACACACACACATATATACACCTGTGTGTGTGTGTGTGTAAGCGCTGAATAAATAATTATGTGTTTGTATCAAATTTTGGAACATTTGGTTATTTACGCCACTTTATGGTTATAGTAAATAGAAAGAGTAATCTATAGGTTACCACCCTTTAGCCAGGGTCGAGTTAATAATTTTAATGAGTGAGCTCATTACGAAATAAGTTCCTATATTGCAAGTGCGGGCCATCTTTATATTACGTGTCATCATAGCTAACCTGAAACCAAATTAGCACTTTTATTAAGTTCGATAATTAACTATCTCGTCATGAATAGTCTAATAACTTTGAGGTTTTCATCCTTTATTTCCTTAAAAGCTTTAATTCTAGTATTCAATCTTCTTAGTTAGTTTCTTTTCAATAAATCATACCGACAGTCGGCGAATATTAATAGATCATTCAATAGCAAAGGTTTATTAGGATTTGAAATTCCATAAATTCCATTGGTGGTGATTAATTTAAATTAATGTGATGAATTAATTTCCATTTCCAGCTCTGAAGGATTCTTGAGATCAAAATGAATATTCAATGCATTTCTTTAGACTTTTATTAAAAGGAAGGAACGAAAAATGGGGTGGCTTGAGCGTAAATGTTGGTGGAGTTTCTCTAGCCTGCCTGGAAACTTGAGCTTCAGGGGAAGATGTTTTTGATCTTTTTTTTTTCACTTCTAACTTTTATCCCACCAGGGGCTGTGAATTAACATACCATTTCAATGCTTAAATAAACACAAAGTATTAAGAGCTATGTTTTCTAGCTTTCTTTAACTCTTATTTTGGTTTTGTTCTTGGAACTCATTTCTGCTGATAAAAAATTAATAAAATAGTAGCAATTAGGTTCGCAAGGATATATTAACTAGTGAAGTGATATTGGAAACTCGAGTATAGTATAAATAAAAGCATAGAATAGGTCGCAACCCAACTGTATCTCATTAATCATTTCATAGTCTTTAAAGATAGTAAATTTTTATCTTACTTATACTTAATTTGTAGGCACTGCAATTATTTTAGGACTTACTTTTGAAGATTCTGTTCCTCCAAATTTATATTTGTTAAAAAAAAAATGGATACATCTGGTTTGTGGAATAATTATGAATATTACGTAAGCAGTTTAAGATAGTTCGTAATTTTTCATTTTAAATAAAGCTCTAACTCATTATTTTGGACTAAAATATTGTCTTAAGGTGGTTTCATTATTCTATATTCCTTTCTATTTTGCTGGTAGCGCAACTTATTCTTATCGGTCAACTAATTTTAATGATAAGCCTCCAAACCGTGTGGTTTGTATGACTTATTAGGTAATAATATATCTTTTTACAAATATTGCATTTTTAATTGGCTATTATAATAGATTATTGTTAAAATGAGTATGTTGGGTGTTTAACAAAAGACTGAAAACGAGCACTCGATTTTTTTCGATAAAATCTATATTAAAGAATAAATATGAGCGTGCGCGCACTTGTGTGCCTGTGTGTATACACACATATATACATATACCACATGCATAATGACTTATAAATAAACTCTTGCTCTTAATGGTTAGCACATCCTTTAGGTTTCCTTAGCAGTCCAAGAAGAATGCTTGAGGAGTTTGATTTAATCCCATGTGACTGACTACCTTCACTCCCAGTAAGCACTTTCAGCAACTACTTCTGTCTCGTAATTCTTGAAATCATTTACTTAATTTTCATAATGAGCCAATACATTCCAAGGTCGAACATGCTCATCATAAATTGCTTTCATATACCTTTGACATTTGAGGGGGAGAGTACATCGACCCGGTGGGTTACTGGTTGAAAGGCTGAAGAAAGATGTAACCTGATTGGTCGCTCTCTTCACCAATCCGCTCTAAGAAGGCAAATACTCTCTTCCCTCTCCTTCCACCTTCTTCCCATCTTCCTCTAATTCGCTATCTCATCTTCTTAGTATCCTCCAACCCGTCTTCATCCTCATCTCGTTTCTCTTCCCCTATTTTGCCTTCATCACCTCCAGGGATTTCCAATTCCTTCAACGCCTATTTCTTTCTTTCCTTCCAAGTTATTGGTTCGTCTCTCTGAATAGAACTCTCTGATACCATGATAACCCAATTTATCTTTTCAATCAAAAAATTATATAGTTTCTTTCCAGGCAGTTTATATAAAATGGCAAATATATTAGCAGATTTCCCTTAAGGGAAATCAGCTATTGAGGTCGTACTCATGACGGAATTTTCGAAAAATTTCTTCAAATGTCCATCGATCCTACCCAGGAGATGACGAAAATGAGGTCCGTTCAAAACTATATATATATATATCTATATATATATATATATATATATATATATATATATATATATATAGACATATATATATATATATATATATATATATATATATATATATTTGTCTGTTAACACTCTAGCGGTCGCAATTTTTGTTTAATCGTCACCAAACTCGGTATTTAATCGTTTTATGTAAAAAGAAAGATCAAGTTCGTTAACGGCTGAAATCGGACCAGTGGGAGGGGGGGGTTTAGAGGGGGGGATTTTCAAAAATTCGAAATATCTCCGTTATTATGCATCGGATCGAAAAATTGTATAGAACCAATCTTATTGGAAATTAAATTTACTATAAATATTGTTATATGCATTTATTCTCTATCTTGAATATTAACCGAGATATTTGCATTTGTAATCTGCATGTTCGGACTTTCCGCCGAGAGCTCTGGTGGCCATTTCCATAACTATTCGGCCCTCGTGAATAGGTTTAGAGGTTAGGTTAACTGTTTTTTGGGGCTAGAAACTTCTGGGTTATTACGCCCTAAATAATGTTTTAGGTTTAGAGGTTTCTTACTACTACAGTTGTTATTAGGCAGATTTCTCTATTGTAAAACTTCACGTGGGAAATCTGCTTAGTTTACGCAGCCCCTGCGTGACGGACTTTTTTTTATTAGACGTCCTCCGAAAAATGTTTTAGTAATGAAAACTGTTTTTTATATAATTTAATTCTTTCTTGTCTATCTCTTTTATGACTAGTGGCCTTACATCATTTGGTTTTTTGGAATGCTTCTTTTCAAGCCGAATTACATATTTCTATGCCAATTACCATTTGTTAACTTGAAATTTTTGGTTAAATATTAATTTTGTAATTTTAAAGCTTGCCATTGTGCAATATGCAATGAATTCCATTCCATCGGTTAAAATGGTATGAATGCATTCACAAACAAACATATGGACAGAATCGTCGATGATTGGTTCAAACCCTGAACTAATGGCCAATTGACAATTGAGCTAATTGGCAATTAGGTAGAGTTAAAACCCTAAAGGGTTGTATCGGATGGAGTGGAGCTGCATTAATGATTCGACATTCTGCGATATCCAGGAAAACAACAGCAAAAAAATACCATACCTGAATTCTCCTAATACGGGCCATTGGGAATACTAATATCTTAAATTCCTCTTCTTCAGAAATAGGAAAAGCTATTGAGGTGGTTAGTAAAATGTTTATCGCCGGTTGCATTCTACCTCTGAGGCACGTGTATGTATTTTTTACTTCCTTCTAAATAGAAGAAGTACAATGTGAATAGTTCAGGCCTTCAAATTTCAAAGGAATTGGTCCCATTTCGGCAAGATATCTGTGCATATGTGCCGAAGTTAATGTTCACAACTCTTAAACGACTAGCCATAGAATGCTGAAATTTCATAATTAGGATTGGTGTAATGATAATTGAGCACCTCCCCTTTTGATTGAAGTCGGATAAGGGGGAAGAGGGAGTGGGTTAGATGTTAGCCAAAACAATACAAATGTCTCCGTACTTTTTCGAGATACAAAATTTGATATTTTTATTTTTATACGTCGGATCGAAAATTTTAAAGACCCAATCTTATTTCAGATTTAATTTTCTTATATACGTATTTTCTCAATCATAAGTATTAGCCGAGATATTTGAATTTTTCAGTTTTCAACATACAATAAATCCCTCTTCACTCATGTCATATTTTTTTTCCATTGAGCTATTACTCTGGGAGCTACATGCAAATACGTTTTGTGATGACATTATTATACAAGATTTTACGTTCTGGACTCTGGAAAATGTTGATTTGAAATATATATATATATATATATATATATATATATATATATATACTCTAGCATACTCTCTTTTTATTAAATACTGAAGTTCATTGTTGTTAATGGCTGATTTTGGACCAGAAAGGGTTAACAAAATCATAATTAATTTTTTTTTTTATTTAGTCATAAATACATGGCGTTATCAGGTGTTTGGTCATGTAAATTCTTAATATCTCCGTTATATTCATAATATCCGAGTCGTTTCGAAAAATATTGTAGAACCAATATTTTTAAGCCATTGATGGCCTATAACTGTTGTTCTATAATTTTTTTTTTGCAGCTTAAAGATTAGCCGTGTAAATTGTACTTTCTTGTTTTCATTCTTCAGTGAACCCTCAGTTCTACTCATTAGACTTTTACATAGAGATATAAATCATACGGTGAGTTGAGATTGATAGTGTATTATACTTCCAAGTGGGGAAATTTGGCTTAGTCTACGAGTCCCTGCGTGAAGGACACTCATTTTTTCTCATCATTACACTTATTTAAAAAAAAAAAAAAAAAAACTGAAGTTCATAGTAGAGATATAGAGAAGACATATTAGTACAGCTGCATAATAATATGGACCTATAAAACTGAGTCCTTGAATAAGTATAATACTATTTTCTCAGCGAGTCTGCCATGTTATTTTTCAATATTAAGAACCACCCACTTGCAATGGAATTCATGTTCTATAGACTAATTGTCATTGCTTATTTTCTGTAACGGCAGAGATAGACTTTCGTGTCAAAACGAAGATTGCAAATAATCTATATAAAGCCATTTCTAACGAGGAAGTGGGGATTTGATTAAAAGCTATAAATCATAAAAATATTGATTTGCTCGCCGATAGCAGATGCTCGGAAGCGAATGTTCCCCTTCCATACCGTGTCATATATTTCTGCCTGACCTATTGGGAAATCAGATTAAAAGAATCCATAATTTACTGGGTTTGTTGTTAACGGTTCTCTTGGGTCTCTCTCTCTCTCTCTCTCTCTCTCTCTCTCTCTCTCTCTCTCTCTCTCTCTCTCTCTCTCTCACACACACACACACACACACACACTCACATTCTCTTCTCTCTTTTCTCTCTCTCTCTCTCTCTCTCTCTCTCTCTCTCTCTCTCTCTCGTACACTCTCTTCTTTATCACTCTCTCTTTCCTGTAAAATACTTCCCTTTTTACGTAAAAGGTGGTGTATGTATGTTTCCACAGAGTACAGAATTATGACGATGCAATAAAGATTTTACTCTATTGAGTACTGTTATACTATATTTAATTCTCAAATGATATTCTTCCATTATCCATGCTTCGAAAATAAACGAACAACATGAAATAATTTTTACAAAAGAAAAGATATTTCTCATGTTCATGATATTCTGTGTAAAATATGGTAGAGCCAACTGGCAGGTAGACTATCTGGGATGGGATATTCAGATTATCTGATCTAATAGGTGGAAGAAACTGGGTGTAATTAGAACATTGTTCTTCTACATAACAAAGGCTGAATTGAGTTGTGGCAGTTATACAGGCATAGATCTTGTCCGTGCATTCGAAAAAATCTGTTGGTTTTGATGATGGAATTTTGAGGGTACTTTTTATACCAGGCACTCAGTGATTACGGGTAAAAACGCATAATTTATCAGTAATGATGATTTGACACAGAAGAGTTAATACATAAGGATATTTTCGCAAAGAGGTATATGAAAAGATAACTATAGTATTTTTAGGCAGGTGATAAATGCCTAGGTTTTAGGGATTTCACGTTTCTGCTAAGTCAAAATTGAACTAAATAAACTAAATTGACTTAGAGTAGTTGATCAGGCCGTGACAGTTACTTATTGGCCCATTCTCTGGCGTTAATGTCTGACTTTTCCTTTTTAAAATGTTAACCTGAGGATGCCACTAATGTTAAATAAAAAATATAATGTCAGAAGATTACTTCCTTCTTATCCTGTAGTAATTTTAACCTGCTAATTTGTATTGCAGTGATGAACCTGTAGTATTTATTACAGTGAACGATACTTGGTTAGATAGAAATTGTTATGATGATAAGTGAGGATGGGTGAAGCTGGGAATCACTGGCCGAAACCTACCTGCCTGAATAGATCTCTATGTCGACTGTTTAAGGTCCGGCTGGAGTCTAGTGCCCAAGAGCATCTCAACAAATTTATTTTCACACTAATGATAAAACGTTCCCTCTCACCGATGCACTTTCATAATTTAAAAAACTAAAGATGTTCTTTTGCCGATGTACATTAAATTTTGGTCCTTCAAATTTGAAAAATAAAAATATCTAATGTTAGCCCCCATTAACGAGATAAATGAATAAATATTGCGAAATATATTTGAATTGCTTTTGATTTCTTTATTTGAGTTTATATGCTAATTTAATAGATTAGGAGCATTGATAGTTAGCTTTTTTGGTTAAATGGGTTGTAGTTAAAGGGTTAATGTAAGGCTAATGAAGTCATTAAGGCTTCTATAAAAAGCTTTATGAAGAAATGCTTATTCACCTACCAGCTCTTTCTCTCCATTAGAACAAGGTCTAAAGCCTCTTCTTTAGTAAGACTAAACTCTCTCAAGGCAATATTACACCAATATAGAACATTTATTTTTATTTTATCTAGACAATAATTAATTTACTCTATTCTTTGATAGTTTTTATTTTACATTTATTCCTTTGTGGTGTCGTTGCCTTTGATGTGATTTTTATCCGTACTCACTTCTGATTCCACTTTTAACTGTTCCAGGTTTTCGTAAAGTATAACGTTATTCTTTTTTGTTTCGTACTTAGTGAATAATAATATAGATAGCGTTCTATTATTAGAAAGGTAAAGCATTTTTGAATGAGTGTCAATTGTGCCCAAACCCCGTCTATTCTGGTTTACCTCTCAAATAAATTAATTTTTTTAGAGACAATATTACGTAATTAAGGAATGTAGAACCACCGATATTCATGACACACTTAATAAACCCGTCAGAGAAAAATGTCACACACTGACTAATGTTTATTAATTATGCATTTATACACACAACCAGGCGTTTAAAACATTCTGAAATATGAAATTTCATAATCATGTTACCTTGAAATTTCGTTGTTACCTCTTTAAAACGGCTTCCAATTCTAAGGCTTGCCGTTTCAGAGTTATGCGAGATAAGTAGAGACATCCCGCCGACACTAGTCCAAATGGGTTTAATGAGTGTTCAAAGAAATAATCAAGGTGTTAAACCGAAAATTATTTTGCGATTACATACTTCCTTTAATTTATAAAGGAAGTAAAAAATAAAATCCTTCTCATGGAGGACATTGTAATTGTGAGTTCTACTTCATTAACCTTTCATTTATCCTTATTCTGTATATAATGATAGCTAATATTACTTGTTTTGTGATCAATGTAGTAATGACTTTCACTGAAGTGTTGCCAATGTGCACTTAGGTAATGCGTAATTGTGAAATTAACTTACCGTCGAAGCTTCTACAATTTAGGATTAAATAAAGTCCAAAAGTATGAGAAATGTACCTACACTGAATATACAAGCTATCTGCAGATACCTTAGTACCACTAGAATTTTATGTGAGGATACACTGGACTCTTGCTGCTTATTTATTCATTGTTGATGAAGAGAATGATCCATTAATTTCTATCATTGAGCCCTTCCTCTCGGCTACTGGTGCATTCATTGTTAATGAAATTTATCCCTGAGCATGTTCCTTTTGGATAAACAGAAATTAAATCCCAGGAGAACCACAGTCTATCACAAACCTGGAGCCCGTTCTAAGGAAAGCTTGTGCATTTTCTGCTGAACAATAGTTGCAATTAATTTATTATCTAATCATTACACCTCTAATGTTATTGTTTTAAATTGTATGTATGCTAATATTGAAACAGAACTATAAATATATAGTTCTGTAATATAATAATATTGGTTCATATATGTTGTTTAAGGCGGTGCTTATAATATCCTTCACTTTTATATTACTTTCTACGGTTTTTTAATTTAAAAATGAAACGTTTTAAGTAAAAAAAATATTGTTTTAGAAGATAAATTCTACTCTTTAAACTCTGTTGAATTAATAGAAACCAGTGAAGAAATTAAGTAGGTAAGATGAAAGAAATCATGAGTTTCCAAGGAATAAGAAAAAGTCGTGCATTGGAGTGTAGTCCTTGTTTTATAAGCTGATAATCAGACATACTTTAGATTATATTATACCCATCGATATGGATAATAAATTATTATTATATTAAAGGAGATTCGGTTGAGATTGTGTTAAAATGTGAGAAATGAGGCGTGACCGTGAGCTTTATGAAAAGGTTAGAAGAGCTGAAACGGAGGCTGGCCGGCCTGAATTCCCCTTTTCCAGTTGAAGAGAAGCGCACAGTAAGCACCTCAGCTGATATTCCCAATATCCCCTTTTCCACGGCCTTATTCATCATTTTCTCGATCTTGTCAAATCCTCTATCGATTATTGTATATTAAGCATTGAGAATTACGTTTCAATCATTTTCCTCTTTCTTCTACTTCATTTCCTCTTAACACGTTTTTCCTTTTAGTTCGGGGAAAGTAGAAATATTTGAGAGTATTTAGGCAACTGGAGGGTGGAATCTGCTTTTGAGGTTGGCCACATAGTTAGGTTAACACAGGTTGCGTAACGAGCACCGAAAATATTGAGACAAATTAAAAATTTCTTCCAGCATGTACATACACTTGTATTTATTTTTTTGATGAATGTTTTAGCAGATTTCCCTTAAAGGAATGCCATGACGCGATTTTCAAAAAATTTCTTCAAATGTCCATGGATCCTACCCAGGAGATGACAAAAATGAGGTCCGTTCAAAATTATATGTGTATATATATATATATATATATATATATATATATATATATATATATATATATATGCTATATATAATTGTCTGCTGCCGCTCTAGCGGTCGCAATATTTGTTTGATAGGTACCAAACTCGATATTTAAACGTTTTATGTAAAAAGACAGATCAAGTTTGTTAATGGCTGAAATCGGACCAGTGGGTTTAGAGGGGGGATTTTCGAAAATTCGAAATATCACTGTTACTATACGTCGGAAAAGTTGTATAGAACCAATCGTATTGCAAATTAAATTTACTACAAATATTGTTCTATACATCTATTCTCTATCTTGAATATTAACCGAGATATTTGCATTGTTATTAAGGGAACAGACGAGAGGAGATCGGCCAACTTCGGTTGTAGTCGAGAGTTTCCGGCAAAAGCTAGTTCGGCCGTATCCGTAACTGTGCGGCTCTCGTGAAATTTCTCTATTCTAAACTTTACGTGGGAAATCTGCTTAGTTTACGTATCTCCTGCGTGACGAACCTTTTCCTTTCAGATTCCAAATGATTCCTAAAAAATATCCTAACCAGTAAACTCATCCGTTCCCAACCTCAGGCGGTTAGTTCGTATTTTGTTGTTTGTGAATCTTCTCCTACCACATTCTGAATGAGTCCTACCTTTCCTATCTGTTCTTCCCATTAACATCGAGCATGGTCAATAATTGAATGGGCAACCACGGAGTTAGGGCACCGATTCGCTACCGTCTAAGAGCTTTGGCGCACGGCGGTAGGTCATGTCTTTATGACGAAGGACAGTGTCTCTCCTAGATCCCGTCAAATAGCAAACTGGCCGTTGGCGTCATGGCCTTTCCCCTCTCCCTAGTTTAACGAGGCTCGTCAGTCGTAACCCAGGTTCTCCGGCGTTAACGGGAGTTGTACGCACGTCAAGTTGGTCGGTCACTTGGCAAAACTCTTATCATGAAACCCTTGAGTGTCGTTTGGAGACCTCTAAAAATCTCTCCAAGGTCTACAAGAAAGGTCTACAATGGCAAACGAATATGCACACACACACACACACAGAGTTATTTGATTCGAATCCAGAAAAAAAAATGTCTTTTGTTTTATATGATTGTAATTACATTATATTACTGTATTGAAACACTGTATAGGCTTCCTTATAGGATATTATATTCATTAAAAGATTTTTTCTGTGTTACCTATATGGGAATATTTTTTATTTACGAGGAAAAATAAAAATGTTTACTTCACGCGTTTTGAAACATGATTTTCGTTTTTGTAATAATTTATCCTCTTATTTGTTTCAGGTAAGCTCTTGGGTCATATAGCTCCATATTGTTCGTAAGTAATTGTAGAAAATCAGGTTAATCAACGTAACAAACTCTTATTTTTCTTGCGTTGCCACTGGTGGGCGACAAAATAAATCGCTGTTAATAATAATAACCAAAGTTATCATTCGTAATGTGAACTGTATGAGTAATGTATTACTGTGTTACTTAAATGACATATTACTGCAAAATATTCAGTGTTCAGCAAAATGGCTAATGGTTTTTAATTCATATTTTTTGAAATGAAATAACTAAATATGTTCTTAAAACACTTGTTAAAAACTGAGTAGGTTTGTTGATTTGGTAGAAGTTGGAACACATTTAATGTTCAGGGTCTGTATTATTACGAACCCTACATTACGGGAAAATGTTAAGGTTGTATTTATGATGGATTTTTGACATTTCCTATTTAGTTTTAGTTGCAAAAAAGTGGAAGTTAATAAAAAATAAATAAATGAAACATTTCCTTTAAGCCCATCAATCCTACCTAAGAGATGACAAAAATGAGGCCCGTTTTTATGCAATAAAAATGTTGAACGGGGCTCATTTTCGTCGAGAGAGATGCATTCAACAATAGTAAACATTAACTTCTACTCATCAGAATTTTACTTAGAAATACACAATGTATGGTGAAATGAGATCACTAGTGTGAAATATCACTTTGTGGGAATTCTGCTTAATTTGCGCAGTCCCTGATGGCCTTTTTTAATATTCTTTCTCAAAAATTCGAAACTTTCTGTTTGCCTTCTATCCGTGATTTGCATCATCTCCTAACATTGATTGTTAATTGAATTGGGGTTGCTGACCATATCTAACTAAGTCTGAGTGTCAACATATTTACCTGACATCTTTTGAAATTTAAAATATATCGCGGTAAGCTATCCTTTAGAGGATAGAAATTTTCGCGGACGATTAATTTTTGCCAGGAAGTCAACAGCCTTGTTCCGCATTGGCGGTGCTCCAATTTCTTCCTTTGGAGAGATAGGGCAAAGGGTTTCCTCCTCCGCCCTTCTCACTGCCAACTCTTCTGAAAAACAATATTCACTTTTCTGAAATATCCCAGCTGGAGTTTTAGTGTCAACCCCAGTGGAAAGTTATGTCATCAATTAATAAATTCTTACTGTTATTTATGTGTTTACCGTAAGAGCGAACAATTCAAATACGTTGTAGTTTGGCGAGAGATCAGCTTCCATAAGTCAGCAGGGATCTGAAGTAACTGTTTTTTTAATACCGTAAGTATTTGGAAGAATATTTCTATATGTGGAGGACAGAAAGACTGTCCAGTGTTTGAGGAAAAGAGATTTGGTGTGGCGAGATTTACTTGTTGGTGGCAAACTGGGCAATAGGATTTAAGGACAATTTAAAAGAATATTAAAACATTAGTCCTCTTAGGGTTCGAAAATAAATTATCTTTTTAGGGTTCTTACGACTTTATTTTCGAACAATTGTTTCTCGTTAGAGTCATTTGGAGATCTAGCCCCAACCCACCATCACCTTAGAAAAGTCCGTCACGCAGGTGCTGTGTAATCTAAGCAGATTTCCCATGTGAAGTTTTACAATAGAGAAATCTGCACACTGGTAACACATCACCACCGTGATTAAATATAAACGGTAATGAGAAATCTTTCAGTTAATTAAAATAAATTCCCAACTGAAACAGCTTCTGAATTGTTAGAATAATTTATATTTTAATAACTCAAATTTTAGTAGTCCAAGAACTAAAGAAGGGGGGGGGGCGGATGAACAGAAATCTCACAAAGTGATGAAGGTAAGGTAAGGTTAGAAGAAGCTTCATCCTGAGCCGAGCAATTACGGAAACGGCCGACCTAATCCGAACTATACCCGACCACAGACTTCATAAAAATGCAAATATCTCGGTTAATATTCAAGATAGAGAATAAATGTATATTTATTTATAATATTTATAGTAAATTTAATTTGAAATAAGATTGGTTCAATACAATTCTTCGGTCCGATGCATAATAACGGAGATATTTTGAATTTTCGAAAATCCCCCCTCTAAATTCCCCCTCCCTCTAGTCCGATTTCATCCATTAACGAACTTGATCTGACTTTTTACATAAAACGGTTAAATATCGAGTTTCGTGACGATCAAACAAAAATTGCGACCGCTAGAGCGTTAACAGACAAATATATATATATATATATATATATATATAATTTTGAACGTACCTCATTTTCGTCATCTGCTGGGTAGGATCGATGGACATTTGAAGAAATTTTTCGAAAATCGCGTCATGAGTACGACCTTAATAGCTTATTTTCCTCAAGGGAAATCTGCTAATATTCCTTATGGCCCTCAGCTCGGGTCCACCAGGTCCTTCGACTAGGCTTTCAGCTTTCTTAGTGCGGTCCAAATGAGTTTAATATAAATTTAATATCTGCTGGACAAAAAAGAACTTTTACGTATTACAACCCGAGATGCTGATGGTATTTTAATTTTTATTAAAATGTATTCCAATATGTGACCTACAAATAAATCTGAATAAATCTGAAAGTTGTTTAGACTTTACAGTGTCCTACTACATAATGTTTTCATGTGAAAAAATGTAATAGATCCAAAAATTATGGGGCGGAAACGTTCTGTTGTAATTCCATAAAAAACTTAATAAAATTCTCTTATAAAATTAATATATTATTATTATTCATAGGTGGAGTTTCTTAGTAGTATTTTCAAAAAGTGATTAAAGAGGAAAATAAGATTGATACACAGTGGATGCGAAAACTAACCAAAGTACTGAATTCCCTACAAAAGGCTACCTAAGATTGTATTTCTCGCTAGTGATACAGTTGCTTTATATGAAAATCGTAAGAGCTTAATGGATAATTAAAAACCAAAAGTGGAGAAATATGACCCCGTTATTATGCAAGTTTTGAGAAAAATTAATTGATGGTCTATTGTAGGTAATAATAATAACAGTAATATTAAAGGTATATGAAGTTTTAATTCTTTTTTTAAACCCCACTCTTCCTTGCCAGTTTTTCGTCCATCCGACTATGATCTTCATTTGTATAAATGTGTATATACCTGCTAGGATTTAAAAACAAATAAATTTGTGAGTTGCATAATTAAATCAACACTATTTTCAAATCGGCGGACAATCAAGATCCCCCTCCCGTCCCACCTTGGCCAAAGATTTTAATCGAAAAACTTTGAGTCTAATTTCAAAGAACAAGAGTTGTAAAAGGGTTTAATTCACAGCTATAAATCTTCACGTGGGTATATTTCTAGTGATTTAATTTCCATTTTTACTGCCTCGTCCTACCAAATGGCCTGTTAACTGTTTATTGTAAATTTAATATTTCTTTTGGAGTTAAAGTCCTATTTTTAAGTTTGATTTCAGTATCTTTAAAACCGCGGCCGTCAGAGTACAAATATAGAAAACGATCTTGTGCATCTTTTCTAATACGATTTGCAAAGAATTAATCACATTTTTCGAAAGTATGTGGTGTAGATACCCCAAATATTGCATTGTCCTTTGAAAGTTATTTTAAATGTCTTTCTCTCTTTTTTTTATACTTTACCAAGTGCTAGGTATCTTTGATGAAACAGATATAAAAGTTACACAATTGTTACAGTGGAGAGGGAATTTTTTTAATAAAAGAAAGATGTTGAAATAGTATAGTTCGAGTGATTCGTGGATTTATTTAGAGAGAGAGAAAGAGAGGGAGAGAAAGTAAGGGAGAGCGAGTGAGAGAGAGACAGTATTTCGAAGAAAGATTGCTTGCAGATAGAGCCCTACTCGAAGAGGTTGCCTCTGGCCTTTTTTCATGGAAGAGCTTTTTCTCAAGCCTACCCCTGAGAGCGAATCCTTCCGGTCCTTTTCTCTATGGAGAGAATGTCTCTTCTTCTCTTATTTTTTTGTATGTTAGTCAAAACTGTTCTACCCAAATTTATTTTATAATAGCATGTGTTTGCGAGTATAATTCTGGATTACACCTTTTATTTCATTGCGTTAGGGATTTATGGTTATCGAAGCATTACGGTAACTAAGGAATATCTACATTAGTCCATTATTAGACTGAGGAATGATAAAAGATGTAATTTAACTGGTTCAATGCCTGTAAACGTTATTTGTACCATTTATAATAATTTTCTTGAGTGGCGCCGACAGCGACTTCTGTGAGAATGATGCATGAGATTTTGGAACGACGTTATGTGTGCTGGCAAACTGGAATCTGTTTCGCTGTTTGGAATTAGTCTTTCGTTCCAGGCCTGTTCCTTTAATTTGGGGCTCAGGCTAGCCATGTGAGTTAAAACGTTGGGCTTAATCACGTGGTAAACCTAGAGTGGAGAGTTCAATTCTCGCCTGGACAATTGGACTTGATATGTAAACGTTTTCACATAAGATCGATTTTTTTTAAATTTTTCGATGTGACGCAGATATTAAGAATTTTCGATATTCTCCCCCTCTATATATATATATATGTGTGTGTGTGTGTGTGTGTGCAATTTCAACGGACCTCATTTTCGTCATCCCTGGGTAGGATCGATGGACATTTGAAGACATTTTTCCAAAATCCCATCATGAGTATAACCTGAATAGCTGATTTCACTAAAGGAAATCTGCTAGAAAGATAGTTGTCGTTGATTGGAGTATGTGAAAAGAATTGAGTGAAAGCCTGCTAGGTAATCGCATAGCGACGATTGAGCGACACATCTGTCAGTTTTTAGCAGTTTTAATAAGTCAAATGCAACTGTTTATTTGTGCCATCATCTTGCTCTTGTTTACAACAATATTCTAATTTTGGCATGAATGGGCAGAATTCGATGATGAAAATGTTGTTAATTTATGAGTTTTAATATATGAGCTGGCTAAGGTCATACCTTCTGGCCCGGCGAGTGTGTTGCCCTAGGAGGGGTACCCATTCGGCAGTCGTTCCCTCTTAAGAGCTTTCAGTAGTATGCACATACATACTATTTATGTTATGAAAAAAGGTGATATGTGTTAAAGAGGAATAACATCTTATATTTGGGTTCGTTGTTTGTTATTGGTTAATCATTAAAATCGTCAGTCATTAGTCTCAAAAGATAAAGAAAGTTCAAATTTAATAAAAGCCAAAATAAGAAAGAAAGTGATACGGCATACAATCATAAGAATACTTAGATGAAAGAAACAATAGTAATTTGAAATTCTAAATATGATTATTAATTATTCCTGAAATATTTAAGATCCCAGTTAGACGTCATTTTTGGGATTGCACCTTTGAATTTGAACCATGGTTTCACTCATTGACATTCGCCAAACTCTCCACGATTTCTTGTTTTATAGAAGTTGACAAATTTTCATAAATTGTTTTCTTTTTATTGTGTATCCAAACTACGTTATTATTTTGCACATTAACGTGGGGTCTATGTTGAGGTGTTATTAGTTGTTGGCGTGAAGGCAATATCAGCTTACCTCTTTGAGCCTTCAGAAGTTCAACGTTCTAAACTTCCTCAAAGCATGCAATACACTTCTTCATAATCATGTCAATCAAGAAGTACTTAGGGCGAGTGATAAGAAAAATGTACGAACAATTTTCTAGCTTATGGGCTAATAATTATAAATCTAAAAGCCCTATAAATAGAAGATATATGTAGATGTATACATTTTGTATTTATGCAAGTAGCTATATGTCTTGGATTTAATTCCCTTAATGGATTGAAATCTTTATAGACTTAGTTTACAAAAATATATATACAGAATTAATAAATTTGCAAAGCCTATAACTGGTGCTTGGAACCAGATCAGTCTCACAAAACGGGAAGCACTACTTTCCTACTCAAACTTGTTGCCCTAGGCAATAGTTGAGAGTGGAGGAATTAGCGATATAATGAGAAACTCCGCAAAATATTGTTGATTGTAAAAGGGAACCATCTTGCCGTTGAGCTTGTTAAATGCTACTCATTGCATACATCAGGTCATTATGAAGATACAAACGTGCAAACGAAGGTGAATTTTGATGGATATATTTCTTTGATCAGATTCCTCCTCCTACATTTCCTTTAGTGTTTGGCCTTCGTAATGCACGATGGCTAGCGTGAATTATACGTCAGTTTCTTTGACGCTTGCTTACAGGCATTCAGAAAAAAAAAATGATGGTGCAAAAAATCATCAGTGGACTCATTGAGCTGCAGATTTTTCTGATTTAGACTTATCATACAGTTTCCCATTCTCGGAAGTTCCATTCTGACATGACTTTAACATCTAGAGGAGCTTTCCACAAATAATGCTTAATCTGCGTTAAAAGATGTATTTAAATAACTTTTTATAATTATAAATACATATTTAAATTATTTTTATTCTCAGGTGAGAAACTTCACGCGAATAAGGAAGTGTTGAGCTAATTCGAGTTATGCATAGGGTTAATTTAGGCCAAAGAGAAGGAGGTCGCTATCAACAGGTCAGCCCCGAACTGTCTCCACGGGGCAACGAACTGCGAGGGAACTAGGGATCAAAGATAACCCCCAGGCCCTCTATTATTTAGCAATACGTACTTACCCCCAAAGTGCCGACTTATATAGGCTCTGTACAATTACTAACAGACAGCCACGCATATGCTGTGTACCACACACAGGTGTCCCAGGTACTGTTGAGCTATAAATATCATTGATTCATTTTCATATGTGATGTGAAAAATCTCAGACGACGTTGTGCGGCAAAACCATTTTTCAATAAATAATAATTTAACTAGTAAGCAACCAATTTAAATACTATATGACACATTAAATATCATATTATTGTGACAATATATTTCGACATTACATTTGGTTGCTTGGAGTTACGGAAGGCTGGAACGAAAAAATTTAAATAGCTTATTGAATATTCGAGTATCAGCAAAATTTACCGATCAATAATAGTAGGAAAATACAGGACTAACTTGATAAACTGGAGTTAATATTCCATGCAACGCACTGTACTGGTTATGTTTAGATTCTCTTAGTTTATACTTCTTTTGAATTCCCACTTTGGATGAATGCACTTTTCCCTTAGTTTTACATGAAGCAGTTAAATGTCGAGATTGATATTTTAAATATTAAAGGCTTTATTGAAATAATAATAATAATAATAATATTAAAAGCGTTTTTATTGAATGTATTATGTACAGAAATCTGAAATGCGTCATTAATTGAATTCATGACAATTCCCAAGATAGGTTACAAATTAAGAGATTCCAGATTAGTTGTATAGCCCAAAAGAAAAAAAAAATATGGCTACCTATTGCTAATTTAATAGGACCTTCATTTTCAGTACATTTTCATATTATTATGTCGTTTTTTATGCGAATTCTGCCCTGTAGATTTACTAAAAAGTTCATTTTTTTGTACCTGGTTGTTGAATTTATTGTAATGGCTCCTCTGTCATTTACCTTAGTCCGCAGTTTGAGTTGAACGATCTTTATCCAGAATAATATTCTACATTCCTTTAAATGATTGACTATTTGGCTGATGTTGTGGGTGCAAACGACGTGGAGCAAGTTGTTTGGACGTTTGCCCCGAACATAAGTTAGCATCTCGTTCTCTTTCCCGCATTAGTGGCAGTAAGATCTCACTTCTCCAATTCCCAATAAACATGACAAAAATGTAGTACGAGATACTATACTAATTCAATTTGCTAGTTATTTAACATTGTGATATATTTCTAGGTATGATTTCTAAATCTGTCAAGACATTTTTGTCAGGCGACGTCATTTGTTAGCTTGACTAGCCAAGAGATTTACCTCATTTTTATTTATTTTGTTTCTGTATTCGTATATTTCATTTAAAAAGAAGTTCTTTTTCGCATGTTGTAATTAATTTCATTATTTTCACTGTTGATATATGTATACTTCTAATTTAACATCACAAGTCATTCCTATGATAGAAGTTGCGAAAATAAAGCCCGTATGAGGAAAACAAGAATAATGATAGAAAAAGAAAGGGATAATTTCTTTCAAAAGGAAATCAGATTTATCAAGATCATTACAAACTATTAGTGTTATATATGGCATTTTATATTTAATGTTAATGCCTACTTATATATGAGTAGTTGTAAAATAATTATGCTTAAAACAATTATTATTATAGTTAATTAACGTCCACTTTTTGCAACTGAGGCAACGGATGCCCTACAGACGGATTAACTACAGGTTACCACCCTTTTCTAGCCAGAGTGGGACTTAGGATTTTATTTAATGAATTTCGTCACTAAATAAATTCCCTTGCCCAGGCGGGAATCGAACTCGCCACTCTAGGTTTACTATGTGAGCTTAAAGGAAACGCTTTAACTCACATGGCTAACCTGAGCCACCTTAAAACAATTGGAAATCATTATTTCCCTAAAAGTTTTTCTCATGTTAGTATTTCTGAAATGAGAGGGGGGGGGAATATTTTTACAATATCAGGAACCAGTTGTACGTCCCATCTCCGCGAAGTGGTCATATGTATATTGAATTAGTTTTTCAAAAATATACAATTAAAATCTTTAATATCCAAAATATACGATAATTTAAAAAATGCAACAATAATTAAAGATGTTTATTTAAGTAAATGTATATTACGAAAAGAAACAGCAATGCAAAATAAATTCATTAAAAGAGAACAAAAGAAAATATAAAGGAGTAAATAATTTTTTTTTCTTCAGTTTTAGGTTGTTACTTGGTTACATATACGAATGTATTATAAATTTTTTCTTTCCAGTATTTCATAATTTATATCAACTATAGTAAAACAAAGAGTAGATCACCTGTCGCAATTATGTCCTCCCAGCATTATTCTTTTCATAAGTTGCTGCGTTTGCCCAGCAGGTTAAATTGAAATATGGTCGTACGTCTGTTCTGTTTGTCCTTCTAATATGTACTGGCTAAAATCACTGAACTGGTTTTATTTTAATCATGAAATTAACAAAAGGAACCTATAGTAAAATCCATACACTGTATGATTTCGTTTTTCCTGGCATATAAGCCTAGAATTTCTTATACTTTAAATGTTCACTTTATTTTAGAATAGCTGAAATGTTATGGTGGTCCTTAAGTTTATTTCTAAAATCATAAATAGATATCTTCTAACCATTGTTATCATCTACAGCTTTCTAAAATGCTCGTACATATGGATATAACAATGTGTTATGCTATTAGCATACAATTACTAAGTGTTATTTCTTCGGAGATTGGTCATGCTGACTTGTGTCATTATGTTTGATGCGATGGGCTTGATAAATGAAGGATAATAGGAGTCCGGATGAAGGAAGAGGTCCCTTTCAGAGCTGAAGTAAATAGAGGAGACAGCTGAGGGAAATATCGATAATTGTCTCTATTGTCTGTCTTGTTAGCGACAAACCTACATCGATTCTATCTCTTTGGGGCTATACCCGCAAAACTCTCAGGATATTATATTTCATCAAGAGTTTATTAAAAAAAAAAATAGTAGTAGTGATGCAAAAGACTATTTATTTAGTATTCTTCAGTGTCTGTAATAAAATTTGTCATTTGTTGTTAACTGAAACAGTAATGGAAGAACCATTTATCAATTTATGTCTTCAGATATTCCCTGGTGGCCAGAATTTATATAAATTTCATTGAAATTCTGTTACAGCTCTTTTAGTTTTATGCGTAATTAGCATTATAATACGTTCACTTTATTCCAACAAACTTCCTAACCCAAATTTGACTGAGCTCATTCATGGAAGTTTTAGCTGAGCTTATTCATACACAGAAACCGTCATAGGTAATTCTTATCCTGGTACGATTATAGCTTAACACTGCAGTAGGCGCACCCCTCATCAGTACAAGAGTGGGTGCATGTCATCTCTCAGATGACTTACGACTTTTCCTTAAGTTACACATTATATAGTCAGGTTTATAAAATAAAATAAAAAATTTAGGTAGATTTATAAAATGTAATATGGCCATTTCCTAAATAAATTACTTGAGAATTGATCCCCGAAATATTCAGAAGAGGAAAAAATACTACCATAGGCGACCTTCTGGTATTTCTCGGTACACTATAAAGTGAACACATTTTATCCAATATGTTCACCCTACTTTGGTTTGATTATAATGTGTTATAATGGAAAGCTTTTTTTTTTCTCCTGTCCCCTCATTTATTTCTCCATCAAAATGCATACTTGATGTAGCCAATACGTTTCTAATTTCGGACTTATTTTTTGGGATATAGGAAACCAGGGTACCCTCCTTCCTATAAGCGAAGATGCTTAAATTTATTTCCTTATTTTTTATACTTTTCAGCTCACTATAAATCTGCCACTGCACCACTTACAAAGGTAGTTCTCGCAGATGCATCAAGGTCATGCGCAGGACTGGAGAATCTGAAAAGGGTTGAAACAGTACTGATGGAAGGCTCTAGGGTTGAGGGGAAGGTAGCAGGGGAAGGGGGAGGGACTGCAGATTCTATCCTCTACTCAGCAGTTCAAAAAATCTCTCCGTCATCTCTCAGATGGCACGCGACTACTAAAGTATTAATCGTACATTGTAACTGCCATAGCTTGGATTCTTCATACATTGGGCGGTTATGACTCGAATCGATCGTTCACCACTATAATTACAGCAAACGAATTCCTTCACTGGGGTGGTTGTACTTCTGGTTATTCAAACGATAAATAATTATCGTTCGTTCTATTCGTCCATTGTTAGAATGATTAGAAAGAATCTTCTTGCGATTCTACAAGAGTCTGGGGCGAGTTCATGCGCTTCTGGTCATTCATACTTGATTAAGGGACGATCATCTCTCAACTTTTTCGGGTATTCGGACGATAATAGCTGATTCTTTGTGCAATAAAACAATCATTGCTCAATTTTTAGCAGATTTTCCTTAAGAAAAATCAGCTATTGAGGTCGCGTACTCATGACGTTTGAAACATTTCCATCGATTCTACCCAGGAGATGACGAAAATGAAGTCCGTTCAAAATTATATATATATATATATATATATATATATATATATATATATATATATATATATATAATTACACTGGGATGATTATACGTACTTGGGGTTATTCGTACACTGTTTTTAGCACTGTTATTCGTACACTGAACGATTTTATTGGTTTCTTCGTATATGCTTGCTCAGCGATATCGATTAACGGGACAAGGATAGTCATATGAGAATATTAGATATTATAGTTAGTCGATTCTATGTGTTCGTCTTTAGAAACTGGTAACTTTTGATTAGGACGAATGTTACCTTTTGACGTATTACCTGTAACGTATCGAAATGCTGTTTGCAATTAAGACGATATTTTTAATACAAATAAAAATAACTAGCAAGTGTCTTTAAGACCCCGGACCATATTGCCCATTACTAATAAACTAAATGCACAACTTCGGATCCAAAGCATTCCCATGCCTCGCTCCTCAGCTCATTCCACCTCTGCTTGGAGTTTCCGCGACTCCTCGGTCGGTCATACCTATAGTACAAATAACTAGGCTCCCGAAATCTGCCTTTCATAGAAAGCACAGATTTAACTGGCATTGAATTTATTCTCAATACATCTCATTTTTTTTTTTGGGTTGGTATTATAGACCTTTAAGATCCTTAGCCGCTGTCGGAGCGGACTTGAGAAATTCATGATCAGAGTTTTTACGTAGTAGTAGATGCGGTAGTGGAAGATATACCCACCCTTAACCCGCACAGGCACTCATACATCTCTTAATGCAATTATATTAGTGGATCTCATCTCTTAGACAAGATAGGAATTTGAACGCAGAAAATCTTTCTTAGAAGAACTTTATATGGAACCGTCCTTTGCATCGTATATGTAGTAAATCATATACTAATCTTAAACAAAAAATATTAATTACAAATGTGTATCAAATAATATATTGAGTAATGACCATTATATGAGCTACAACGAAAATTCCTATCTAGTATCATTATGAGAGTAAGTAATTTCTTTGGCAAAGAATGTGACCTTAAGGTGGTGATAGAGTGAGTGTGCTAGAGGGTAGCTATGCTGCTGGTAATAGAGGGATTAGGAGCAGGCAGAGGGAGAGAGTACTCCACTGGATCATCCTCCCTCTCTACCCTGCCCAATCAGCTGATATCTCTCTCTCTCTCCCCCCCCCTCTCTCTCTCTCTCTCTCTCACTCTCACTCTCTCCCTTCCCCCCTCGACCATTCTACAAAAGCTAAAAACATATCACACTCGTAGTGACTTTTCAAGTTAATGCTTAGGTCGAGATAACACTAATAGGTGAACTATGTGCCACTTACTAAAGATAGACATCTTTTAGCAAATGAATATAACTATATTTGATTATTGAAAATATCTACAAATTATTCAGTGTTCAATTATTATACAAATTATTCAGTGAAGCACTCAATAAATCCTTAGTTCTACCCGGGCTAGAAAAGGTTACCTGTAGGCAACCCGCCCCAAGTAGCCATAGTAGCACAAAGTGGGCGTTAGTTAATAAAATATCTTTGTAATATATGCCCTATCCACCAACTATTTTAGTATCATATTCCTCGTAGCAATATGAGCCCAGACCTCCTGTTCGTCAGGATAATAAATTTAAAATGGTCTTTGAAAGTGGTACTTAATATTCTACGTTTTCATATCTCCCAAACTAATTTTTTTTTGTTCTCAGATTTTAGGAAGAACTAGAAATATATAGTATTCTAAGACGTCCCACATTGACATCCACGTTCTCAAGTATAGAAATTCGGATTTATTTGAAACAATTCCGAATAGAAAACATTGTTGATAAGCCTGGCAGTCTAGGAACCAAGACTGCCCTTATACCGACATAATAATAATCAGCTTTTTAAAGGCTGCGTAAACTAAGCAAATTTCCAGCATGCGGTTAGGATACTGATCACATCTCACCGTAAATTCTCTATTTCTAAATAAAAATCCGGTGGGGACAAGAAGAAAGTATGAATGAGTGATAATAATATTTGAGCCACGAAAAAATGAATAGATCAACAAATGTAGTGCATATCTATAACATGTTTCTATCCGAATCATATCAGGAGATATTTTGAATTTCGAATTCCCTACCCTAAACCCCCTATTCCTGGTCCGATTACAGCCATTAACGAATATGATCTTTAGTTTTGAATGAAATGGTGAACTGTTGAGGATGGTATTGATTAAATAAACATTTTCGAATGAAGAAATATAATCTTAATTGGTGGCGACACCACTCAACGTATTTGCAACTAACTCATCTACTAGATCTGGTGAAAACAATTTTAATAAATATTTATCTTGGGATAAGCCTTTTTACGATATACTCGCTTATTTGTCAAGTGCGATATCTAAAACTGGTAGTTGCATACAATTTTTCGATCCGACTCGTAACGAGGAATTGATTTTGAATTATTTATTACCCCTCCTCCACTCTGATTTTAGTTTTACATGAAACACTTATATATCGAGTTTCGCAACGGTCGCACAAACATTTCTACCGATAGAGAGAATATACATATATATATATATATATATATAATTTTGATTGGACCTCATTTTCTGCATTTTCTTGGTAGGATCGATGAACATTTGAGGAAAATCTTTGAAAATCGCGTCTCGAGCAATGCCTCATTAGGTGATTTTCATTATGGAATATTCTATAATTTATATTCATCTTCATTTGATTGGGCACGTGCTAATATCCTTATATAACGTGAAATAAGTTTACATTCTTTTTATAGCTGCAAGTTCCAGCTCAGTCAGCTTTACATCTCTGGGGATTTTGAAGTTCATGACCTCATCACATACCTTACTGAAATCCAATAAAAATAACTAGATTCATATACTCTTTTCTCTCCTCTTAGGTGTTTCACTTCTTGAAAAGCTGAAGAGAATTATCTGAATGCAATTTACTCCTCACGATTGTTCTACTAGGAAAATTGTATCCCCCTTACCTCTTCTAAAAAACGAACAACGTGAATGACAATTTTTGGTGGGTTGTTAAAAAAAATTGAAAAAGCATGCCAAGGATGAGGGTGTTAGGACCTTTAAAAATAACGATACAGTTTTAGACGTGTCGTAAAAATATGTAGTTCAGGGGGACACATCTTACACGAAAAACTAGGCTGCATCGTGAAGTTCAGTTCAAAACGTTATAAAAACAGACTAGTTCATTACAGAAATAAAGAAACCTCATAAAATATAACTCTAAATGTATAAAGGAATGTATTTCATTTACTGGTTTGTAAGTGTTTCTAGAGGGTTTTGTGTAGAGGAGCTATATAGTAGGGCGAGAATCGATAGAACATTGTTCAACTATCGTGTGAGTAGGTAATTTACTGAATTCAGATAGCTATCACTTACTCAGTTTAGGCTACCTTCAAGGCTTACTCCCTCAACTAGTAACTAACAAACACAAAAGTCTCCCCTTATGCTCGGTCATGCCTCTAAAAAAATCAGGAAAAAAGTCCCTCAGAATGTCTCATAAGTATTGATTGTACTTCAATTATTAGGCCCTAAGATAATGAAGAGTTCTCCTTCACCTTTGGAAAGAGATAGACAACTCTCATTGATCTCTTATAGATTTTAGAAAGAAAATAAAAAAAATATATTGTTGATACATCCCTTTATAGTTACAATATCAAAATGAAATCATAGAAAAGTTAACCTTATTCATTTCCAAAATTAAACTTTTCATTTTGGTCGTTTACCAAAAGAGCCCTTTACTCAATTATGCAGCACTGTGTTGTGCTAGACCTTTCAAAGAGTCTTAATAGTACAACAATTTTTTTACTTCCTTCTACGAAGTAAAAGAAGCTATCTAATCTCGAAAATCTTTTTGTTTCTGTATGTATACGTAAGTATATCTCATAACTCAGAAGTAGCAACCCTTAGCATGTTGAAATTTCAGATTGCTAGTTATGCGCCTCACCTTAAGAAAGAAATCAACTAAACGAGAAGGGGTGTTTACTCAAGCGCGAAAATAAAGAACAAATTTCTCCTTACGTATATGAGATAAAAACATTTTTGTCGGACTTTTTTTATTTCTCATGACAATATATACATGATGCATTGGAATGGAGATGTCGTATATTATATTCAAATAAAATAATTTTAAATGGTTACTTATGATTCATAAATCATGGAAATTCTATTTTAATTTAATTATTCCTTATATTTAATTAGTCTATTGAAGATGTCTCATCCCATGCCCCCCTTGTCTAATGAGAGCCGTAAGTCGAGTTGATCACAAACTACATTAAACGCTGATTATCAATTCCTCGAGTCTCTGTAGGGGGCTGTTGAAGTCTACAAGGCCGACAATGTCTATGGGGTAGAAAATATATCAAAATAAACAAAGTTCGTCACGCAGGGCTGCGTAAACTAAACAGATTTCCCACGCGATGGTTTACAATAGATCATTATACATACTGGTAAGACCACCGCGAATATTAAGCGAATAAATACAAACAGTAATGGAAATCTTTCAATTACAAGTTAATAACACTACAACGGAAAGCGTCTGAATTGTAAACAAACGACCTGAATTCTAGACCGAAAAGACAAACAAATAATGAAATATATCTGCATACATCTCATTAATTATATTGAAAACAATTTACTAAAGCTCGTGGTGTAATTTGTAATGAATCAGAATATGTTTTACCTCAAGCACTCAAATGTTATTAATCCAAGAACAAAAGAAGGAGGGCTACAGAACATATTTACATATATCTGACAAAGTGAATAAAAACAATATTCCTTATTTAACCTTCCTTATAAAGTGGTTCATGATATACCAGGTTATTATTACTATAACCAAATGGACATTTGAAGAAGTTTTTCAAAATCGTGTCATGAGTATGACCTCAATAGCTAATTTCCCTGAAGGGAAATCTGCTAAAATCATGCTTCTTTACTTAGAACAAACGAACTTCCATCTCTTTTCTAAAGTACATTTCAAGCCTTTTTTTTAATATAAGGTTCTTCTTAAAAAAAGTCCGTCACGCAGGGGCTGCGTAAACTAAGCAGATTTCCCACGTAAAGTTATACAATAAAGAAATCTCCATAAGATTGCCGATTAGTTACGGAAACGGCCGAACTAGCTTTCGGCGGGAACCATAGCTCGTCCGTTAAACTTAATACAATTGCAAATATCTCGGTTAATATTCATGATAGAGAATAAATGCATATAAGAATGTTTATAGGAAATTTAATTTGCAATAAGATTGGCTCTAAACAATTTTTCGATCCGACGTATAGTAACGGAGATATTTCGAATTTTCGAAATCTCGCTCTTCAAACTCCCCCTTCCACTGGTCCGATTTCAGCCGTTAAGGAACTTGATCTACCTTTTTACATAAAACGATTAAATACCGAGTTTGGTGACGATTAAACAAAAATTGCGACCGCTGGAGTGTTAACAGACAAATATATATATATATATATATATATATATATATATATATATAAATATATATATATATATATACTAGCTCAGATACCCGGCTTCGCCCGGGAATTCATTTGAGGCTGAATGGTGATGGTATTTTTTTAGCAGGCTTTACATTGCACAATATTTTGACATTTACCCATCCCAGTGTTTAGGATTGATACCCGTCGTTGCCGTGGATTTGCTAATAATAGAATATTTGTTCGATAAGGCTTCACTGTCTTCGATATTTTTATATTTCCCGTCTCTTATACATGTAAATATGGTGAATTTTTATTTCAGGCCTCCCTTATAACCCCCCTCCCGTTCGAACCTAAAAATTTTAATATAACTTATAATTATGGAAGAATTAATGCTAATTGACATACCAAGCTTTGTTAAGTTCGGTTCAGCCGTTAGTGCCCAATAACATTGTTGGCTCCCGCTAAAGTTATAACGTATAACTCAATTATACTTAGGTATACGACAAAAGTGTATATAACAAAAGTTACTCTAAATTACACAATAAACAACTTTTGTTATGTTCATATTTGCGGAAAAAACAATAAGAAACGAAATATCGCTATTTTTAATTTCAGGCTTCCCTTATAACCCCCACTCCTGCCCGTCCATAGAAATGTTGGTATGGCTTATTATAATGAAGGCCTCACTGCTAATACACATACCTAGTTTTATTTAGTTCGGTTGAGTCTTTTTTGGCAAATAATATTGTTGACTCCCGCTATAATTTTTAGCGTATAACGCTTTTAAACATCGGTATACGACAAAAGTGTATATAACAAAAGTTACTCTAAATAACAAAATAAACAACTTTTGTTATGTGCATATTTGCCGAAAAACCAATAGAAAACGAAATATCGCTATTTTTAATTTCAGGCTTCCCTTATAACCCCCACTCTTGTTCGCCTCAGAGAAAATTAATATAGCCTAAAGTCTAAGTTGGGTTAGTAGTAATATACATACCAAGTTTCATAAAATTCGGTCCAGCCGTTTATGCGTGAAAAGGTAACAAACAAACAAACAAACAAACAAACAAACAAACAAACAAACATACACGAAAGAAACAAAATGCAGATATGGTGTCTATGACATGTGAAACGAAAAGTTATCGTGAAATTTCGCGAAAAAAATCAATGTACAGACAGAGGTTACAATTTTATATATATATAGATATATATATATATATATATATATATATATATATATATATATATATATATAATTTTGAACGGACCTCATTTTCGTCATCTCCTAGGTAGGATCGATAGACATTTGAAGAAATTTTTCGAAAATCGCGTCATGAGTACGACCTCAATAGCTGATTTCCCTTAAGGGAAATCTGCTAAAAGTAATTATGAATAGGATGCGAGATGTCAGTGGATCTTTCATTTTTTATTTCTATGAATCCTTCAGGTTTTGGTTGTGATTTATTTGAACTACAGTCATATCAAACATTTTTACATAATGAATTTCTGATTTTTTCTTCAAATTTTTAGAAACCGTGATTTAGGGATTAGCATAGTTTTTTTTTTAGATGTCTCTAACTCCATATGGTATTATTGATAAGACTCCATTGCTAAGCTATGTGGAGCCCGAGCTATGTGCTTTTGTATCAGAATATACAGGCTTGTAAGAGACGACATATACAGACCTCGCTTCAAACTTGTTACCTCTCTTTCCACATCTCTATTTTCTACATTTTCCTTTTACTCGCTGCGCGAGTATCGTTCCCCTTAGACTATCAATAACTTCTAGATTTCCATGTCTTTGTCCCTGATTGCCTTCTCAGGCTTGCTCTTGTCACTTTTGAGGACGAATGAGATGCCAGTTCTTCGGGAACAATAAAATAAGTTCACGTTTTCATGGAACAAGCACTTTAGTGTTGAAGATCTTATATCTTGAAGTATTCTTGCATTTAAATAACAAATTCACCAAATTACTTTTATACTTTATTTAGTTATGGACCGTTAGGACAGTATATCGGCGTTTTCTTTTGTGTTGTTCTGGTTAACAATTTAGATGTAAAGTTTTAATTCAATTTCACTGTTGTTTCAAATCAATAAAATTTATTTAAAAAATGACGCATGCCCAATCTGGCTGGGCATCAGCAACACACATAGAAAGAACTCCAGTCCTTCCAGAGCAGAGTAGTTCGGATAGCGGAAAATACTCCCTAGTTTGTTAGGAACAGACAAATCCACAGGGAATTGGAGGTTGCTCCTATTTCAGTTTACCTTCAACAACTTGTAAGGAAATATCATGCCTGCCTTCCGATGTCAAATGGAGCCACTCATCCATTATAATTTAGGTACAACCACCGAAGGACAACTGCGTCCAAGGTTGTACCAAAATATCTTAATTTTGTAACAAATGTAACCATTTGTGTGTAATACCTTTGTTGTATTGGAGCAAAATAAAATTTTCTTTCTTTAAAAAATGTGCTAAATGCATCCTCCTCGCATTTTTGTCTGTACACATCTATGCACAATGTTGATGAGATTCAATTCTGGCTTCAATTCACATTACACTATCAAGTTCAAAAATTACCCTTTTGCACCTCTCGGTTGTACATTTTTCTGTAAATATCGTCCAAGTATTTTAACCATTGATTTAGAATCATTGGCGTTTAAGTATCTACAGGCTACGCGTGTAGCTAATTTTCTAAAAAACATATCTGAACTAATTAGCTAATTATTAAACACTCTTTGAAGTTTTTAATATATAAATCTAACTGTTACAAATTTTTAAAACATATTTAATCATTTACTTTTTCTTCTGTGCGACCAAATATAAGTTACTAAGGATATTTAGAGCATCTTTGGCCTCACTAAGAATTATTTTACGAAAATATGTTTCGTCCTTCAATTCTATAATACAAAAATATTTTTGCTTACTTATTTATATTATTTAATAATATGTTGTGTGTGTGTGAGTATATAAATATAAATATATATATATATATATATATATATATATATATATATATATATATATATATATATATATATATATATATGTATATAGTCTCCCTCCGAACAGGAACGAGGTACTTCTAGCTGTCTACCTAGTTGTGTATAGATCAGTACAACTAAATCATTCTGTCAAGCCAAACTAGAATCAAAACGTAACGAGGGGTACAATTATTTCTAGTTCCCACAACTACTTTCTCCTTCCAAATACTCAACTGTCCTCCAGATCTAACTTTATTTAGGTTTTTAATCTAACTATTCTTAATCAGCTTAGTCCTATTAAGGTTCTTCTTTATCATTCTACAACTATCATTGGTACGAGAGGTTAATTTTTTATGTTCAAATCATTTATTAGCTCATTTTCATAAAATGAAAGGCGTGCTTTAAAATTTAATATTTTATTACTGGAACCCTCTTATTATCAAATTTAAAAATTACACACACACACCGACTGTTTTCTTCTATGATAAGGTTAATTACATTTTAAAACCCGATCCACAAATATTTAAGAATGCCTTAAAATTTGCTGGATTTTTGTGAATGATGTGATTTTATTGTCAAATCGCATTGTGAATGAAATTTATTAATTCTTTGTAAAGTTTTATTACCATCCATTTGTACTACGATCGTTATTTATACCGGCATCTACCGATCATCACACTTTTCTAGTCTGGGGGTGTAGGTGGGCTACGGGTTTTATTTAGTGAGTTCGTCACTAAATAAACTCCCAATCCCAAAGTGGTAATGGGCACCTTGACTCTTATATTTACTAAATTTATTAAGACCTTAACGTACACGGCTAACTTGAGCCTTTATTAACATTTAGAAACTCTGGTAACGTGGGTTTTTAGCGTCAAACTGATATCATGGTTCCCGTAGGAGCTGTTAACCCCTTAAGGGAAATCAGCTATTGAGGTACCCATGACACAATTTTCAAACCTTTTCCTCAAATTCCCATCGGTCCTACCCAGGAGGTGACGAAAATGAGGTCCGTTCAAAACTATATATAGTTCAAGTTCGTTAATGGATAAAATCGGACCAGTGGGATGGTGTGTGGTGGTTTAGAGCTGAGAATTTTGAACATTTAAAATATCTCTGTTATTATACGTCGGATAGAAAAATTGTATAAAACCTATAATATTGTAAATTGAATGATCTATAAGTATTACTATATATATATATATATATATATATAATTGTGCTGATGTTTTCGACCAGGTTGTATTTATATGTGGTGTGTGTTCTTTTCGGCATAAACTCGATAAAACTTCGAAATAAAACTCGAAATATCGGCATAAACTAAGATTCATTTCACCAACATTGACCAAAACTCCGAAAAGAACAACACACCACACACACATATATATATATATATATATATATATATATATATATATATATATATATATATTCGGTATCATGAATATTAACCGAGATATTTGGGTTTTCTAGTTTTTGGTATTCAGTAAACCCCGACTCCTACTCATGTCATACCGATTTCAATGTTTCAAACAATTGTGTTGACGTCAGGCAGATAACAACTAATATTTCCAGGGCATTGAAAAGGGAAGATCATTTTCACTAACAGAGATTTTGAGGAATGAGAGAGAGGTCAGTGGATCCCACTGAGTGAGAGATATTTCCGATTCGTGAACGTCAACCGAACCTGTTGACCTATAACCTTCTATTGTTAAGACAGCGTCACTCCCAGTTTGTTATTTAAAGCTAGGGATTAAGAGGGTTCGTCCTATCATGTCCTGGGCATTCCTAATACATATCATATAACTGTAATTTATCGGAATCCATACTCAAAAGAATATCTTTGCGCTAGAATATAGAGTACAAAGTGCCCCATTAAGCGCAGAGGCATTAAAAGTGGGCTTTACTAAATAAATGGGGAGAAAGAAAAAAAGTGCTTCTGTGGAAATAGCTTAAACTTTCAAGAAACTAACTTTATTCATCAAGAGATCTAAAGGAAATGTTTTTTTTAAAAAAAAAAAAAAAAAGTTCTTGCAAACTCAAAATAACACAATGATTCTAGTTGAGTTGCTTTAAGAGTGAAGTTGTTTTCTACTCAAAAGGGGGGGATGACTGTTGAACTACAAACTTCCATCTTCAAAGCTAATAAATTTTCATAATTATGAGTAGGGTAGTGCTTCAATATGAATAAATACAACATGGCTTTCCCAAAACGTTGCGCAAGTTATCCCATATCTCAGAGATCAAATACAATTCTTAACCGAATGAAGAAGAAGAATTTTCGGTCCTCATAATGATGCCACGTTAGTGCAGAAAGGCCATTTGCTTTTATAAATCTATAATTATTCGTCTGTTGCTGGATGTAGGAGGGCAGATCTGGGAAACAGGTCTTATTAACAGAAACTCTTCCCACCAATTTCTTTATTTAAGCACAAGGCTAACGTGTCAACATCAGGTGCTAAGAATCAAACAAAAAAGAAACATGCTTAGGCCAAGTGATGTATCCAATACTTACATTTTGACATGTTTTAACAAAAATAGAATTACATAATAACATCAGTTTTACAAAACAGTCCTATCTTAAATATATATATAGTTTTGAACGGACCTCATGTTCGTCATCCCTTGGGTAGGATCGATGGACATTTGAAGAAATTTTTCGAAAATCGCGTCATGAGTACGACCTCAATAGCTGATTTCCCTTAAGGGAAATCTGCTAATATTAAAATCCAAGTCAAACATAAACGTATAAACGTAGCGCTAGCATCTATTATATAGCAAACGTAGGATAATTGTTAATTTATTATTTATTAACGTCCACTTTTTTGCAACTCAGGCTAATCGGGACGGGTTATCTACAGGTTACCACCCTTTTCTAGCCAGGGTGGGATTTTAGGACATTATTTAATGAATTTCGTCACTAAATAATTTCCTTTGCCCAGGCAAGAATCGAACTCGCCACTCTAGGTTTACCATGTGAGATAAAGGTCAACGCTTTAACTCGCATGGCTAACCTGAGCCCCTATTGTTAATTTATAGAAACTTTTTATAAAAGATGGAAAGACATCTATCTTTTATAAAAAGTTTCTGTTGATGTTCAAAATATTTATTCACGTTTTATTTGATTTTAAATATGTTTTTAATTAATTAAACTGTATTATATTCGTTTTATGCTTTGATTTTAATATTTTTAAGATAAGACTGTTTAGAAAGACTGAAGTTCGTATGTAATTCTATCTTTGTTAAAACATTTCAAAATGTATTGGATACATCACATGGCCTGAGCATGTTTCATCATGGCCTGTCATGTTATTGTTTGTTTGTTAGCACTTGATGATGGCACGTTAGTGCCGAAAGGCCTTGTGCCTTAATAAAGAAATTGGTGAGAAGACTTTATGTTGTTAAGACCTGTTTTCTAATCTATAGTTAGTTATGTAGTTCAAGTCTTGAGTATGGATGACATGCTCAATTAACATAATTGCCTACGTCGATTTAGGTTCGTATGAATTCTCGATCAAAGATAGAGTTAGTATTTGACTGCGATGCACAAGACTAAAGAATAACTTACTGTAGCTTTTTCTGTTTTAGAGAATACTCATATTATGGTTTTCGAATTAATTAGCCTACTTCAAACAGTCCATAATGAACAAGTGAGCTCTAAAACTCTCCAGTCGCTTCCCATCAGGTTTCCTTCTCAAGTTCATGGAGTAGAAAAGTAACATTTGCTTAATCAGCAGCTCTCTGGTACAATAAAAAGTTGTTTTCTTCAGTTTGGTTTGTGACAATTAGGTAGAATGGGCCGCGTGCAGAGAATGCGTGAAGAGCGCCTTAAGTGCCATACTCCATTCAGTGCCTTGTCAAAGACATCTAGCTATGCCAAGGGGTAGACCCAACATTTACTGAATCAACTGTACTAGGGCAAATTGAGAAAGTTCTTGTGGAAGTTGTAGGCAGTTTTGTTAACGTTTATTAAGGACAATTTTGTCCTTGTGTATGATAATGTGTCTCGAGATGCCAGGCGTCACTTGGAGGAAGTAGAAATTATCTCAATGATTTACACAGTACTTTGGCATGACCTGAATACCATGGAAACAGATATAAGACCCAAGAATGCTTGCAAATACAAAAATAAAATAAAAAATCCGTCACACACTGGCTGCGTAAGCAGATTTCCCGCGGGCTGGTATTACACTTGTGATTTAATTTCACCACGTGTTCTCCATTTCTATGTAAAAACCGATGAGTAGAAAGGGGGGAGGGTTACTGAAGGCAGAAAACAAGGACCTACAAATAACTGGCTTAATATTTGAGTTTCCCAACAAATGCATGGAGGAACAATTGAAGAAAATCAAAAATTTAACAAGATTGGTTCTATAACATTTTATGATCCGACTCATAATAACGAAGATATTGTATGTACAAAAACTTCTTCCGGGTTGGACTGTGTCTTAATTTTCATCGTTGCCGAGCTTTCGCACATCGTGTGATGGCTTCTTTAGGGCTGAGTAGAGAATGAGAGCATCTTGTAATCCAGTCGGTTTTATACCTGCCGTGGTCCGGGTCTCGGTCGGAGCCTGCCTTCCCATTGGTTGATTCATTGGTTCATACCAACAACTACACAAACAACAACCACTATTCTAGGTCCGATTACAGCTAATAACAAATGTGATCTTTAGTGTTGATCTGAAAAGGCTAATTATTGAGTATGGTAAAGACCAAATAAAGATTTTCGAGTAAAGAACGAAAAATCATAATTGATGACATATTTGTATGTATCTCCCAGTATAATAGTTCTTTGAAATCATATTTGGTATTGAATCATGGACTGAAGTAGTTTATAATATAACAGCTTATAGTTATTATCGGTAGGAGTGGGGGTTTACTGATGGCCGATAACTATAATATGAAAATATCTAGGTTAAAATTCAGTATGTAGAAAACATGTAAATATCAACATTTATAGAACATTAAATTTGCAATAAGATTGACTCCATACACTTTTTCGATCCGACGTAAAATAACGGAGATATTTAACTCTCCTCTAATTTGTTAAAACGTTGAACTCATGTTGAGAAAAAAATCAAATCATATGCATATTAAGGAGGGCTGTTGGAATGTCGATTTTCACTTTAAAAAAAAAAAAAATCAATACTTTCACTTGATGGAAACATTATTTGGCAGTGCACATTCAAGCCTTCAACCTCTTTGATGTGACGTGCCAAAATGCTTACCGAAACTTGAAGACATTTTACATAAACATGTTAAACAAAAGGAGATTCTTTGGGTTAAATACAATTAATAAATGCACTCACTTGTTTGCTCGATAGCTAGGAGACTTTTAGGCCTTCTAGCTGAATCTGGCAAGGTAATAGTAAAATAGTATTAATTGTAAAATCAGGTAATTATTGTTGATTAAATGATAATAGATTACTAAATGAGTGATCTGTTATTCATTTTTTTTTTTAAATGAAATCCCTGATATATGGATTTCTGATTATGTTTAATTTAGTCTACTTTTGGTTTAATCTTGCAACAAGTTAAGTACCGTGATCAAAGAAAAACTAGCAGTTTGATAAAAACAATGAAATACGGATGCCCTGATGTTTCTTATCGTTCAGTATACTTACCTCAATCAAATGTAGCATGCCTTTAATCTGTAATAGATGCTAGTGAACATAATCGGTCCATGGGAAGGAACTGTTTTGAACAGTGACAATTAAACAAAACTGAAAATATCTTTCTAGCTTGCGTGGAAATTAAATTTCAACAATTGTTGTTGTGTGGATTGTTTATTATAATTATCATTTGGAAATACGAAGATGCAGGAAATGTTGAGATGCAGCCTTATTAACAATTTTCTTCTTCGAAAGAAGCTGTACATTATAAATTAATTTAAAAATCCCGCAGTAAATGAGAGCAAAAATAAGTTCCGCGCCGGCTATATGTGATAATACGTTAATTAATATTCCCATTTCTGTAATCGGGTTATTTAATAAATTTGAATATTAATGGCTAAATTACATATATTTTGTAATATAATTTCGAAAATGGTTTTCAATTATTTTTTTTTTTTTTTGGAAAATTACATATATTAGGTATGTATTAGTAAACTTGCATAAAGGTTTCTCAGTAATTATGTGAACTTCATATAGAGACTTTGTACCTACTCTTTTTTACCTCATCTCCTGCTAGGACTTCAACTATTATTTTTTTGTGACTTATTTTAAAAAAAAATAAAAGCTATAGGTTAAACTCGATTCTTTAAGTTTTTACGACCAAGCAATATTTCCTCAAATTATTTAGTCCACATATTAGTTGAATACAAATAAAACGAAATTGGCTTCAAGAATTCTGAAGAAAATTATCTTCTATAAACCTTTCTAGTTCCCCTGCTTTCTGGAGAATGTATGAGTTCCGTTCCTAGCAAAATGTGATTTTATTAGCAGATTTCCCTTAAGGGAAACCAGCTATTTTGGTCGTACTCATGACACAATTTTCGAAAACTTTCCTCAAATGTCCATCGACCCTACTCAGGAGATGACGAAATGAGGTCCGTTCAAAACTATATATGTTAACGCTCTAACTGTTGCTATATTATTATTTGATATTTACCAAACTCGATATTTAAGCGTTTTATGTAAAACTAAAGATCAAGTTTGTTAATGGCTGAAATCCGAGAAGGGGGATTGGGGGGGGGGATTTTGAAAAATCTTAATATCTCCATTATTATTCCGTGATGAACAATTGAAAAGTGTCATCCTTACTGTGTTTTCCAACTTTGACACAAGTCTGTCGCTGACCTGAGTAATTATATTTGTAATTTTCACGTTAGCACGTATTTATCACCTGCATTATCTGATATTGTGATAACATATTTATTTATCTGTAACTTAATTAACCGTTCCTCCTGGTTATCTTTTCACTAATTTTAATGCTTACAACGTATCTGGGATGTATTTGTTGTTATAAAACACATTCGTTTTTCATTCATTAAATTCAATTAAAAAAATATTTTATTCATAAATTCGTGCTATCTTTTTCCAACTTAGCATTTATTTACATTAAAAAATTTCAGAATACGCGAGTTTTTAATTCAGAGCATTCATTGATGTTTTCATTATTTTTGAATAACACTTTAAATAGATAAAAATAAAGGCACCTGCCTTAAATTGAACTTTTTATTCCGGTAAGTCTTATTTCATTTCGATAATTTCCTATGTGGTGAATACAGAACATCGTCAAAATAAAATTGCGATTAAGATAACGATTTAAAATTTCTATTATTAAATTATCATCCGTTTAACGCTCGTTCTCGTTTGAGTTTTCCTCCAATTTCCCTAGCCCAATAATGTTAGTGAGACTTACGCAATAGGCAACAGGACACCTTCTGTCCCTATGGTCTGCCCTTGCTTGAACCAGCTGAAATGAGGACTTAAATCTTTTGACCACGTGATACTTCTACCACAATAAGTAGTATTAGTCTTGCCGCCCGTATACGTCGCATCAAGAACTTTAATTTAAAGCTTAAAATATTTGATAATGTAATATTCTTATATGGTTGGTACTCAAGATTGGAGAGTTTTGTTGGAAGAGAAGAGGATTTCGTTCAAGCAGTACTAGTCTAAATAGCCTGTAGACCGGCGATTTATTTTTGGCAGGTATAAAAAACGTTTTCTCTCTAAAAAAATGTTAATTAGATCTAATCCCACAAAAAAAAATATACACATTTCAATGATAAGTGAATAAAGTATTGAATTTTACTGAGTCTCTGTCTCTTCCACTTCTACTAATCTTTTTTTTTGTTATTTTAATTATTCGCAAGCTTTCTCCCTGCCTATTAAAAATCAGAGGTAATTGGATGAACTACGAAATTACTACGACAAATCAAGAAACAAGCCTTTAAACCTCAAGCATTTATGAATATTAAACAGTTGATGCAAATCATTAACTAGTGTTCCATTGCAAACTGTAATAAATTGTTTAATTGGCTAAAATTGCTGTTGGATTAAGCAGTGGTGACCCGAATTTGGGTTTCTCTAATCATAGTAAATGGTATTCATGAATTTAATCACGGGTTTGGGTGATTGATTCAAGAAGGTGTTGTATAATCAATGAGTGGAATGCCTGTAGGCTGTCCATTTGCACAACGTCCATTTCTGTTTCGGACTTGAAACTACCTTAGTCTTTGTATTTTTTTTTCTTCTGCATTAATCATTGAATACAGATGTTATAAATTTTAATATTATTATTAGGACTGCAGGAATGATATACTATTTTATTTAGGCAATCTTACGTTTTAATGGAAAATATCTATTTATAGATTTTTTACGCTTTGTGGCGAATATTCTCTGTATAGCTTACTTCTAAAACTGCTTTGTCCTATACGAAATTCGCAAAAAACGGATTCTTGGAATGCATTAAAGAGGTTATGTTAACATTTGAATGTACAAAATAAGCGTTGTTTTAGCACTAATCCGGATAATGGAAGAGCTTTCACGTGTGTCCTAAAGAATATTGGCATTTGCAAACAATTATCACGACACAGATAGCATTTAGTAGATCTGTCTCAAACCTGCGTTGAATGCGGTATTACTTGGATTAAAATTGAGGAATAAGTGGCTGTTAGACTTATATTAAAGTGTTTCGTATCAAGTACATCCCAAATTGATTTAGGTTTCTCAAAAACGCATTGTATACCCATAGTTCTCACGAGTGCCTGATAGCATTATCTTTGGGTTTAAAAGGGCTTAAATATATGTTGAGTTATGCAATGTTCCCTAAAACATGGCACACTGCAGTAAAAGTTCCAATATTCCAAGATAGATAGCTACATTTTACTCAAATATAAAGCCGGTTTATTTGTTTATTAGTTTTCAAACTGGGTATTTAAATCCTTCATGTTGAAAACTGAAGATCCCGAGCGCGTGTGTGTCTTTATATGTATATATATATATATATATATATATATATATATATATATATATGTGTGTGTGTGTGTGTGTATAAACCAACGTATCACAAACCAGCGTATTCCAAACTACCACGCATTATTTTCATCAAGCTTAAATTCATGGACAAATGCCCGGTGTGATTTATGAATGAACGTAAATGTTTTGCAATGGTCTCAAGGCTTACATTTCTGATTGCATGTTAACAAACGTAGTATCTGAGTAAACGTTTCATGTAAAATTAATTGTCAAATTCGTTAATTGCCAAAATCGAGGGCCGAGAATTGAATCAATAGAAAAGAAGAGCTCGCTAAGAAACAGGTATTACAATATTTTTAAAACATATACCAGATAATAAAATTGTACCGTGTATGTCATACGGTATATCTGTTATTAGCACATATTCTTTAAGGGAAATCAGGAGGACGTACTCATGACGCGATTTTCAAAAATTTCCTCAAATGTCCATTGACCCTTCCCAGGAGATGACGAAAAAGTCCGTCACGCAGGAGCTGGGTAAACTAAGCAGATTTCCCATGTAAAGTTTAGCAATAGAGAAATCTGCACACTGGTAACACACCACCATGAGTAAATGCAAACGGTAATGAGAAATCTTTCTGTTAATTTTAATAAATTCACAACTGTAACGGCTTCTGAATTGTAAGAATAATTTATATTTTAATAACTCAAATTTTAGTAGTCCAAGAACTAAAAAAGGGGACGGGGGCGGATGAACAGAACATATTTGTATAAATCTAACAAAGTAACGGAGGTAAGGTAAGGTTAGAAACGACAGGTAAGTTTAGAAGAAGCTTCCACCAGAGCCGAACAGTTACAAAAACTGCCGAACTAATCCGAACGATACCCGACCACGTGTCCCACAGACTTCATCAACATGCAAATATCTCGGTTAATATTCAAGATAGAGAATAAATGTATATAACAATATTTATAGTAAATTTAATTTTCAATAAGATTGATTCTATACAATCTTTTGATCCGATACATAATAACGGAGATATTTCGAATTTTCGAAAATCCCCCCTCTAAACCCCCTTCCCTGTGGTCCGATTTCAGCCATTAAAGAACTTGAACTGTCTTTTTACATAAAACGGTTAAATATCGAGTTTGTGGCTATTGTGTTTTTGTGGCTTGAGGCTTCTATCCCCGTCACTTAGTGCCACTATTTAACTGACCAACTTGAATTTCATGTCTTGTGAATATAGGATTATTTATTTCGGTGAACAGAAAATAGGGCGTGAAATGAAGGTTACTTGGGGAATCAGCTCTTTCTTGCAGCCACTGTTTGATGGAGTTGATACAGATCTGAATATGATCAGCTTGCCATGACAATATTGAGAACTCATCTGTATTTTCAGTCTGACGTATTGGACAAAGCTACTGGAGTGAAGAACTGGAGGAAACGTCACTGTCGGAATTTAATTCTATATATAAATTATTATTGACTAAATTCCGGGCTTACGTCCTCCCGTACCAAATCCCTCACGTCATTTACTTTGAAACGAAGAGCGTTTGAGCTTCTGCCTGAGATAAATCTGCGACAGCAATAATTATTCAAAGCAGGTACATTTATTGATGTTCAAAGGGCGCCCTGTCCATCCTTAACAGGAGGGAACACGTAACATGTTAATCAAAATATCAGATATACCTGTTGATGTAAGTCTTGTTCATTTATGCCAAGTCCTTTTTAATTAAAACAAAACTCCTTAGAAATTTTCAGTTGTGCACTAACATTCGAAAACTATAAATTGAAATCAGAATCCTCTATATCATGTTTACAGTGTTGAATAATAATGTTAATAATGATAGCAATTTATTAATATAATAAAGTTTCTTTGAAGATCTGCCCCACCTATCATTCATTTCTCCAATCTCGATATGACGCTGCCTTGCTGCACATGACAGAATTTAATTGCTCACAGAACCTTGCTAGAGGCATTTATTTATTTATTAACGTCCACCTTTTGCTACTAAGGCTAATTGGGACTGGCTATCTTCTGGCTACCACCCTTTTCTAATCAAGGTGGGATTTTATTTAATAAATTCCGTCACTAAATAAATTCCTATTGCCCAGTCAGGAATCGAACTTGCCACTCTAGGTTTACCATTTGAGATTAAGGTCAATGCTTTAACTCACATGGCTAACTTGAGGCATTTAACTCCCTTAAGGCTCCTGCATATACTTTGCTTTATATATGTACTAGAGTTTAACAAAAACTGGCTCCTTCCAGCTAGCTACTCACGGCTCAAAATTAAATATAAATTATATTCATTTAAAAATATTAAATACAAAATTTTTTCACCACAATACCCGGGTAGGCTGATCAGGGAGCTGGCCCAATCAGGAATCCGATATGTATATATATATATATATATATATATATATATATACTGTTTCTGGCTAATGCATATAATTTGTCGACTTATTGCAGGCTATAGGCTACGGAGAGAAGGCAATCTAACAACTCGGGTCTTGAGCAGAATTTTCTCCACTCATGCCTTTATTGATGTGAATGGAATTTCTCTTCATGATTCCTTTCTTTCTGGATGGTCTGATTTAGAGGGCAATGGGAGAAACCATTTGGTGTCCGTGTGACTCTATTATTCGCTTGTTCGTACCCTTGAAAAGTAGCTATACCTATTTTAGGAGTCAGTTGCCAGGTGTAGCCTGAAGATAGATACCTTATTTTTGTCATCTAGTAAGTAGGATTGGTTAGAAAAATGAAAGAAAATGTTTTAAATATCGTATCTTGAGTACAACTTCACAAGCTGAGTTTCCTTAAGAGGGTTCTGCTAAAAGAATTAGACACTCAAGTTACAAAAAGAGACCAATTTGCCATTTTTCTTTCAGGATCACATTGATGCATATCCTCAAAAATGTGTAAGACAGAGGAATGTTTAATGAAGATAGTGAACATGGTGGTGGCCGTGGAGAGGACACTGTTAATATTTATACCAAGTTCCATCCATATTTAGCTGATCACAAATGCTAATATCGGCTGATACTATTACCATCAGTTTGCCCCCGGATCCCAGTGTGTGCTTTAGTCCTTCTCATCCCTTCTCTGTTGACGTTCCTCCACAGTTTTAGTTTGACCTAGTTATCACTACATATCATACTGAATTTAACTTCTGATGGGTATTTAAATTCCCCTTTCGTCCCTTTTGACGTCTCACACTGGCAGAGTTAGGTTTCATCATTTACAACAACATTTATTGGCATTACCAATAAGGGGATTTACTTTTCTTTTTTAGCAGAAGGGAAATCAGCTATTGAGGTCGTACTCATGACGCGATTTTCGAAAAATTTCTTCAAATGTCCAACGATCCTACCAAGGAGATGGCGAAAATGAGGTCCGTTCAAAATTATATATATATATATATATATATATATATATATATATATATATATATATATTGTAACGGTCGAGCATGAGGGTCTCCGCTGTCTCTCTATATCTATGAGATCAGTATGATTAGTACTGGGCTTTAAAAGAGGTAGCAGCACCTGTCAAGGGACGGACAGCGGAGCCCTGTGAATCCAAAGGTCAATTGAGCAGGACAGGAATCGTGAGTCGACTCCCAAGATGCAAAGAGAGTAAGTGTTTCTTTAATTATCTAGCCTAATTGTGCTATATCTCTGATTAAATAGATAAATTAGCTCTTATAGCAGGGATGGTGGATACGGGAATGCTTGCCGTGCAATATATGACCCTGAGAAGTAGCCGGTAAATAGATTAAATTTAAATAATAATAATTATAATTAACCTTTCATTATAATATATATATATATATATATATATATATATATATATATATATATATATATATATAAACTGCTCAAAAATGAATAGGGATATTGGCTGTTTTGTGGTATGTATGGGGCCTAGCACATATATATATTTTTTATTATAAATATCATTAATATTTATTAGAAATTATTGTCTTTTTTCCCTCATAAAAAAGAAATTTAATTAAAATTAATAGGATAAGAAAAAATAACCAATATCCCTATTTATTTTTGAGCAGTACATATATATATATATATATATATATATTTGTCTGTTAACGCTCTAGAGGACGCAATTTTTGTTTGATCGTTACCAAACCGGATATTTAAACGTTTTATGCAAAAAGACAAATCAAGTTCATTAATGGCTGAAATCGGACCAGAGGGAGGGGGGTTTAGAGGGGATTTTTGAAAATTAGAAATATCTCCGTTACCATACGTCGGATCAAAAAATTGTATAGATCCAATCTTATTGTAAATTAAATTTACGATAAATATTGTTCTATACATTTATTCTCTATCTTGAATACTAACCGAGATATTGCATTTTTGTTAATTGTGGGCCGATAACGAACTGAATTTCCCGCCAAAAGCTAGTTCGGCCATTTACCGTAACTGTTCGGCTCTCGTATGGAAATTTCTCTATTGTATAACTTCACGTGGGAAATCTGCTTAGGTTACGGACTTTTTTTTAATTATTACGTGCACTTCTTAGTATGGTGGCAAATTCTGTCACCCAGGATTGCGGTAGTGTAGCACTTAGTCCTAAAAATATGAGCAGAGATAATCTTGCTATGTATAAGCAAGGTTTTAGCAGATTTACCTTAAGGTAAATCAGCTATTGAGGTCGTACCCATTTCGCGATTTTCGAATGATTTCTTCAAATGTCCACCGATCCTACCCAGGTGATGACGAAAATGTCCGTTCAAAATTATATATGTATATATATATATATATATATATATATCTATATATAGAAATACACACACATACCCACTCTGATCGTTACCAAACTTGATATTTTAACGTTTGGTTGTAAAAATAAAGATGAAGTTCGTTAACAACTAAAATCGGACCAGTGGAAGGGAGATTTCGAAAAATCTCCCTTATTATACGTCGGATCCAAAAATAGTATAGGACAAATGTTATTGCAAATTAAATGTACTATAAATATGTATATTTATTCTCCTATCTTGAATATTAACTGAAATATTTGCATTTCCAGCAAACCCCCACTTCTACTCATGTTACATAAATAACAATCTGTTGTGTTATAAAGCAAATTATTCGAAGCTTCAACATCATATATTGTTTTCAAGAGACCTTTATCTTACGAGATATGTGCAAATATGTTCTGGTGACCCCGCCCCCGTCTTAAGTTCTTGGACTACTAATTTGATTGATTGAGATAAACATTATGCTGATCCATTATAAATTATAGTACTAGATATAGTAAATAGTTTTCAATAAAATTAATATGTTATATTCTGATATATTTCAGTAATTGTTTTTCATTCGGGTGAGAATTTGGCACACCTGTTTGTTTACGTTTCAAACGCTTCCCTTCGGGAGGTTTCTTATTATCGTTTGTATTTATTCACTTAATGTTGACGAGGCTATTGTGTTACCATTATGTAGATTTATCAATTGTTAAACTTCATGAGGGAAATCTACTAAGTTTACGCAGCCCCTGCGTGACGGACTTTTTTTTATGTTATGCACATGTTACGTAACTCACAGGTTATGTTTGGCTTAGGTGATACATTTTCTTCTTTTTTTATTATACTTTTTTATAATATAACAAAAGTTATACCTCTGTAAATCTTTGAAGTACGCTGTAGACCTATTTTATTATAATTCTATATTTTCTGGTAAATTTTAATATGTTTTAGATCTTTGTAATATATTGGCTGCTGTCAGTTAGTAGTTCATGGGTATGTCATGGTCTTTTCGTTGAATTCATCGAAAACCATTACTTTCAGATACTTGGTCAGGTAAAACAGAATAAGATCGAGTAGCTCATTTGAACCTTAGATCTTTGTGACACTTTTGACGTATTCAAACCTGTAGTAAATAATTAAATTTGTATTCTATCAAATTGTTAATAATATTATTTATACGACGTTTCTTCACACGACGTTTTTTCACACGACGTTTGGATTTTATCCCTTTTGTGACACGAACTTTTGTCAAACAACCTTTAATCTCAAGTTTGTCCTAGGCTAGCACTTGGAGCGAATGTGTAGAGATGGGACTTTGGTGTTGATCGTTTTAGTCATACGGTGACTCATAAGCAACGCGACGATTCGATTCTAAGCTAAACAGCTTGTTTTAAGCAAAACTGCTCGTTTTGCTTCAAGTAGCGGTGTTCTATACATGAGCTTTCGCTTCAAGTGTTAGCCTAGGACAAAGTTCAGATTAAAGGTTGTTTGACAAAAGTTCGTGTCACAAAAGGATAAAATCCAAACGTCGTGTAACCAACACTCTTAGCGGGAACAAGCAGCTTTGCTTAAAAAAAGCTGTTTAGCTTATAATCCAATCGGTCCTACGCTACTTCGCGTTGCTGATGAGTCACCGTTTGACAAAAATTATCAACACCAACGTCTCATCTCTACAGTGAAACATAACTGTAACTGTAACACTTTCAGTGCGATAGACATATTAGGGATGACTTCGGTTCGATCTTTCGGATTTCTTCAGCTAGGCGTGTGTTACACGTGAGCTTCTGCTAGGCCTAGGACAAAGTTGAGATTAAAGGTTGTTTGAAAAGTTAGTGTGACAAAAGGATAAAATCCAAACGTCCTGTGAACTAACGTCGTGTTGGATTAATTAATTAATTTATTTATTTATTATTATAACACTCTTGATGGAAACAAGCAGTTTTGCTAGAAAATATGGTCTACGATATATATATATATATATATATATATATATATATATATATATATATGTGTGTGTGTGTGTGTGTGTGTGTGTGTGTATGTATTTATATTCTTTTAGCCAATGTACAGATTATTAACCTTAAATTAAACACCGTACTCCCCGGGTTACCTGTAATACATTAGGAGTTTGTGGACACCCTTGCTGCAAATGAGATGAGGAGTACCACCCACATCTTGGGCTATATTCCACACACCCCATGCTCATTATACCATAGACTCAAGCGTAAGTTAATCATTTTTCAAGAAGAGAAGAAATATAAATATTTTAAGGAGGTATTTATTATGCAGGCGACGATGAAAATGCAGCAGCATGAAACCAAATTATGTTCAGCAGCTCCTGCATTGGTATCAATTTTAGTAAAGTGTTTTCTGTTAGTTTATTTTTTGGTGCAAAATACACCAAATGTTCTTTCCTAAGCGATAAAATTGTATTTTATTATTGATGATGATGTGCGTGTGTGTGTCTCGAAAAGAGATGGTGTACTAGAGAAAAGGAAATAAAAAGAAATATTCAGGGGAGAGAGAGAGAGAGAGAGAGAGAGAGAGAGAGAGAGAGAGAGAGAGAGAGAGAGAGAGAGAGAGCGGGGTGAGGAGCAGGAGTGCTGAGGGGCTCTGTCAATACGCAACGTTAGGTTGCCATGGAGACTGGGACGTGCGTCCGCTCTCGACTTCTTCCCCCACCCCTGCCCTCTCCGCCCTTCTCAAATCCAAGCACAATTTCGCTTATTAATATCATGGAGGGAATATAAAAATGTAATTTACAATTATAACTTACTGCAAATGGCCAATGAAAAAAAATCGGCAAGGTCTTTTTTTGTAATAGTAAACGTTGCTTTCTATTTTAGTCTTACTCGCAATGTATGTATTCAAATTGGGGTAAAATGCTGTCAAGAGCTACACCGTCATCCCCAGGGCTAAAATAATTCAAATACAATCCTATTTAGGTAGTACTTATTGATTTCCTGGTCTGTACAGTCTCTGGGCTGGCTGGAGATGGTGGGCTCTACCTGGGCCTCTGGGTCATTGACCATTCCTCGCGTGTCTCAGCAAGACTTCTCCAGTAACTGGGCTCCAACTCCAAACAATTTCTTTTCGAGGCCCCCCAGCTGTAGGTTTAAGCTGGTGGATCTTATGCCAACCTCCAAAGCAGTAGGACAGGTTCCATCTCCTATTTACCGTATAGAGTCACATCTTCTCTTCTCAATATCCAGGCCCTATTTACAAAAAGTCAGTCACGCAGGGGCTGCGTAAACTAAGCAGATTTCCCTCGTGATATTTAACAATAGATAAATCTACATACTCGTAACACAATAGCACCGTCAACATCAAGTGAATAAATACAAACGATAATAAGAAAACTCTAGGCGCCAACTTCTCACAGGAAAGAAAAATAATTACTGAAATATATCAGAATATAACATATTAATTTTATTGAAAACTATTTACTATATCTAGTGCTGTAATTTATAATGAATCAGAATAATTTTTATCTCAATCAATCGAATTTTAGTTGTCCAAGAATTTAAGAAGGGGGGGGGGTCACCTTAACATATTTGCATTTGTCTCGTACAACAAAGGTCTCTCGAAAACAATATATGGTATTGAAGCTTCGAATAATGTGGTTTATTACACAACAGAACGTTGTTTATGTATGAGTAAAAGTGGGGGTTTGCTGAAAACTGAAAAATGCAAATATTTCGGTTAATATTCAAGATAAGAGAATAAATATACATAACTATATTTATAGTACATTTAATTTGCAATAAGATTTGTCCTATACAATTTTTGGATTCGACGTTTTAACGGAGATATTTCAAAATTTCCCTTCCACTGGTCCGACTTCAGTTGTTAACGAACTTCATCTTCATTTTTACAAAAAACGTTTAAATTTCCAGTTTGGTAACGATCAAACAAAAAACACGACCGCTAGAGTTGACAGACAAATACACACACACACATATATTTATATATTTATCTCTTATGATAAAGGTTTCTAGAAAACAATTTATGGTATTTAAGCTTCGAATAATGTGGTTTATTACATAACAGAGTATTATTTATGTAACATGAGTAGAAGTAGTGGTTTGATGAAGGCTGAAAACTGAAAAAATGTAAATATCTCGGTTAATGTTCAAGATAAAGAATAAATGCATATAACGAATTTATAGTACATTAAATTTTCAATAAGATTTGTTCTATGCAATTTTTCGATCTGACGTATAGTAACGGAGATATTTCGAATTTTCGAAAATCTTTCACTCTAAACCCTCTCTCCCACTGGTCCGATCAGCAATTAACGAACTTGATAAAACGTTTAAATTTCCAGTTTGGTAACGATCAAACAAAAAACACGACCGCTCGAGTTGACAGACAAATACGCACGCAAGCACACACACACACACACACACACACACACATATATATATATATATATATATAACAAAAAATTTGAACGGACATCATTTTCGTCATCTCCTGGGTAGGATCGATGGACATCGAAAATCGCTTTATGAGTACGACCTCAATAGCTGATTTCCCTTGAGGGAAATCATGCTGTTATATATAAAGATATATATACAGGGTGTCCCCAAACCAAACGGCCAAACTTTAGGGATCGATAGAGGATCGAAAAACTAAAACAAAAAGTCCTCTGGCATATGCCTCGTTTTCGCTTCGTTTTCGAGAAAATCACAAAAAACTAAAAATAGTTGTGCAAAAACTAGTTAAGGCCAATGGAAGAGCGGATTTTATTCCTTGAATGAATTTTAGCAATAAATGTTATTCCAATACAATTATTGTATTCTAATCTTATACTAACAGAAAGGTAATTGAAAATAAAATTATTTTTTATTAAGAAAAAATAATAAATACTTTTTTATTCAAATATTCATAGTATAAAAAAAATTACCTATTTAAAGTAGATAACATTATGAACAATAACTGAAGATTAAAACATAAATAAAGATTAAAAATTTAGAAAATTAATAAAATAATTAAATATTCTTACTTGGAAAACATAAATGTTTCAGTTTTTTTATGGGTCTACCTTAGTGAGAAAAAAACCCTGAAAATTTTGAAGATTTTACCTTCTCTAAAATTACATCGTTAATTTCTAAAGCGTCAACGTAAATGTTGTTCGAAGTGCTGGCCTCTCGCTGCAATACACGCATCACATCGCGTACTCACAGATCACACTGCATCTAAACATTGTTCTGCGGTGAGCTGGTTGCAAACCATTCTGATGCGCTCGATGAGGTCATCCCTTGTGCGGACGGGCTCTCGGTAGACATTTTCTTTCACGTATCCCCACACAAAGAAATCTAGTGGCGTGAGGTCCGGATACCGAGGAGGCCAAGGCACCGGCCCACCTCGTCCTATCCAGCGACCTGGGTAGTTGATGTCCAACCAGTCTCGGTATGGCTCTTCCGTAATATGCAGGACAACCATCGAGTTGATACCAGCTCTCAAGCCTTGTTTCCAAAGGGATATCTTCCAAAAGTGCCCGTAAGTCATTCTCCAGGAATAGATGATAACTTTCAGCGTGAAGTCGAGCAGGTAAAAATACGGGACCTATTATGCGATTATAACAAAGACCGACCCACACGTTTACAGAAAACTAATGCTGGTAGTGAAATTCTCTAACAGCGCGGGGATTTTCATGTGCCCAAAGGTGGTAGTTTCTTTGATTGAATATGCCCGCACGTGTAAAAGTCGCTTCGTCCGTCCAGATTACTTTCGAACTTAAGTTTTGCAATTGTTCTTTGTACCAATTACAAAAATTTAATCGGCGGGGATAATCAGCGGGTATTAAATTTTGTACCTTTTGTACATGGTAAGCATGCCTGCGGTCAGCCCTTAATGTGCGCCAAATGGTTGTCTTTGGTATGCTTAGAACTGAAGCAGCTCTCCGGACGCTTGTGCTAGGGTTGGTATTGAAGTGCCTCAGTATCCTCTCCCTCTGCCTCAGGTCGGCTTCCATCGGAGCCTGCATACGGTTTCCACGACGATTACATGAGAAGGACCCAGTCTCTCGAAGCTTTCTGAAAGTGCTGGTAAAAACACCTCTGTGTGGGGTTTCTCGATCAGGAAACCGTCTGCGATATTACCGAACTGCTTGACGTGGATTGCCATCGCAGAATCCGTAGACGTAGACTATGTCCGCGTATTCAGCGTTGGTAAATCTAGCCATATTTGTTAACTTCACTGAACAGTACTAGCAAAACCACTAATGTGAGAATGCTAGGCTGGATTCCCCCCAAAAAGGATTAAAATGATAGTAAACATTTTAATCCTTTCTTTTTAAGTTTAAACACTCAACCTAGACGTTTTATTGATAAGGAAAACGTGAGAATATTCATGTTTTCTAAATTTACTCCTCGTAAATTAAAAAATTAAGCTTACTCAAAAAGCCAATAGTTTTTTGTAATTTAAATACATTATTAAAAACAAAATACACTTTTTGCACAACTATTTTCAGTTTTTTGTGATTTTCTCAAAAAACGAAGCGAAAACGATGCATATGCCAGAGGACTTTTTTTCTTAGTTTTTCGATCCTCTATCGATCCCTGAAGTTTGGCCGTTTGGTTTGGGGACACCCTGTATATACATATATATATATATATATATATATATATATATATATATATATATATATATATGTAAGTGTGTGTGACGTATTTATGCATTACACCTGGCAATTGATCTCGGGAACAGGTAAACCTGATTTTCAGGGGACCGAACAACGGAATAAGACGGTCAATAGGCCCGATGATCTATAACAGAGAAATGTGGACAGCTAATAGTATAGTATAATTATTGAAGTATTTTATTTTTTATCTTGAGTTGTTATAACAAAAATGAAATTTCCTCGAAACCTGTAAAATATTAATATTCCTAGTAACTGATGAAAGAATCATTGTAAAATGCAAGTCCCTATGGAACATTGTCTCCTGAAATTCAACCACTCACTCTTGGCAATATTCTAGTTAGTGGTTTATGCCTGAACTCTCTTACTTCCTCTGGTTTTTTTCTAGTATCTAGATTCGAATGGAAGATACAAAATCACCATTTACTTTCTTCATTAACACAACATTAATCGTTTCGAGAAGAAATGAGTTATAGGAGCGAGAATTAAAATGGCGCATTCATTTTGCCGTTCTTTCCTTCCGTTTTTTCACCTCAATTAAATTTCCTCAAGTAAATTACATTTTCCGAGAACCCTCAACTAAAGACTGTAAATCTGGGTGAAGAACAAAAGTACTTTTAAGAGAACATTAAGCCCTTTTCTTCTGTACCTGGAATGGTATATCTGAGTAGTCATTGTTACTTTTTATCCTTCTTAGTTAGACATTTTGAGAATGAGGATTTAACCTTTCTCAACATGGATTCAGTGACGCAAAAGCTTTCCGAATTCAATTTCTATTTTCTCATTTCCCCAAAAAGAAGCTAACAAAATGAAGACTAGCAATATATTTATTTTTAACGCTTTTACTCTTTAATTAATCATTTGCGCAATATTAGTGCCAGAATGTTGCCATACCTGATATTTAATTAATCCAAGTCTACTGTAATCTTGGTGGTTACTTAGCTCAATTGATATTAGCTATTGAAATTGCACTCATGACAAAATGTTTGAAAAAACTTTCCTTGAACAAGATGAAAAAAATAGTTCTGATCTAATTTATAATTATACATATACAGGGTGGCACAATAAATAGGACTGTTGAAGTGCAAATTGGCATGAGTAAGTGGCACCCCTGCGAGACTTAATACGGCGAAATGTATTTTTTTTTAAATAAAAATTCTATCCTTGTTTCTAAAGTGGCAAGTTTTTAGTTTCCAATTACTATGAATAAAATATTTTTCTTCCATCACTCTTGTTTTTTTTTTATTTGTGTCACCCTGAATATATTTATATATATGTGCGTGCGTGCGTGTGTGTGTGTGTGTGTGTGTGTGTGTGTGACAGAGAGAGAGAGAGAGAGAGAGAGAGAGTATGTCATTTGATCGCTGCCAAACTTGATTTGATATTAAAACTGTTTTTTTTTTTTTTTGTTTTTTTTTTTTTTTTTTTTTTTTTTTTTTTTTTTTGAAGAAGTATAAATGGTGCTAGGTAATGATGAAGGGTCAAAAGTGGGGATGTAGAGAAGGGTTAATATCAAAATCTTAGCGTTTACACGAAAACAGAATTGAAGTCTCGAGACATGGGTGATAAGTACTAATAAGTAAGTTTACGTGACAGACGATCTGGGATATAAACACAATATATATATATAAAATTGTAATCTCTGTCTGTACATTGATTTTTTTCCACAAAATTTCACGATACTTTTTTGTTTCACATATCATAGACACCATAACTGCATTTTGGTTCTTTCGTGTATGTTTGTTTGTTTGTTTGTTACCTTTTCTCGCATAAACGGCTGAACGGAATTTTATGGAATTTGGTATGTATATTACTACTAACCCAACTTAGACCTTAGGCTATATTAATATTCTCTGAGACGAACAGGAGTGGGGGTTATAAATGAGGCCTGAAATTAAAAATAGCTATATTTCGTTTCCTATTGGTTTTTCTTTAAATATGCACATAACAAAAGTTGGTTATTTTGTTATTTAGAGTAACTTTTGTTATATACTTTTTTGTCTTATACAGAAAAATAAACGAGATATACGCTTAAAAAGCAAAGCGGGAGCCGACAGTTTTATTGGGCTCTAACAATTGAACGGAACTTAACAAAACTGGGTATGTGAGTCAGCACTAACTCCTACATTATAATAAGCGGTACCAACATTTCTAGGGAGGAGCAGGAGTGGGGGTTGTAAGAGAGCCCTAAAATTAAAAATAGTGATATTTCGATTTCTCTTGGTTCTTCGGCAAATATGTACATGACGAAAGTTGTTTATTTTGTTATTTAGCGTAACGTTTGTTATATTTACTTTTGTCGTATACCAAGTATAAACGAGATATACACTGACAACTAAAACGGTAGCTGACAATTTTATTTGGCACTAACGATTGAACGGAACTTAACAAAACTCGGCATGTGAATTAGCATTAATTCTTTCACGATTATAAGCTACATTAAATGTTTTAGGTTCAAACGGGAGTGGGGGTTATAAGAGAAGCCTGAAAGAAAAATTCGCGATATCTCATTTTCTGTTCATTTTTCAGTCACTGTTGGTCTTTGTACCGTATCAAGGGGAAGGAAGTTTTATTCAAACATAGTTTGGGGGACAGAATACTTTCTATGATTATGAATTATATATAAAAAAAAACTACACGCACAGGAGACGGGAAATATAAAAATATTGTGGACAGAGAAGACTTACTTTACAAATAGTTTTATTATTAACAAATCCACAACAATGACGGGAATACATCGGGAAATGTTAAAATATTATGGAAAGTAAAGACTTGCTACGAAAATACCATCATCATTAAACTTCTAATGAAATCCCGAGTGAAGCCGGGTTCCTTAGCTAGTATATATATATATATTCTCATTGAACGTTTACTTTTTGAGATAAATGCAAATAGGTGGCATATGTGGGAAATCTGCTTAGTTTACGCAGCCCCTGCGTGACGGACGTTTTCGTCATCCACTAGGTGTGATCGATGGATATTTGAAGAAATGTTTCGAAAATGGCATCACGAGTATAACCAATTTCCCTAATGTGAAATCTGCTAAAAGCGATCATTAATCAAAAGAGCATGGTTACACAAAGGATGAGAGGTGGTGAGGGGTCGTTGACAGAGCAGGAGTGTCCGGCAGCTTTGATGAAGGGGTCAGGCTGGAAGCAGACGGATATTAGAGTCGGGGGTAAACTGCCGTTATGAAGTTGTACATAGTTGACTCTGTGGACATTGGCCGGTGTAGACACTGCTCGCCACAAGGTTCCTATTGATGACTTTTCCCTGTGTTGACGTGGCTGCTCCACCAGGGGGCGGATCAAAGCAACGCCCAACCCCACAGGCCGTCCTTTGACTCTCCCCAAACACTCCCGACTAACAGTAATTATTAGATTGATAGTAATTTATCGACGAGCAAACTTGGGCCCAATTCATTAGACCACCATTTTACTCTCCAAGTACCCTTGCCGCCAATTAACATTAATAGAAATTAAATGGAAGTTTAATGAAATTGAAATTCGGGGTAGCTTTTAATAATAGATTGCTACATAGGTAGGAAGGTGATAGGAAATAAACTAAATATGATTTTCAGATATGAACAATAATAAATTTAAATTCGTCTGCCCCCAATACTTTTACTATTGTACTTTGCCATAGATTCCTATGAAGACTAATACAAACATTTTTCTTTTAGCCAAACTTGAATTAATTTCCCATATTTTAATTTAAAATGGTTTAAAAAATGTTACTTCTACTACATTATTTTTATGATATAGCATTTGGAATTTTCCATGAGTGACTGTAAATATTTTCCGTATTTAAAAAACCTTGATTGAATCCAATCAATTTTGAATTGAAATCCAAGTAGGCTTGTACCCGGATCTATAAATTAATGGCAGTGCTGATACAAATTATTCAGATTTTACTAAGAATACAGTGTTTATAATAATCTCGTTTTTAGGTTTTAGTTAGCAGTCAATAATATAGAACAATTAAGAGTATAGCTACAATAGCTGAGACAATAAATACAACAGTTAGTTACATTATGGTCAGAAGTTATGAAGTACCTTCTACATCCCTTTGTAGTCAAACAGCCCTAAAATCGGCATAAGTGTTTTATCGCCCCCTAAAGATCTATTTAAACCAAGTCCTTAAAACATTATCCTTCCTTGGTTGTATAAATCTCCCTCTATAAATAAATTTAGAGTCACATAATATTTTACATAAAATTGAGTGATATTCCTAATTCTCCTTACTCCGGCAAACTTTCACATCATCTATCTTCTATGATTGTGCTCCGTAAACTGAGCTGGTTCCCACTTGCATTTCGCAATAAACATTCAAGCAGTACTGTGATAATATCTTGAAAGAACAAAAAGTCCGTCACGCAGGGGCTGCGTAAACTAAGCAGATTTCCCACGTGAAGTTATACAGTAGAGAAATCTCCATAGGAGAGCCAAACGGTGACGGCAAAGGGCCGAACTAGCTTTTCGCGGGAAATTCAAAAATCCGTTATCGGCCCAAATTTCATAAAAATGCAAATATCTCGGTTAATAATCAAGATAGGGAATAAATGTATATAACAATATTTATAGTAAATTTAATTTGCAATAAGATTGATTCTGTACACTTTTTTGATCCGGCGTACAGTAACGGAGATATTTCGAATTTTCGAAAACCCTCCCCTCTAAACCCCCCCTCCCACTGGTCCGATTTCAGCCGTTAACGAACTTGATCTTTCTTTTTACATAAAACGACTAAATATCGAGTTTGGTAACGATCAAACAAAAATTGCGACCGCTAGAGCGGTAACAGACAAATATATAGATAGATAGATAGATAGATAGATAGATAGATATATATATATATATATATATATATATATATATATTAAAATAATATTTCACTTACCCATGTAAAACCAAATGTTACGCTCGTTATTAATTCAAATCGGGGTACGAGTATTGAGAATATATAAAGGTAGCAAGATGCAAAACCACAAATATGGGACGAATAAAGTTATTGTTGTTGTTTATAAAGTTATTGATGAATTATTCTTGCTAGTACGTTATTTTCAATAAATTTTGTTACACACTCGCTGCAGTAACTCAAATATAAATGGGTTTTTGTGTATTTGTTCGTTTATTTGCGTTTCGTAAGTCTTCTGTCTCGTACGAGTTAGGAGTTATATTACTGAACTTCTTATTATCATATAAATTTGATATCTGATTCCTTTCAGGTTCTAATAGAAAATAGTATGTGCTGATGACGCCTTCTGAATGGCCCAAGGCGTTTAAAATCTATTTATTCCGTCGCATTTTGGTATTTGTCTCATTTTTGATCGAATTTTGAAGTCATAATAATTCATGGAGTGGCTTGCTCCTCTTCCTTCTTTAGGTTGGCCAATCGCCAGCTCTTATGCAGATTAGTTCCTCTTCTTGAGGTGTTCAACTCAGTAGGTCATAGTGAGTAACGAGAAAGAACTGAGAAATTCAGATGCATTATTGATTTTACTGTCGTTGATGAGATTTTCGGTCTCAAACAGCCACTCCTAACAATAGGATGTATTCTCATGAGAGGCAATGTGTTCTTCGGGCTTCAAAAATTAGAGCCAACAAAATAATCCTAAAACCATAATAATAAAAGATTACTTGCAGAGACAATCTACAAGAAGAATAATAAATATAATAAATGACTATCATCATATGTATTCCATCTCACTTTGCCAAACCATTAAATGAAAAAGTAGGTGGTTTAGAACAAAAAGCTAGATGACGAAATGAAAATGTACATGTTCTGCCTATAATCTGTGCCAGAAAAATTAAAGTAGTCAGTCTTTTTAATAAAGTTTTTTTTTAGAATTTAAAACTCCTGGCAAAATAAAGGGATAGCTACACTAATCAACAGTAACAAACTTTAAGAAATGAAAACTACCATTAGCCCCTGGCAAACATCACACAGTAGTAGACAAGTATAAGAATTGGCATTGTGCACTATCGCATGGCTACCTTAACGGGTCTAGATCTGATGTTTTGTACTGTTAGCTTAGAAGATGAGAAACAGAGGATTTCAGACATTCATCTCGGATGTAGGACCTACTGGGACAAATGTATAAACCAACTGAAAATTCCTCAAACATTAGAAAGAACAAGATAGAAAACGTTCACTGATTACTAGAATATCTTAAGAGAACACGCATATGGAACACAACCTAAGTTTTCTGTTTGCTATTTTCATTTATTTTTGAGTTTATGTACTTTAAAATAGTTTCAGATTTAAATATTCATTTAGTTCCTTTTGTTATTACTTTTTTTTAACAGGCTCATTGAGTAGAGCTTAATTAAATAAATAATAAACATTTTTTTTCTAAATCAATCATAGCCTGCTGCGTAGTGAACGATCTGCTATAATAATGTAGCAAGAATATTTCTTCTTGAGAATGACTGTTAATTGTATTTATTTATTTATTTATTAACGTCCACTTTTTACAACTAAGGGTAACTGGGACGGGTTATCTAAAGGTTGCCACCCTTTACTAGCCAGGGTGGGACTAAGGATTTTATTTAATAAATTCCTATTCCCCCGAAGGAAATCGAACTCGCCATTCTAGGTTTACCATGTGAGATAATTTGTGTTTGCAAATTTGTTAATTGTGTTTCTTGTAAAATGATAATCCATTTTTTATCTTAACCGTGAATGGTGAATCTCCAATAATATGAAACTAAAATTATTTAAAAAAAAAAAAACGGAGATTTAATTTACTGTAATATTACTATATTGAAGATCCTTTAGTTATTCTATAGTCTATTGAAATTTAATATAAGATTTAATGAAAAAAACCAATCCAAGTTTTCATTCTACGCGAAATGATGCTATTCCATTGAACAGTTTCTTTTTATAGCTCGAACACTCTTTCTTCAAGAATAACAATTCCTTTTATTAAACTATATTTCCGTCCCTCATTATCGTCCCATTTCTCTCTCCCTATAGCCAAGGATTTATTTTCCCCATAAAATTAAATGTTTATAGTAACAATTTCCTAATGTAGATTCTGAGTTTTCTTCTTTAGATGAGGGTGCTATTTTTTTTTTCTATGTACTATACTTAATGAAATTTGTAAGAGTGAGGGATTTTTGCATTACTCTTTCAGGTTCCTATCAAATAAATTGAACCTGTTGCCTTTAATTATTTGTCATATCATAATTGTTCGTTATGAAAAGTTCATTTTTCTTATTATAAAAATGTGTGTAGTAAATAACTCTGAGAATGGCTTGCTTATTATGGAAGAATATAAATTAGTTTTAAATAAATCTTGTTTTAATATTTTCGCAATACTCTCAATGTTTAGGTGGCATTAGCCATCACTCTAAATAGAGGAAGCTAGTTTATATATTGTTACGTTTATTACCAAAATTAGTTATAAACGTTGTTTATTAGAGTTATTTTGGATTGCAAAACTAAACACACACAAGCTTCAGAGTTTTTATCACTGCACGATTTATTTAACAATGCACTACACACTTGGTTAATTATTCTTAACTACTACTCACATTATGCACTGATAGCTTCACTGTCCTTCTTATTACACAGTCCAATAACTCACTCACGATCACTGAAGTTCACAAAAATACAACACTGGCTGTCTTAAACATGCCCATATACTGTTCTTTGCAGATTCACGGCACAACACTGTTCTTCTCATAAAACACTTTACCGCACTGCAACTAAGTCGCACTGTTCACTAAAGCTGCACTACTGATCACTTGAAGAGAGCTGAGAACAAACTAACTAACCCGGGGCGGGGGGTCCCTTTTATAACTTGTCGGAAAACATAAAACAGAATGCCGAAAAGGTACTAAACACGTTGCCTAGATGAGTCCCGGCCGTAGTAGACACTACAGGCGCCAATAGTCCTTCATCGGTCGGCTCCTTTATCTCCTTAGATCTTAAATATGTGATTAACACTCCAATACACGCGCGTCATCTCACAGATGACCAGTTCTGTTTTTTCGTCATAAGTTTTCTGGAGGGAGGGGAGCCTGGTCCCCCGCCCTAGTATCCCTCAAGCTCGCCTACCTCGACAGTTCAGTTGAACTCATCAGAGATCAGTTGATTATGTGAGTGCAGCTCAGCAATTTGCCACGCACCATGACCTCACGTCTTCGAGAAATCCTTCCCAATGATCAAATACCACCACGAGCTTCAAGCAACTCAGCAGCTACTGATGCTGGTGGACGCCAGCGCTGCGGATTTTGCTTGGAAAATAAAACAAAACGATACACCAAATATTCTTGCAAGGAATGTGGCCAATATTTATGTCTGCAACACTGTGCCTTTTCTTGTGCTGATGGATGTAACGTGGGTGTGGGTAATGAAAGTGATTCAGAGTGAAATTTAAGTTTATCTTTTTAAAAGCAAAGGTTCTTGGTTTTTTAGTATTTTTTTTATTGGTCATTTCCATTTGTTTGAGTAACTTTCTAAGTTCTAGAAATGAGGTTCAATTGTCAATGTGTTCATACATTTTAAATTATTATTATGTTCTCTGAAACTATCTTACAAGACTGATAAGAGTCGTGTTCCTAGGTTTACTAGTTGATTTACCTTTTGCAATAAGGAATAAAATTGAAACTAAGCTACCGTGGCAACTGTGTTACAAAAATTTAACATTTTTGAAGATTTATATACAGATAATTTTTTTCAAATACAAATTTATGAACTTTTTCATTTGTCTATGCACCATTATTCCTGCAAAATTGCGAAAAAACAATTATATTATTCACTTTTGACAAATAAGTGAACAGTCATCTGACAGATGACACGCGTGTATTTATGTCTCACTAGGGGGCGCGTGTATTGGAGTGTTAACACTGTTTAATTTTTCATGTACTTAATTTTCGCAACAATATATTGTAATTTAAAACGTTAGATATGGACGATATGGATTTAGGACAACATTATACTCATGTGTGTGCTACCTGAATAAAGTAAGTAGTATGCTAGCAGATTTCCCTTAAGGCATTTTCGAAAAGTTTCTTCAGTCATCAATCGATCCTAGCTACGAAATATATATATATATATATGTGTGTGTGTGTGTGTGTGTGTGTGTGTGTGTGTGTGTGTGTATGTGTGTTACTGCTCTAGCGTTACTAAAATGATATATTATTTTCTTATGAAAAACTGAAGATTAAGTTTCTAAACCAGATATTTTACATGAGAAATGTTGTAGAGCCAATCAGTTAAACTATTCATGCTCTACAATTATTGTTTTATGCATTTTTTCGTAGCACATATATTTAGCGTGGTACTCGTACTTTCTTGTTTTCATCTTTTCGTAACCCTTCACTACTATTTATGGATTTTTTGATTAGGGATAGAGCTTATTTGGAGAGATGACATTACTCTTGTGTCATTCCGGTACGTGGGAAATCTGCTTAGTTTACACAGTCCTTTGTGGAAATTTTTCAAGTATACCTTAATCAAATATACCCACAATTTGCCTCGGAACCTACGAGATGTGCTAGAAATTGAAAGAGGTGGAGCCGCTGGCGAACCTCCAAGCCAGAGCGACAACAGACTCCCCTCACCAATTAGTGGCGCTATTTATGAACTCTTGTAATCTACGTGAATTTTAATTAGCTCACTCGCTCAGATTCTTTCACCTTGAATTAAACCTGGTTTGCGGCAAAGTTAAAGAGTTTGGGCATCCAGTTTGGTGATCCGGAGATACAGATTGTCTATGATAGAGAGAGAGAGGGTGGGAGATTGAGTGAGAATATGGGGGTTTATATTTAGATTCAGATAACCTGATTGATGTGGTGTATTCACTAGATTTTAACTACCCGTTAATGTTAGTTATTTTACATCTTTTAGCAGATTTTCCTTAAGGGAAATCAGTTATTGAGGTCGTACTCATGACGCGATTTTTGAAAACTTTCTTCAAGTGTCCATCGATCCTAACGAAAAAGAGGTCCGTTCAAAATTATATATATATTTGTCTGTTAACGCTCTAGCGGTCGCTAGACCTTTTTGTTTGATCGTTACCAATCACGATATTTAAACGTTTTATGTAAAAAGACAGATCAAGTTCGTTAATGGCTGAAATCGGACGAGTGGAAAATTTGCATTTTTATTAAATGTGGGCGGATAACGGACGAATGAGTTTCCCGCCAAAAGCTAGTTCGGCCGTTCCGTAACTGTTTGGCTCTCGTATGGAGATTTCTCTATTGTATAACTTCACTTGGGAATTGGGGGCAGCCCCTGCGTGACGGAATTTTTTTGTTATTGTTGTTCTCTGTGCAGGAATAGCAAACTGTTGTATCCCTAAACTACAAATAATTCTTGAATTAAATAGTGTAAAAGCCAGTAAAAATTGAATGTGGATACATTTTATTGTATATGGAGGACCCGATGTATAAAAATCTATCCATAAAGCAGCGTGGTTTCTAAACAGTCATAAAATAGCAGTTCCTGACTTAGCTTAACATCACACAATAGCGGTAGTTCACCATAGGTGTAAGTGCACTCACTCAACGAAACCCATAGAAAAGCCTATAAGCCCATAAATGTCTAATGGAGTTATACAGGAAACACAAAACTTAATATTTATTTTTTATTTGTAAACTTATGTTTCTTCACTAGCAAAATTCCTCTAGAGAAAAATCCCAAAGATGCATATACAGCTTTATTTATTTTTTCTAAAGATAGCTACAAATTCAGTTCTATTTTTTTTTTTTTCTCCGATGCATAAGATCAGAGACATTGTGATTTAGGTTTCGGATTTCTCAATCCCCACTTTTAGAGAGCACATTGAATTTATTATACTATCTCAATAAAACGTAAGCATTCCGTAATTTAAACAAATATATTTCAAATCAAAAGTGGTAAATTGCTATTAGTTTTTTGTTTTTTTTAAATATTGAAATACTTAAAGTTGTAAAAGGAATTCGAAATTCCCAGGTTTGCTAGGATGGGAATTTCAGTATCTATATAATATAGTTGTTCGTTATCCAAAAATTGTCAATTACTACTTATCCCTATTTATATCATTAAACGTCATTTATTTTTAAATTATCACAATCAACCAGGTCCCTTTTATAATGTTTCTTTTATCAGTATAGCAATAAGGGAAAGTGTATTTCATTTGAGTTATGTTTCCCATTTCTAAAAATAATTTTATTAGCGAATCTTCCTTTTCCTGGCTGCCAAAGAGAGCTGATATAATACCGTTAATATTTTGTAGAACAATAATTGTTGTACATGAGTAATGTTACCATATTAATAATAACAAGATTTAATTTTTTAAACCCTCTCACATTACGAAGAGCGCCGATTTTGGTTATTAACGAACTTCATCTTGTTTTGTGTGTGTGTGTGTATGTGCGTGCGCGCGCGTGCGTGGGTGTGTGTGCGGGGGGTGGGTGGGTGGGTGGTTGTGTGTGTGGGTAGGACGTCTAACTGGGGAGGATTTGTTCGCATTTGAAATTATTAATAAAAACTCCATCATGAGTACCTTATTAATTTGTTATCCTTCATGGAAATCTGCCAAAACACCACGTATTAGACAATGTTCACCCCAATTACACCATTTTCATCATTTCTCTTAACGTGGGAAATGAATAACAGGCAGCGAGTGTCTTACTAAAACACTACTTTTGCCGTTTGGTAAAAAAAAAAACTTGAACCATTAGGGTTTATCTGTGAGTTAGCCCTTAGTGTTAATTATGAAGACTAATTATTTTAATTTATGTACGGGATAAATTGAGAGTTACGGCAAGACGTTTAAAAGAGCTGAGAGACCTATCTTTATGTGAATGGGAAGGCCTGCTGCTATTTTTAGCAGTATCATTACTTATTTATATCAGTTGTACTTGGCAGAGGGAACAGAGAATGTGCTTTTAATATTTTATTTTTGTGCTTGGGTAATTGGTTTGGCTATTGAATATTTACGCGTATAACACCATTTTTTTTCCTATACGTTGTTTAGAAAATAAATAACGAAGATGTGACTATTAGAGATTCTACAAGGATTTAATACCAGTTTTTCGCTAAATAAATTCATATTGCCCACTTAGGCTTTGAACTCCCTACTCCCTAGATTTATTGAATGTATTTCCGGTCTTTTTTTTTTTTTTTACTTTACCTCTGTAAATATAATTTCCATACAACTCATGACTTTTAATAGAATGAATATCAGTAAACAACTTTCTTTGCGTAGTTATTGTAACCTTATATAATACACCAAAACTTACTTCGTGAAACATATTTATTATAAACTAGTAGAAAAAAACTTTCAGTCATTAAATTTAAATGAATGAGTAGGCTAATTCATCAGGAGGAGTCATTAAAAATTCACATAAGTATAAATGTATCATACTCTTGTGCTTTAGGAACTCGAGTGAGTACAAGTCAATACAATTCATGTTAGTATCAATCTAACATGAGTTTGAAGTTTCTTATGTTCCAAATGCACCGTTCAAAGTCTAATATTGATGCTATTGGAGTTTCATTTTATTTTGTTTTGTCAGTGTAGTTGGTGAGGGCTTGAATTATTTTTTTAATAGGATGGAAACTATTGCCAGGTCGACTACAATATTCTTATTTATTTCTGAAGAATACTTTCGCTCTTTCAAACGGTCGAGTGTAATCTCCAAAAATTAATAAAAAGATAGCAGTGAACTTGGCATTAGTTACCTTCGTATTAAAAATCATGTTCATCACTAAGAGATGAGTTCGGCTAACTTCGGTTCTTGTCATGAGATTCCGCCAAAAGCGAGTTCAACCGTTTCCGTAACCGTTCGACTCTCGTGAAATTTCTCTATTATAAAAGTTCACGTGGGAAATCTGCTTAGTTAACGATTCAAGTGTAGTGTACTTAAAATGAGTTTTTTTTTATTTTGGATTTCATATGATAGTCAGTGCGGAAAAGAGAATTAACGTCATTTTGAATATTAAGTTTTGTAATTATCCGTTTGGGAGGCCTTAAAACATTTACAAATCACCCGTTGGCAGGGCGATGGAAATTTTCGTTAGATTACACAATGACTAAAAATAAATGCAGAAATAATCCTTATTAAGTAGTATAGTTGGTAAAGTAGTGCGATTTACGCAATATGCTAATTTTGGAACCGATTTGTTTATTTTGTCTTCTTGGCGTAGCTCGCTCTCATTTATTTTATCACTTCTTAATAGAATATTCTATTTTTGAAGACAGATAGATATAAATTATAGTTTTCTTAGATCTTCTCATGACTCAATGTCTTCATCGTAACCTTTCTCTCTTTATGTTTATATAGTATGTAGCTAATTGAATGTTTGAAAGTAATAAATAATTCTCTTTCATTCTATATTTTATTATGAGATCAATTTATACTTTCAATATTTATTTCAGTTAAAACGTTTTTTCTAATTTGGTCTATGATCAACAAATTATGCTGTATAACTTTTTTCGATAAGTACGGAGATATTGGTGATTATGTTTTCCCTTAAAATCAGCAGACTGCGTAAAATCCAATTCCTCTAAAAAGTTACACACTCTTAAATCTTATTTGGGGGGGGGGGGGGTTACATGGATATTAACGAATTCCCATTGATAAATAGAAAATTGATAGAATGAATAGAGTAGTAACACTCTGAAGAAAATTAGAAGGTTTGCTATGATCAGGTTGATCATCTTTCAAACTTTCATCGAAAATGTTTAGATAGGGGAATATCGATAATTCATAATATCACCGTTATTACACGTCGCTTAGAACAATATAGAACTGATAGTGTTGCAAATATAATGTTCTATTAATGTTGTTATGTATATTTTTTCATAATCTCGATTGTTAACCGAGATATTTGCATTTTTTTAGTTTTCAGTCATCAGTACACCCCACTCCTGCCATATTAACAATAAGCTGTTATATTATGAAGCACTTTATTTGAAGTCAAAATACCAATTGTTCTCATTGAACTTTTAAGTTTTCAGATAAATGCGAATACGTGGGAATTATGCTTAGTTAACGCAGCCCATGTGCGACGGACTTTTTTTTTAGTTTTAGTTAATTGTATAATGCCCACATTCAAAATGAAAAAAAAAGTCCGTCATGTAGGGGCTGTGTAAACTAAGCAGATTTCCCTCGTGAAGTTTAGTAATAGATAAATCTGCATACTGGTAACACAAGAGTGCCGTGAATATTTAGTAAATAAATACAAACGATCATAAAAGAAACCTCCCAACGGAAAGCTTCCGAAATGTAAACAAGCAGTTCTGCCAACTTCTTCCCGGAAAGAAAAACAATTACTAAAATATATCAGAATATAAAATATTAATTTGATTGGAAACTATTTACTAAATCTAGTACTCTAATTTATAATGAGTCAGAATAATTTTTATCTCAATCAATCAACTTTAAGTAGTCCAAGTAGAAATCAGTTAGGGTTAATTTGACATGAGTAAGAGTGGGGGTTGGCTGAGGGCTCAAAACTGAAAAATGTAAATATCTCGGTTAATATACAAGAAAGAGAATACATTTATAGAACAATATTTATAGTACATTTATTTTGCAATAAGATTGTTCCTATACAATTTTTCGATCCGACGAATAGTAACAGAGCTATTTCGAATTTTCGAAATTCCTCCCCTAACCCCCCCCCCTTGTCCGACTTCAACCGATAACGAACTTGATTTTTCTTTTTACATAAAACGACTAAATGTCGAGTTTCATAACGATTAAACAATAATTGTGACAGCTAGAGCAGTAACAGACACACACACACACATATATATATATATATATATATATATATATATATATATATATATATACATACAGTGTTGAACGGACCTCATTTTCGTCATCTCCTAGGTAGGATCGATGGACATTTGAAAAATAATTTCGAAAATCGCGTCATGAGTACGACCTCAATTGCTGATTTCCTCTAAGGGAAATCTGCTAAAACTCTTACTCTGCACACATTAACGTGGTTGTTTTTTTCAGCTAATTATTGCCTACTCAGAAGAACTTGATACTGTGCGGATTCTTCGTCAACCACTTGACCTCCACTAAAGCCATGTGGCAGGCTTTGGCCTTTCGTGGGCCGTTGAACCAAAGATTTTCATTTCCAATTATTTTTGCATGACCCTTATTTGTATTTAATCTCAGTTTTGCTCCCATTATATTTAAATATTACACTATTATTTTGGGATTCTGTATATAAAATAAAATAGATGTGAGGCCTTAAAAAGAGATATACTAAAGTATTTTTTAATTCAGGCTGATGTAAATGAGGCGTCCTACGGGAAATGGTAAAGAAACCGAGGAGTTAGTGCCAATTCCGCCCCCAGATGGCGAGAATCACTCCCCGAACGCTGCCCATTGATTCTTTAAATATTTCCCTTGGCTCCTTAATTTCTCCCCTGAGAGCTCATCTCCTGGAGTTCCTTCCTCGCTATACTTCACCCCCAATCATTACCGTTTATCAACTCTTTCACAGCTCTAATGCATTTCGACTTTTATTAGTCAACCGGGAAGTACTATTTAGATGGAAAATTCATTCTTAAAACCAGCTTGGTCAAATATAGTAAAGTCTAAAGGAAAGCTACTGCTAAATTATTTAAACAATAAATGATTCAGATGCACTCACAGAACACATACATCATTAAATTTTAATTTTATTTAATGAAAATCAATACTTTTTAGTTATTCATCGGATATTTGTTAATGTCATTTGTTTCATTGAACAATTACTAAATCTATATTTTTTTCTGAACTCAAAAGTTGTTCCCTTTCTAAATTCCTCTATTTTCATGTTTCACAATGTTATGGTATGTCCCCTAATACATCTGATATAAAATCTGGAATGAGCACCACATGACTTCGTTGTCACAATTTGATTAAATAAAACGTTTTTACGATTATTTTAAAATGAATTCGTTTGAAGCAATATAGGATATCTCCGATCTAATACTTGTTGTATATATGATCTTTTCATGATAAACAAAGTAACTCTAAAACAATTTTTATGTCTCCAAGTGATATGAAGAAATTTTCAATTCATTCCCCACCCCCTCTAAACCTCTCCCTTAGTTCATTTTGACTCATAGGAAAGGAATGTTCTCACTCCGTAGTCACTCCGAAACTAGTACGGATAATTCCATTGAAACCTGAAAACAAACCTTTTCGTGATAACAATACTCCCTTTGGATCGTACAAGAAAGTAAAAATAAAGGATACTTCGGTTAAGGCCTGACGGCTAGGAACTACTCGCTGTTTCCGCCCTACGCACATATGTATTCTTATTTCGAGAGAGAAAAAAAGTTATGAACTAATCAATGGATGCAGAAATACCAATAAATGCTTGAAGCCTTCACAACTCTTGGAGATAATGAAGATAGTTTTACAAAATTATTTGTTTCTTTAAAATCAGAAATATTATAAAAATATTCGTAAAAGACTGTGTTGTAAATGAATAAGTATACAAGTAGATAAATAATTTAGTATACTCATAACCTATATAAAATACTCAACAAAAATGGAATAATTTAATTCAAAATAATTTTCTTAAATTTAGGTTACTATTGAAAGGACTCACAGAATAAGCATGAATCAAAAAAATTAAAAATACATTAATTGTCCAAAAAACTATTAACAACCTCAAAAGGTTCAAAACTGGAACATTTTAATCCTTCCTGCCTTACAATGTTAATAGAAATCGTGTTAATGTTAATAGTAGTTGAATAGAAGAGATACAGATTCACTGTCACTGATATACCACTAATAATGTTCCATAAATAGAGAACTTCCAAAATAATATAAAAAGTAAGGCACATGGATGATGCAATATAAGACCGCATATTATGTGAGATATTTCCATTCCTTTACTTTCGGATCGTTTTGGTTTTCCAAAACCCTCCCCGCAACCTCAAATCTGATCCGAACTATTAACGGACTCAATCATTTAGCAGATAAAAGTAGATTATGATTTTATCAAAAACCATTTGTTGGTGAGTTCTATTTTTTACCCTTACTAAAAAAATATACGTAATTGGTGGTATACTGAGATGGACGGAATGATAATATGGATAGAACGGGTGTTGGAACCCTTAGGCGTACAACTTGTTGCTTTCAAAGATAGCTACTCGAGGACAAGGCTGCAGATGTGCCTCAATCTCCAATTGCCCTTGCAACGGGGTCCCATACTATCCGAGCAGGTTACTAACATTTAACAAGCCTTTCTTCTCGTTTCGGCTCCAAAGCCGTTTCTAGCCCAGGCTCGAAGCTACCTGTTGCCACTACTGAAACAACTTTGAATGCCACAGCCATTTCTCATCAATTAAAAATGAATAAGAGTTTCTACATCATTGAGTATACTATGAGATCGTGTGCTTTGAACGCTTTAGCATGATTACATTTTCAAATAGATACGGGTTTTAAATGAAGCTAAAACTAATTATATTTTAGTTGTATTAAATTGACGTCCACTTGATGTAAGTAAGGGCAATGGTAGTGGTATCACCTAGGGATACCTACTTCTTACTTTCCACCACATTAACTATTTTTTAGATTTAATTTAATGAATTAAAATCAATAACGAAATAAATTACTACAGTATTTGTGGGTATCCAGCCCAAGATTCTAGGCTTATCAAGTGCATTAATAAAAAAAAAGTGTAGGTTAAAATAGCACGCCAGGGGTATAAAAGACCAGGGAGATGCAAAACAAAATATTACCAAAATACAATAATATTATAAAATGGCGCTTCGCTTTAGTCTCCAGCTAATGACAATTCTCTTGCATTTAAAAAGAGTGTCTATATAATGATACTACCATATTTCTGGTAGATGTCGGAATTTTAAAAATAATTAACAATAAAAATCTCAATGAAATTCTGATCAGAGCATCTGAAGATTAGAGGCAACCAATAAAAGGCTAGAATCGATCAAAAGTAGTTGAAAGATTAAGTTGAAAAGATAAGCTCGATGTTGAGCTGGAAATAGGTTTGATGATTTAGTTTATAGATAAGTTCCATGATTGTCCTGAAAGATATCGTCAATGATTGAGCTGAAGGATATCGTCAATGATTGAGCTGAAAGATATGCTTCATGATGGAGCTGAAGAGAGATTCGATGATAGAGCTAAAAGATATGCTTCATAATTGAGCTGAAGAGAGATTCGATGATAGAGCTGAAAGATATGATCAATGTTTGAGTTGAAACATATGCTTCATAATTGAGCTGAAGAGAGGTTCGATGATAGAGCTGAAAGATATGATCAATGTTTGAGTTGAAACATATGCTTCATAATTGAGCTGAAGAGAGGTTCGATGATAGAGCTGAAAGATATGATCAATGTTTGAGTTGAAACATATGCTTCATAATTGAGCTGAAGAGAGGTTCGATGATAGAGCTGAAAGATATGATCAATGTTTGAGTTGAAACATATGCTTCATAATTGAGCTGAAGAGAGGTTCGATGATAGAGCTGAAAGATATGATCAATGTTTGAGTTGAAACATATGCTTCATAATTGAGCTGAAGAGAGGTTCGATGATAGAGCTGAAAGATATGCCCAATGTTTGAGTTGAAAGATATGTTCCATGAATGTCCTGAAAGATATCCATAATGATTGAGCTGAAAGATCTACTAGATTTTCAAGCTGACAGATATTTTCGATTTTCAAGCTGAAAGATATGTTCGATTATTGAGCTGAAAGCACATCTTATATCAGCACATATAGACGAACTCCTGAGAGTCTTTATGAACTATCGATTATGAAATGGTACCCTAGTCAACAAAAATCTGTGTACACAGAATATTCCCTTCTTTTTTTTTCTCAATAAATCTATGTATACAATGGGCTCAAGTTAGCCCTGGCGTTGGTCCGATTGGCAGGATTGCGAATATATTTCCACACATACATACAACTTTTGCGTTCGCGGGTGAATATGTACAGTTTTATTGTCCCAGGGCTTATTTATTACTCCCCTAAGATAAATTACCAATACTATTACCAATATTTTGTAACACATATTTTTAATAGGTCTCCATTATTTCAAATGTAATGAAATTTTCTAATAAACTTGAATATACCGTATATTCCCTAAATGCCTGGAAAAATGTTGCCTCACCACTCCTGAGGAAGTGTAGGTGTTGTAGGGAGAGATCCAGCAAATATATAATTCTACCGTTGTTCTCGTGATTTATAACACCGACATAAATAATAGTGTGTTTAATCTGGGCCTCCTCTCTCCCTCCATTTTCTTATTCAAGATTTATTCTTTTCCTCTCCGTCCCATCCCTTCTCTCTCAATTTTTATAGTATATGGTAAAAAAAAAATAAATCTCTTTTTTCATTCCTGAAAACGTCCATTATTTCTAGAGAGTTTCATTTTAGAGAACACACTTTAGCAGTAGTATGCATGGTAAGACTTTGGCCCTTGACCGAAAAAAATCCCAATACAACAGAAACTGCATTGCTTTAAACGTGAGTTCAAAGTTCATTAGCTAGGAAATTCGGAAAACAATGCGTGCCATTTTCCCTTCCAATAAGACGTTTCTTTATTTACTGGCTAATTATTAATGCAAGGCTAGTAATAATAGGGGTAACTAGAAACTGAAAACTGAAAAATAGAATTATCTGATATCTGTTAATGCTACACCTTCCAGGTAAGGCATAGTGTTTTAGTATTTAACATGATTATTGCCACAATAATTGTCAAGTTTCACACGTCATTAAAAGTGGAAGGGGAAAGTGTTGGTTTTTGTAAGCAATTTGTTTCAAAATCTGAGGTAATTAGTTTTTTTCTAAATCTTGTATTACGGCTTAATAGAAGTTACAACTCATTGATTTTACTCAGGATAATTTACCCTTTGATCTTTTAATTTAGATGATGAGACTACGATTGTTCTGTTTTATTAACTTTGTCTATTAAATTGTCTATAATGAAATTAGTTACCTAATTTTATCTATTCGTTTCGTTTGTTCGACTGATAACAACCAATAACCAACCTCTCCTAACCATGCAATTTTCACTTTCCCGCACTCTGTTCCTTCAGTCTTGTTCTTACAAGACAGTTTTGGTTTTGCAGTTAGGCATTGAATGATTACCGCAACTCAGTGTTGTTAATCCTTTCGAGCTGAATTTGGATATTTCTCATACCAGAGCTCAAATGGTAAATCTAGAGTAGTGGCGAGTTCGATTCTAGCCAATAGGAATATATTTAGGGACGAACTCATTAGTTAAAATCCATATTGTAATGCTGTCTAGAAAAAGGTGGTAACCTGTATATAACCCGTCCCAATTAGCCACAGTAGACAAAAGTGGACGTTCCATAACAATAATAATAATACCAGAGCAGAATTGAAAATGTGAAGAAAATTTAAAGTACTCACTTGAGATTTAAGCAAGATTTTTGATCATTAAACAATTGAGGGCAGTTCATTTAAGGAACAAGACTGTGTGTTCAGCCATTTCTCTGACTATGTCTTATCATTAACATAATTTAAGGATCTATCTGGAAGAATTAGTCAGGACCAGCAATAAGATGGAAGAGTATAATACTCTTGGTAATCGCATGGACTTCCATGTGTTTCTGAATGCTCTCCGATTTAGAATCTCCATCAAGTCCAAGTATTGCATTTTATAAAGGCCCTCATAACCTAGAACATCATGACTGTTCCTCTTCTTTACAGCATTACGTAAATGTTCTTCTTATATTCATAACTTTCTTTAATTAGAAGTTTAATCTGCTTATTAGCAGCTCGAATTTACCAGAATATGGTTTTATTTATTATGTTCCATAAGAATGAGAATTAACTGAGTATTAAGTATGTGGTCTCTCCGACACTTTTGTCATTCAATAGAACATGGAAAATCGATCTATGAAAACAATCCTTTATCTGGGTTATTAATGATTTAAGTTTATTCGTTTTAGAAATTTGAGTTTGAAAAAATGAGATTTCCAATTGGAGCATTACATGGCTGTGCCAATGTGTGAGAAATAAAAGTCCGTCACGCAGGGGCTGCGTAAACTAAGCAGATGTCCCACGTGAAGTTTTACAATAGAGAAATCCGCCTAATAACAACAGTAGTAGTAAGGAATCTCTAAACCTATTCACGAGGGACGAATAGTTACCGAAACGGCCCGCACTAGCTCTCGGCGGAGAGTCCGGAACATAGCCGACTCCTGCCGACCACACACATGCATACAAATGCAAATATCTCGGTTAATATTCAAGATACAGAATAAATGTATAGAACAATATTTATAGTAAATTTAATTTTCAATAAGATTGATTCTATACAATTTTTCGATCCGACGCATAATAATGGAGATATTTCGAATTTTCAAAAATCCCCCCTCTAAACCCCCCCCCTCCCGATCACCAAAAATTGCGACCTCTAGAGCGTTAACAGACTAATATATATATATATATATATATACATATATATATATATATATATATATATATATGTATGTATATATATATATAATTTTGAACGGACCTCATTTCGTCATCTCCTGGGTAGGATCGATGGACATTTGAGAAAATTTGTCAAAACTCGCGTCATGAGTACGACCTCAATAGCTGATTTCCCTTAAGGGAAATCTGCTAAAATGAACGTATTATAACCATATCGTTGGTTGTCTACCGCTCCAGGGTTGATTGTTGTCAAGAATTCCGCTACTCTACCCAGGCTTTAAACCTTTCGGCGTCTGCGATCCTTAGCTTAGAGTCTTCTAGTTTCTCCTAATATGGAGTTACTACAATGACTGTGTGTTTACGTTTGCGAGCGTGTGTCTGTGAGAGAGAGAGAGAGAGAGAGAGAAGAGAGAGGACTAGGATCAGGAGGCAGAAGCAGGAAGAAGGGAGTTAGGGATAGTTAGCCAGCCGGACTCCTATAGTCATTGTCTACCAATCTAGTCTCGCCTTCTCTCATTATTAATCCCACACTAATATAATTATAATGGCTACATCATCGTATTTTATATTTTTATACGTTACTAATTTATCCACCAGACTATTTTTCTTGAGATGTATACAACTTGGCAGTCTTCATCATTTTGCAGATGAGCAATAGCGTATAGTTAAATCATTGTGGAATATTTTACTAAACTGAACCAACGAACTGACAAGTAGTTTAGAGGTGGATTACAGGTTAATGTGATCCTGATGGATTCGCTAGTTGCATTCTCCGAGGAGTTCTGTAATGTCGATTGTAATGGTAAGATTGCTCCATTTTCTGCAGTCGATCAGTAATTTATTGCAATATTAAACAAGTTAGTGTTGCCGATTTCCCTGATGCTGGGCCACGTGTTAAATTTGAATGCCGCATAAATCTATCCTTAGAGAACAGGATCGCATCTCTTGTTTAATTACGAAAATATTATATAATATTAAAAAATATTATTATAATTATAAGGTTTCTTTAGAGCAGACGAAAAAACGAGCATTCTAAATGTTTATTTTTGGATTGCGTAGTCTCTAGTTTATTTTGGGAAAGAGTACACTGTATGTTCATATGAAGAATATGAACTTTAAATGTTTCCTTTTATTTTCTCAAGCCACATTAATACTCACATTTTATTTTAGGTTAATCATAGAATTAATGCAATAAGAGTGATTTGACATTACTTTAATAGATGGAAATCTAATTGAAACACCTGTAGATTAATTGATACAGCTGCGGTTGCTTTCTAATAGAGCATTCCCTGTAAAGGTGTTTATCAGGGCAGGCAAGCCTTGGTAGGATGATTCAATTTCCAACATCTTCCTCATCTAACGAACAGGTAATCCTCCAGATCGTATGATAGGTTCCTGATCCTCTGATTGAGAAGGGCTTTCCTACCTGCAGGGCTTCACATCAATCATGGCGCACCTTTTATGGACATTGATTCTCAGATTGAAAATCATCGCTAACCTAATATGATTCTGTAAAAGAGTTACCTCACTATTCTGTGCTATAATTGTGTCAGCCAGTGTATTACAGGTACTAAGCAGATTTCCCACGGGCATCACATATTTGCATTTATCTTAAAACTTGAAGATTCGATGAGATCAATATTAGTTATTTAGCCGTCAAATAAAGTGCTTCTTAATATAACAACCTATTGTTCATATTACAAGAGTCAGTAGGGGTTTACTTTGCTTTGTTGTCTACTTTGCTTTTGCTTGATGGACTTCTAGAGCAGGTGGAAACAGTTTTCATAGTCTTAATGTACTGATCGGAGTAATAAACGGAACACTGAAGTTGACTCTACAAAATATCAGGGAATATTTTTTTTAATTTATTGCAACCAATCCACAATATATTTATATGTGAATTTAAAATGTGTATTCCATTACAATACGTCTTTATGAGATATATTCCCTAAGTAAAGAATACATCAAGTGCTATTTCTCCTGTATCTGATAAATATAAGTTATACATCTTTCTTCATCACATATATAAGGAAGTGATATATCCTGCATTTCATAAAGAACTGCCACTTCCACCGTTATTACGCCTACTTCTCGTAAACAAAAACGTGATACTGCTAGTGTAATTTCCCCTTTATTTCATAAACAGTGTAGTAATATATCCAGCAACATTTCTTCTATATTTCATGAATAAAGCAGTGACACACTCAACATTATTTGGTACCCTTATAATTCATTAATTTAAAAAATACGGAATAAATGCGAGCAAACAAAACTTACCTAGTGTAATATAATATACGTTCATTGTAGTGGCGCTACATAAGATATACTTGTTAGAAATCAATTTATGATTTCACAGATTATCCACTAAATAAATAGCGGTAGGCCAATGACTGGATCTCCAGAATCATAACAATGGGAAGATTTTGGAATACAGCCTTAATCAGTGTGCATGGTACTTGTGAGGATATAAAGAAAGTATTCTTCTATGCCTGTCTGGCCAAGATACCTAATGCCACTGTTCGGCGATGAATTGGTAGATAACTACAACTTTCAGCTAGACACTAAATGTGGCAGGGGTTATCAGATCTCAGCCATCAGACCACAACCCATAATTCACCAATTAATTACCAAATTTCCCATCTTCTTCTTTGTATTCTCCGTAACCTCTCATTCTCTAAGCAGCTCTAGAATTATGAATTGTTAGGAAATTTTCTCTTCATTCATTTTATAATTAGCTGCCTCATTTTATCCTCCTTAGTTATTTATTGACAACAACCATTAAGAAATCGCGGTGCTGCTGAAATAGATATTTCACAATGCACCTACCTCCCACTAGATTTACCTCAAATATCAGTCATATTGTTTTTGTTAATTTTTTTATGGAAAATGGAGTTTTTTTAATTATTATTTCTTATATTTCCCAATTTTAGATAGACCCTGTTTCCCATATAAATGTTTTGATTTTATTATTGTTATTTATTAACGTCCACTTTTGCTACTATGGCTAATTGGGACCGGTTATCTACAAGTTATCACTGTTTTCTACCGGGAATGAGACTAAGGATTCTTTTTAATGAGTTCGTCATTAAATAAATTTCCATCTGCCCAGGCGTAAATCGAACTCGCCACTCTAGGTTTACCATGTAAGATTAAAGCCAACACTTTAACTCACATGGCCAATCTGAGCCCTTAAATGATTCGATATTGTAATAATTTCTGGCAATCCTTTTCTTATGTGTCAAAGATTTGATGAAATGGTCAAGAACTTGTGAAGAAATATCTATCAAATGTTTTATTTTTTTATATTCTGCACGGTTGCTACATCTTTAATTACATAATTTTTCTAATAATACCGTTCCACGATTGCCATGACTTTGTGTAAATACTAAACTTATAATCCCCAGTGTTATTGTTTGGGGGATTTGGCTTAAAGATACAATGAACGAAAGCTGATATGAAGAAAAGGAAATAAAAATATAAAGGTTACCCTTCACTTACTCAGATTGCTTTTAGCAGAATCACTAGAGAACTCAAGCAGCCCCTTCTTGTATTCCCACAAGTGCGCAACTCTTCATCTTCTTTGCTTATTTTTATCTTACAAATTCTTGACTTGTACATTTCCTTAGTATTTATTAGGGTGTCTTTCGTGAATTTAGTTTTGGGCGCAAAAGTAATGTTTAAAGTGAATTCTCTAAATACTTTAGCAGGCTTTAAATATAAAAAAAATAAAGATATTTCTTTTGATAAACAATGTTTTATAGCCACTCTATATTTGAAAAGCAAATTTTTTATTTAATTTTATTTCTCCTATTAACAGTGATATTAAAATAACAATTCAAAATTTATGAAAAGTATCTCTTTTTTTCATGTCAAAAATTATATCTTTTATTGAGAATGTTCCAAAAAATGTTTAATTGTAAAGTACTTTCATCTCAATGTATTGAAGACGACATAAGAAGTAGGAAATTCGCTTTGTGAGCGGTTTATATGTCTTTATAGCAAGAAAAGCTAGATAAACGAAATTCGAAATATAGTTGATGTTGTTAAGGGTGATCTCAGTTATGGAGTTATTACAAATTTCAAAGTACTCTCTTTCACAATTCAGCAAAAGTTCAAGGGCACTTCGAAAGATTTCATGCATGACTCTTAATTTTTCTCGAACTTCTTTGAAAAGCCGATGTAGCTGATAAAACACTATGATTGCCTTCAAATTGTGATATTTATAAATTTCATTTTAACTTCTAAGTATCTACTATCTAAGTATAACGATAAATTGGGGGGGGGGCTCAAAATCGCATCTTAATTATTATGTGAAGCTTATATAGCAATGTTGATACCTTTTATTAAAAAGTTATTTTCTATTACTATCATTTTTATTTAATAAAGTTTGCTTAGTTGTGAATTTGCGGTAGGTGAGTTTTATGGACTCCTGTATCTTTTTCCTGTCTAATCGTTCACTATGGAGGCTATTTATGAGCTATTAATTTTATTGATATAATATAAATTTAGAAATTAAATAAATCTTTTTCATTGGTTTTGAGAGGTCATTTATTTCATTTTCTGAAAATGTATATATTAAAACTAATTTATTTTTTCAAGCTTTCTTCAAGAATATTTTAATTAAATTTAACTAGTAATTTATAACATAAATTATTATGGACTTTTGTTTTCAGGTGAGTTTGCCGTTTTTCATATTTTTATTAACTGTCCCTGAGGTATGTAATTCAGTTTTAAGTAAATTTTTTTAAATTATATTTGTGTAATTTATTTATAATGTCCTAGTATAGTAATCCAATTAATTTATTAATATGCAAATATTATTCTTTGGATTAAAAAGTGTTTTTTTTTTCCTAAATTCTATTTTACCTCTTAATACTGCATTTTATTCAACTTACTTGAAAAAATAATATTAATATCAACCATAAAAAAAGAGTAACTTACAGGATACATAAATGTATTACAGTAAATCTAGAAAGTTAAATATTAAAACATAAAAATAAATAGCAACGAATTACAATAAATTAATTCATTGCTATTTATTTTTATTTTTTAATATTTATCTTTCTAGATTTACTGTAATACATTTATTTATCCTGTAAGTTACTCTTTTTTTTATGGTTGATATTAATATTATTTTTTCAAGTAAGTTGAATAAAATGCAGTATTAAGAGGTGACAATAGTAACTTCCATGGGAGGCTCATTTATTTTGGCAAGTACAGAAATATAGTAAGTTTGAGTTTAAAATCTTTAAATATTTGGTAAGTAAAATTACAGAGACACCAAACTCATAGATTTCGATTTTTGATCCATGAACCTTCACACCTACCCCCCCCCCTTAATGCATTTATATTTATTCTTTAATCGCCCAATTTGTATGAAATTATAGTTTGGAACATCAGTTCATGTACTTTCAAAGTCACTGACCCGTTTTAATTTTATGTTTTTAAATTATAAGTGCCTTTTGATCTGTCCTTTATTTTCATATGTTTAAATATTTGATATATCTACTCAAATTTGTAATCCGTTCGTTGTATAAAGGGTTTTCTTTATTCTCTCATTATTTACTTTCTTCCACAAGATTTTAACCTTTTTGTATAGCTACTTTTCAGTACGGTCTAGTTGACAAGCTACTTACTTATCAACTATTTTCTCAATGACTCTGTTTATTATTTCATTGTAGTCCCTTCAGGGCTTACATAATATTGGTATCTTCTCATTGCGGAAGGAAGGTTTGGTAAATGTAAACATGTATTACAGTAAATACTTTTATCTTCTAAAAGGTCGCCAATGAAATCTTGCGTTTGGGGGCTTTCTAATAAGTTTTATTATTCCTTTATTTCTGTTAGACTAAACAATGGATACTCATTACTCACTGAAGAACTAATACTGTTTTCATCCAATATTTCATGGCCAGTAGAACCCATTACTTATTGTCTCAAGGTCATATGCATCCATGTACGAGTAGTACAATATCTTCAAACCTATTTTTTTTTAAAGGTGCTAGTCTTTCTTGTATACATTCATACATGCACTGGTATTTTTCGCTAACTGAAGGCTGTAGATAAATTATTCTTTATACGAGCCTCAACACTTTGTGTTTTATAATGTTATTTTTCAATTAAAGAAGAGAGTATATAATGATTCTTTAATGACGGCCACTGTGTGGATGAGCTTTCCAACACCTGCTAGGCAATTTACTTGTTGAAGGTCTCACTCGCGAACTAGATGGCAATTTACTATAATGCTAGTCCTCTCCACTCAGCACAAATGGCTGTTTGAATTCAAACTACCTCTTTACTGCTCGTTTCAAATAGCTTTCATTAGTTGTTTTCTTCCATAATTTCCCGCGGATTTACAGCGTCCTGTTTGTAAATAATAACGAACCATTTAAAAATATCTTCCCCAGAGAATTATTTTACCGACATTTAGTTGTTAAAGAATCATCGGCAAACTCTATTATGTTTATTTTAACTTTCATACTAACTCTATCTACTTGAGTTAGGTCTCCAACCGAGACCCTAATATTCTCTCTCTATTGCCTAGAAATTATTTTTTACAAATGTACTGTATAATTATAGAATGCAAAATGGGTTCGTAAATGAATGGAATTATTTATTTAATATTTAATTTGTGTGACTCAACAAAGGTGATTCACATACAAGTTAAAACTGACTTGTCCAACTTAGGTGTTTGAAGTCAAAGTTAGGTGAAGACAACAATACTATGATACTAAAGGAAAATTAGTTATAAATTAATAGAAGTCAAGTATTTTATATATTAACGACCGTTTGGTGCTATTGCGGCTAATTGGGACGGTATGTCTATAGGTTACCATCCTTTTCTAGCCAAGGTGGAACTAAGGATTTTATTTAATGAATTGCAATAGAACCTCAAAATTCAGGAAAGATAAATGAAAGACGTCATTTTATATATATATATATATATATATATATATATATATATATATATATATGGAACTAAGGATTTTATTTAATGAGTTCATCACTAAATAAATTCCTTTTGCCGAGATTGGAATCGAAATCGCTGAAATGATAGTATTTAGAAAATCTGTCACCACATTTTTCATCTTTATTGAATAATCGTTTAAAAGAATTAAAATAAAATAACGAATACTCATTTTAAGTTTAAAGTATTTAAATAGTTCTGCAAATGGTTATTCTCTAGTATAATCATATTGGAAAATTTCATTAAATATTTGAAGGCCTTCCTTATGTGAGGGCTTTCGTTGTGTAATAGTTAATATAGGTCATGATGTATGTTTTTTTCGTCTTCAACAGCCTGTATGAATGTGCTTTAATTGTCAACTTCGTATTACATGGTCTGCAAGTCGGTGGAATTATATTTTAAAATAACCCTTTTTCAAGATATCGTTACAAAATATGCCCTTTGTGCATCTGCTAAGTTGGACTCTGCAATGTACTCCATTCTTTCTTAAAAACATTTCTGTAAACCTCTTCTTCAAGCGGCGTTGAACTGCTTCTATTGTCCGAAATAGAAATATTTCCATGCCATTACCTATTGCTTCCGATTTTTCACAAATGCGACCGAAGTTGCTAGCTCATTAATCCTCCGCGTGTTAAATTAGTTTTGGTTGTTTTGTATATACGATAATGAATTTTTTGGAATGTGCTGTTAATTTCTGTCATCAAACTTATACCTTTTTACGCACACCATTTGGGAGTGAGGGACAAGGTTGTTCTGATTCGCAGTATTGTATCTGCCATCATAGTCGAAATTAAACTGCCGGCTATAGAAAACTACTTTTGCAACTTAAGGACTATTTTTATTAACAGAGTCGGGTATATTTGGAAAAAAATCCTACGGAATGTTTGTCCTTTGGGAACTTCCTCTATTTTGCAGGTCTGACATAAGCCGCTCATTATAAGGCACCACATCTCTTCTCGAACCCCTATAACTTAGAAAACGAAAAAGTATACACTCCGCTAATATGTATTCACTGTAGATCTGTAAAGGCATTTCAATGAATTTAACTGTTAAATCGATTACATACCGCAGTAATAGGGCCGACGTCACAGTAATACTTTAAACAGAGACGTTATTGGAGATTATAGAGGACTTAAAATGAAATGATATGGATCCTAACGCGAAACTTGATGAATGTATTGTAGCTAATAACAGCTCAAGAGGAAAAATAGATTTGATTACTTTTTTAATATTCCCCGAACTTGTTCCAAAATTATTAATGACGTATTATCCACGGTGCATCAAACGAAAAGCGAAATGTTTGATACAGAGTCGAAAGTTTTCCGTAATATCTTAAGCATTTTGACATAGAGCTTAGAAACTTAGGCAATGATGATTAAGGAACAGTATATTTTAATTTCGCCGTGTCTCTTGCATATTTTTTAAAGTAAATTCCATATTTTTCCATCAGTTTGTAACAGAGATGTTAATATTTTACAAAAACCTCTCAAATGTCCAGTTCGGAAAAGACGAACGTTTTGGGTGCTAGAGAGTTCACACACATGATGAATTTCACGTCATAATTATAACTTCAACAGCAGAATTCCCTCTAAGAAAATCTGATAAAACAAAAAGAGGTTGGATTAAAAATGGAAACCAGTTGTCTTAGTAAACCAATAATTATATTTTGATGTCTACAAGGAGTAGTAATGCACTCACTAAATAAAAGGGAATATAACGGGGGCCCATTAGCAATACTAGCATAAAGTGGATAACTTTTTTTTTTTATTACAATAAGCTTCGGTGTTTATATATATATATATTATATTATATTATATTATAGATTCATGATAAGAAATATGAATGAATCTTATATTTATTTAACATGGAAAAACACCATAAAAACTGTGAGTTATTGTTTTGTTTTTTTTCTTATCGATCCGCTATTATGTATTATAGATAGCTGTTATTGCTTTAACACTACTCAACGGGCATTATGACAACGGAGCAATATCATCAAAACAGGCTCAGAAGGTTGCTGAAAATGGAAGAATAAAAAATGTAAACAATGTGAAGGTTTTTCAAGAAGAAATGGCTTGCAGTAGCTTTCCGGAGGGTACTGCAGAAACATTTCAAGGGATGGTGACTCTATAAATATTTGAGGAGATGTCCAAAATGGCCGTCCTTCTTGGAAATTGCAAATATCATAAGGAAGGCTATAAATATTTAGATCAAACTTGGCTTCAAGGTCAATCACTTGGTCATTATTGAGATAAAAACATCCTTACAATTTACACTCAGGTCAATATTTATCAAAACATTATTTATGAAGAACAATATAATAGAAGTCACTACATACCATTGTTTATTGTAAATTCCCCAAAATTTAGTAATATGGAAAACGATTTCAGGGAACACTAATAATAAATATTGCAATAGAACCTCAAAATTCAGGAAAGATAAATGAACGACGTCATTATATATATATATATATACATATACACTTGTATGTATATATGTACATATGATTATATAATGTATAAGCGTTTTTAGAAAATTATAAAAGCTAATCTATTTTTAATGTTAAGGCACATTAATGAATATTAATTATCAAAGTAATCCTAAACTGGACATAGTACAGCGTTAGAGTATTAGAAATAACTAATTTAGGAGAAATGACATAGGTGGGCGGATGTAAAACTTTTACAGTATAATAAGTGGTTTTTTTTTGTACGTTTAGTTTTGGTTTAGGTTTGGTTTGTAACTGATGTCCAGAACCAAGGTTCAAAAATTCATTATTTTAAGTTTCCATTCTTTCATTTGAGGATTTATTAGTGTAAATCAGGTGTAATCAGATCTCTTGTTTCCAAATTAATGTTTACTGACTAGGAAGCAAAAAGAAAACCTTTAAGAAGGTAAATAGAAACAGCACATTTATTTGATAGTAAATTCTATGGAACGCAAATGTTTATAACTTTAGGCCAGTTATATCAGACCTAATCGAACTCAAATAGACTTATTTTAGATGAAGTGATATTTTTGCATTTATGACATCTTTATTGAAGGACTGACTAAAAAGATAATTTTGTTGACAATCAAGTCGCTTGAGGGGCTCGGCCCTCTCTGATCATTGGAGGGGGAACATCATTTTTTCTCCCTCACTCCAGGAACGTCAACGTAACTTCCATTTTTTTACTTTCTTCGACGCATATTTTGTTGTTATCTAAGGGAAATCTGCTATTGATTTTGTACTCATGACAATTCGAAACTTTCGAAACTTTTCTTCATGCCCATCGATCCTACCTAGGAGAATACGAAAAGAAGTCCTTTCAAAACTATATGTGGGTGTGTATGTATATATATATATATATATATATATATATATATATATATATATATTTATTTGTCTGATTATACCCTAAAGGTTGGAGTTTTTGTTTGACCCTTACCAAACTCGATATTTAAACGTTTTATATAAAACTAAAGATCAAGTTCGTTAATGCCCGAAATAGGACCAGTGGGAGGGGACGGAGAGTTTAGAAGGCGGGGGATTTTGAAAATTAAAAATATATCTGTTCTTATGAGTCGCTTCGAAAAATTCTCCGTATAAAAACAATCTTATTGTAAATTTAATTTCCAATAAAATGTATTTACATTTTTAGGAGATTTCACTTAAGGGAAATCAGCTATTGAGGTCGTACTCATGACGCGATTTCCAGTTTTTTTATCTATCCAGAATATTAACCGAAATATTTGATTTTTTTTAATTTTCATCTTTCAGTATAGCCTCAATTGTATACATCACGCGTTAACTATTAGCCAATATATTATGAAGTCTTCATCTAATTATTTTAATTTTAATATTGTGAAGCGGTTGTTGTATCGAATATAATTTGGTACTTTCCAAAATTATTAGCGTTTAAAGAGGATAATAAGAGTAGATGTAAAGCCTGAGATACGAGCATTCTTCTAAGACTCCTCTAGAAAACCTAATAAGACGAACAATTACAACTGAATAACACATTGAACTCATCAAAGTAGCTCTGGCCCTTGTAATATTTACACCTCAACCCGGAGAGCCACCTTCCATGCTAAGAATGGAAAACTGAAAAAGCTCACTTCAAGCCTAATATTGGTGACAAATATCTTTCGACAATCGAAATGAGAATACTAAGTATATGGGGCAGAAAGAACAGTTTTTAGTTAGCATTCCATTGTATGAGTTAGTGTTTCGGAGAATTTTATGGCTCAGACATATGAAAAATAATAAACTTGACATTGGTTTAGCAAGAATTAAATGCATTGCTTGCCTGACAATTATAAATATACATTTCCCCATGATTAGAGGCTATAACGTGTGTCTCTATCTTTCCATTGATGTTAATCGGCAAAGGAATGCACTAATTGTGTCGGAAGGAGAGGATGTCACGCGATGGAATGCTATACATGTAATGATCCGATCTGAAGACACCTGTTGACTGTTGGCAGCTGATACTACTTTAGAAGAGGAAGGGGGATGTGCAGACAGGAGTGGAGGGGGGGGGGTCGTATAGACACGTGATTCCCAAGGGATCGCGTGACACGACTCACACCCCCAGAGACCATTACAAACCGCCGAATCACATTCATCAGCGGCTGACAGATGTTAACTCTCTGTTTACTCTCTCTAGGCATTTGTCCCCGTTAAGCCAAATCGGTATAATCTCTGCATGGTATTAGATAATAGGCAACTGCATTTATCTTACGTACTTGTAAAGCTCTTGGTTTATACATAGCTTGTGAGTGTAGAGGTAACTTCAAATTAGTTCGTCTAACAAAGTTGACACTCTGACCAAATTGATCAAATGTTCACAGACGAAAGATAAGTTTGTTGAAATAAAAATCAAGGACCATGGCCAATAAAATTCAGTCCTTTGACATTATTCATTTAACAACAGCATATAAGCAATGTGATCTTTAATGTTTGGCGTTATTCCTATCATCCTTCGACGTGATTTCCTTCACTCGTAAAAACAATTTCGGTTTTCAAGAAAGCACTCAGCCAGTGCTAGAAATCCAAATGGCCTATTCATGAAACGGATATAAAAGAGAAAGTTGAAATGAAATTCCACCTTCTCGCAAAAGTATTTGGCATCTGAAGCACAAATACTCAGCTGAATATAATGTAATCCAAGTCTAGAATGGACTCAGAATATTTTGCTTGCATTTAGCATTCTCAGTAGAACTGCTGAACCATAACGTGTACATTTAATTTGTGATTTTCGCACTGAGAGTGACACACTGAACTTTATATGAAATACTTATGTACGTCTGACAGTTCTTATAGTAAACAATTGCTGTGCCGTAATTCTCAGATCTTTAGTGTTTAAATATAACATCTTCTTATATAAAATATTATGTACTTTCGGGATTTGGGCTGGCTGGTGGAGGTCCATCATCAACGGAAGGATCAAAATATCAAACACACCTCCACTCTTAATCGATTAAGCGTGGAGGTGTGTTTGACCTTTTGATCCTTCCGTTGATTGTGTACTTTGTTTAGTTTAACCTATATGTAAGTTTACCGAGAGCACTAATTCTGTTCATGAAGGAATTTATAAAAATATTCTTTTGTTATATTGCTCGAAAAATATATTACTTGGTTCCTGAGGTATATCGTCAGTTTTGAAACACCTAAATCCCGGGCAGCATATAAATTAGAAAATCCTCTTAGCCCATTTAATTAAAAATGAATAAATTAATGTTTTGTTGGGCGCCTATAGAACTTCGAAAAATAGTGGGAGGGAAATAGATGTATATAGAAAGAGATGGTGGGAGAGAGGACTGACCTCGACAGTTAATAAGGAAGTACTGGCAGTAGATGGATCGTCTTCGCTTATTGTCTATATCTGGCCCCTCTATTCTATTTGACTATCAAAATAACATTAATGGGCATTTTATTTTATTGTACCATAAATTTGACTACTAAAACTATGCGAAATGTACCAATATTCGACTATGAATCTAAAATGCGATTTCAACGTATATAGACAGAAGAATTTTGTCGTCACAGTATAACAGAAATTATAGTTATAGTAAATTATGGTAATTTATTGCGCTGTTTGATAGATGAAATGAACTTTAATTTTAATTAATACGTTATATTCACACATATTTTAGTAATTGTTTTTCTTTCCATTAAGAAGTTGGCAGAACTGTTTGTTTACAATTCAGAAGCTTTCCGTCGGGAGGTTTCTTATTATAGTTTGTATATATTCACTGAATATCCACGGTGGTGTTGTGTTACCGGTATGTAGATTTTTCTATTGTAAACCTAAGCGTGGGAAATCTGCTTAGTTTACGCAGCCCCTGAGTGACGGCCTTTTATATATCTACGCTAATGTTAATGATTTTAATGGTGCATCTCCTAGTCCAATCTTGTACAAGGACTTTCATCCTACTGGCATCAGCAACTGAACTATGCCTTGTATTATTATATTAATGTATTTTAGCTGATGATGAAATGGCCTGGAATATGGGCAAGTTTGCCAGTGAGAGTGTTTATAAAGGGAAGGTTATATAGGAGTATTGCCAAAAGTTGAATAGGGGAGTGTTAGCTGTAATCTAACGCCTGCCTAGAAACGCCTTACGGGGATAATCAGTTTCAATAGCTTTTTTTTTCTCCTCAGCCACCATTCTTCAATGGATTTTGTCTTTTCTTTTTCCAAGAGCAAACTCGCTAATGAGATACCTTCTTCTTTTCTTTTCCCCTTTTCTATTCATTTTGCAATTCTTCCTTTAATTCGTTCCCCGTTCTTTTCATTTCAAAACAAGCGTACAATGCTTCTTCCCTTTTTTTTAATATCATTCACGAATACCGTGGCCAAACACCACAAGAAAAAAAAAATAATAATTCATCATCATGATTTACTACTATTTTTTTTTCTATTGGTTTATTTCATAATTCCATTTCAGAAGAGGATGGAAAATTCTTTCTTCCACTGAGATGTATCTTTTTATTATTTCCCTTTGTTCGTTTCATTTTGACACGGATGACCATTTTACGGGCCTCTTCATCTACTCATAATATGCTGAACTATTCGCTTAAAATATATTCTTAGTAATATTCTTAGTAATACCTTATCCCAAAGGATTGGGTTAAGGTTTAGAAACTTTTTCATTTTGGGAACATATATGTATTTATGTGTGATGAATACTTTAAATTTCATGTATTAATTGAACAACATGATCGAGATGAATTTATTTCAGTACTAGAAAGATTCATCGCCAATTTCATTCTATTGTTTTTCTTTCTTTCTTAATGTGCATATTCTGCTTTCATTTTCAACAAACTAAATCACACATTTGGAGATTAGCCTCGTTTATGGATGATTGTCTTAATACTCTCAACAACTTTGAAGTTATAGGTTCGGTCTGCTTTAGGGCGAAATATTTAGAGGGGAAATCACTAAATAAAAAATCCTTATTCCTGCCCTAGCTATACCCTGTAGATAGCCAATCCCGATTAGCCATAGTTGTATGCAGTGGAGTTAACAAAAATAAAAAAAAATAAGAATTTTCCCCCTGAATTTTCTAATATTTACTATTTGTGAGTTAAGGAGTTGGTTTTAATCTCACATGGTACCCAGATTGGCGAGTTCGTTTCCCTCCAGGGCAATCGGAATTTATTTAGCGATGACCCCATTAAATAAAATCCTTTGTCCCACCGTGGCTAGAAAAGGGTGGTAACCTTTAGATAACTTGCCCCAATTAACAGTAGTAGTACTAAGTGGGCGTAAATAAATGAATAATATTTGTTATAATACTGTATGATTGAAAGAAGGCAACGTTTGATTTTATTACATTATTGACAGTTTGAGGCTTCATAATGGCTGTTAATTTATAACTTAATACATCAACTGAATTGTAGTCGCATGGTAAACCTAGAGTGGCGAGTTCGATTCCCACACGAGCAAGGGAATTCATTTAGTGGCGGAATTCATTAAATAAAATCCTTAGTCCTACCCTGGTTAAGAAAGGGTGGTAACATTTAGCCATATTTGCAAAAAGTGGACGTTAATAAATAATTTAAAGGTACTATACATACCAAACATTCAAATGAACTCTACAGACCGCCAAGACGTATTAGCCGAATGCACTTAGGCAGCACTACAAGAGCAGTGACAGCAATCTTTGGATGACATACACAATAAAGACAATTCTTATTGGGCAATAAACAAAGACAAATAGAGCAAACAGTAAAGGAGTGGCCATCAAGTAACAGGAGCACACGAAGAGAGGAAGTTGTGCTGACCAGAGTATGCATTGGTCATTCCTTGCTGACACTTAATGACACACCTACTTGTAGACATTGCAACGAATCTTTGGCTGTACATCACATATTGAATGTCTGTAGACGAAGAGACAATTTAGACATACCATGTGCGTTACAGGGACTTTTGACCGATACCAGTAATTACATAGACACAACCATTAATATTTAAAAAAACATTAATATAGAACACACTATATCTTACAATTTCTACACACGTCTCTTCACTTCTCTTCTTCATTAGAATGGAGTTTACTTTAATTGAACTTATTTATTGTTTTAGCAGATTTAACTTAAAGGAAATCAGCTATTGAGGTCGCACTCATGATGCGATTTTCGAAATTTGTCTTCAAATGTCCATCGATCCTACCTAGGAGATGACGAAAATGAGGCCCCGTTCAAAACTGTATATGTATATCTGTTACCGCTGTAGCGGTCGCGATTATTGTTTAATCGTTATGAAACTCGATAGTTAGTCGTTTTATCTAAAAAGAAAGATCAAGTTCGTTAACAGCTGAAATCGGACCATGGGGGAGGAGTGTTTAGAGGGAAGGATTTTCGAAAATTCGAAATATCTCCGTTAGTATACGTGGGATTGTATAGAACCACCCTTATTGCAAATTAAATGTACTATAATTATTTTTTATAATATATAAATTTATTTTCTATCTTGAATATTAACCGAGATACTTGCATTTTTCAGTTTTCAGCCTTCAGCAAACCCCCACATCTACTCATGTTACATAAACAATACTCTATTATATAAAAAACTACATTATTCGAAGCTTAAATATCAAATATTGTATTCAAGAGACCTTTATTATACGAGATAATGCAAATATGACCGACCCCCCCCCCGTCTTAAGGTCTTGGGATACTATAAGTTGATTGATTGAGATAACAATTATTCTGACTCATTATTAAATACAGTACTACATATAGTAAATAGTTCTCAATAAAATTAATATGTTGTGTTCTGATATATTTTAGTAATTGTTTTTCTTTCCAGTGTGAGGCTGGCAGGTCTGTTTGTTTACATTTCAAACGCTTCTTATCGGCAGGTTATTGAAATTGACTGAAACAATTCTTATTTCCGTTTGCATTTATTCACCTAATATTCATGGTGGTGTTGTGTTAGCAGTATGTAGATTTATCTATTACTAAACTTCACGAAGGAAATCTTCTTAGTTTACGCAGCCCCTGCGTGAAGGACTTTTTTTCTTACGTTTAATCTACTTGGCATCATTTGTCCTACTTTTTGCCACCATTTCCATTCGCTGTGTGTGTGTGTGTGTGTGTGTATGTGTGTGTGTGTGTGTGTGTGTGTGTGTGTGAATACCTTGGAATTCATTGCAGTTATGTACTTTTCTGCTGTTTTGTAGAACTTTGATTCCAATATTTCTTAAATATTTATATAATGTCATACGCCCAAATGTTGATAGAACCGAGACTATTTATATCAAACGCATATAGTACGGTGTGAGGGAAGTATTAGAGCATTTCCAGATTGTATCAATGCTGCACACTTGTAAATAATTATAGAACTTGAAAAAGATGAATGAGTGATGGTAATCATTAAACTGAGAACATCTGTTTCCTAAACGACTATAAACAGCTGGTGTAATGCTACTACCCATGGTTACAGATAAGGGAGGAGGGCTCTGAATCCATTTGAATAAGTCCCTCGTCGGACGTTCACCATCCATATTTCTCTCCAATCTCCAATTGGAGACCCTTATGTCTCTTTGGATATTCACCCTCCCCTCGCTTTATCCTCGCACTCTCTCATCCTCGTCTCATCCCTTCTCTCTCTCTCCTCTCTCTCTCTCTCTCTCTCTTCTCTCTCTCTCTCCCTCTCTCTCTACTCACATATTCGGCCTCCATTCACGCATGGCAATTTTCACGTTCTCCAATCATTATTCCTGATAGAAATCAAACACGCTTATGTTTATGGAAAGAGAAGGGCATTAAAATTCTCTCACATATGACTGACACGAAACTGAAAATGATTCTGAAAATAAAATGCAAATTACATGTACAGGGTAATTTTCATATAATCCCTATAATAAAAATTTGTAACCTCCAACAATTAGACAATATTTATATTAAAATATTCAACAGTTCTAATTAATGTTGTTATAAATATATTAATTATTTTTCATTTTCTGAAATTTCATCTGGTAAATTTTTAAAGTTTATGAATTGGAAAATCTATTACTAGACAATCAGATTAAGCACAATTTGTATTTAAAAAGTTAATGATTCAGTTTCAATTTTTACTAATAACTTTAGCAGATTTCCATTAAGGGAAAACACCTTTTGGGGTTGTACTCAGGAAGTGACTTTCGAAAAATTACTTCAAATGTCCAGGGTCGCGGGAATTCGAAAATTCAAAATTGATCCGTTATTATGTGCTGTGTTATAACATTTTAAGAAACTATCTTTTAAGGCTGTTGTTGCTATACCATTGTTGTTCGGTTCATTTTTTCGTAGTTTAAATATTAAAGGGGAAATCTGACAGAGAAATAGAAAATTAAAACTTTTGGCTCGACAGCCCATGAATGGTCAGTGCCTGCAACATGAACCAGTGTGCATAATCGTATGAAATGCACCTGCAGGCATTAGTTTTGCTGAATGAAATGTCCAATTGTATGTAATATTAATTATTACATATATAATCTCATTCCTTACTGAAATTGTACCATTATGGCTACCATTATATATTTCTCTCAAATATTCTTAATTATCATTTACATGATCATGACAAGATTATATATTCATTATTTTCATCTCTACTTTGTTTAGTTTTATTTCTTACCAAATAAGTGAAGCCCCATCGAACAATAAAGAAATAAATCTTTACTTTTCATTGGGAGTTTATAATTTTGAATTTATTATATTTTATTTGTATTTTGACTCATAAAATAACATTTTCAGTGTACCCTTGTTAGAAAAAGGTTCGTAATCTAAAGATAACCTGTCTCAATTTGCTCTTTGTAGCACAAATTGGTAATGAATAACAATTATTTATTTTCGTAATTCTTGTAGTGATATATTTCAAAATATAGTATACATCACTTATTGTGACATGAGAATATGGACTTGATTAAGATGCAAAAGAAAAAGATATAAGACATCATATTCTTTTCAAACACTTTCCTCCTTTTTTTTCGCAAATCTAAGGACGTAGTTAGATATTCACAAAATCTGCCACAAAAAAATAATCCACACGGAGAGGAAGAATTTATGCTCAGTACACTAGTTTACTGGTTCTAGTTTATTTTAAATGTCGCCATTACATTGATTCTCCTGCCCATTGGAAGAAGGCCCGGTTTGTTTGCTTTTTGCTAACCACTAGGTAGTGTAAAACTTTGATTATTCGATCTATCCTTCAGACGCTTTTTGCATAAGCGCTTTGTTTGAAGAAGAGTAAATACACTTTTTGAACACCACTTCAAAATAGATAGATAGTATCGTTTTTGCAGGCACAGTGTCGTCGGAAAGATGTCTGAGCGCGTAGATCAGCATAATTAAAAGTTTTAGGAACTCCCCGTGACTGAAATAATTACAACAAAAAAATAACCAGACATTATTTTTTTTATTTATTGTGTCTTCTGTCTGCAATTCAGAAAAAAATCATAGTACTCGACGATTTTTTTATGATATTTTAATAAATTTATTCGTTGATCTAGGTAATACTGCATCATTTATTTACCCCAAGTATTAGACATTATTGAATAACTGAATATTACTTCAGGTTGTTTAATAACTTTGCTCTTTGTGAAAAAAATGGTATACGTAGATTTCTACAAAGACTGAAAAATCGAGCTTTTGGATGACTTAGTACATGTTGAATAGTATAAACACATTAATCAGTGGAGGTCTACTTAGGGTCAAAACATAAATTTAGCAGAATTTTAGGTACTATTATCTTATTGAAAAATGTTTTTATCGAAACAAATTGTGTTATTAATATTATTTTAAGTAATAAAACAATATGCCTTCAATAAAATTCAAAATTGTTAAGTTCGACTTCCCGGTATCGGTTCATACCGCAATGGTATATTATGCCAGAGAATTACAAAACTGAACCGTGTCATTTTATCCTCTTCAAAGTCTGAGATAATACAATATTTTTATGGTGATAGGAAACCATATTTATTTCAACTCTTCAAAACTGATAACACGTTTAGTTCATAATTATTACAGATTACGCTCAATAACAGACGATTTATTGGTCAATACATCTATTCCGACAACGCTATATTAAGACAGATTTCGTATGTGTGAGAGAGCTCATGTTTCACAAATTAAGCTGATTACAATAAGCACCCAGAGACAAAATAATACTGGGAACAATCTCTTGTGGCCATAATTCGTGAAATCCAACTGTTTCTGTCATTCTATGCTGTTACCAAAAGGAAGCCTATAAATTAGTGAATAAATGGGCTAATCAATTATAAGAGAATAAGTAGGAAGCAAATTGAGGAGTAATCAATGAAATAGTGACAATCGTGATCAATAAGCTTACACCGAGTTAGAATGAAAGGATTGAATAGCTACTATTGACATGGAGCTGGCTGACTTGTCACTTTAACTGATTAAATACCAAAGACAAATTTCCTCTTAATCCCAGTTAACGCTCAGTCGCAAACCCTTTCATTCTATCATTTCACCAAACATTATCTCATATTTAATCTTATATACTTATTAGACATTTTAACGATTTACATTGCTTGAATAACTAAATATGTGTATATTCAAATATATTAAGCATCATATCCAGCGATTTCCTTCTAGTTAATGAGTCTTTCTATGCTATTAACGGATGCCTCCAGTTTATCAGATCAATCTTTCGGCTTTGTGGCGTAACTGAAAGTGAGAAAAGTATGGATACACACACTTATTTCTGGTATGCATTACATTATCCGAGAAATTTAAATACTTACTTGTTTATCTCTTTGAGCTTCAATAAATAACCCATTTTTTTTAAAAATGAAAAAAACATATATACTTAGCCGAGTTTTGAAAAAATAATCTCAGAGAAAGCTTCATATTTGTGATATTATCTCCCCACATATTCTCTATTTAAATGTAAAAAACCGATGATTAGAACGGGCGGGGGGGGGGAGGATTACTGAGAGCAGAAAACAAGAAAGTACCAATAACTCGCTTAATACTTGAGTTTTGAAAAATGCATAGAACAGCAATTGTACAACATCAATAGAGTATGAAACGGTTATATATTGATTATGGTATAGATCAGATAAACATTTTTCAGTAAAGATGCGAAAAATTTTAATTGATGACGTCATCACATAACATTATTTAGCATTTAACCTTGGAATGAAGAGGTTTTCAGCTTATTATTTATATGACATGAGTAGGAGTGGGGTTTTTTAAAATATGGCAATATCTCGGTTAATATTCAATGTAGAGAAAACGTGTAAATAACAACATTTATAGTTCATTTTTTTTAAATTAAGATTGACTCTATACAATTTTTCGATTCGACGCATAATAACAGGAATATTTTGAATTTTCGAAATTTCCCCTATGTACTCCCCCCTCTCACCCAATTCGATTTCAGCCGTTATCGAACTTGGTCTTTAACGTTTAAACATCGAGTTTGGTAACGATTAGACAGAAATTGTGATGGATAGAGCATTAACAGACACACACACACACACACATATATATATATATATATATATATATATATATATATATATATATATCATTTTCGTCATCTACTGGATAGGATCGATGAACGTTTTAGGAATGTTTTCGAAAATCGCGCGATGAGTACAAGGAACGGGGTGGGAAGAAGATAGAAATTCAAAATGGTAAATTTCTCCGTTAAGAATATCTATAGATAATTTATAAAAATATCTTGTTTACCCACTAAAAGACGAACAAATACAGGGATATTATTTGGACTGGAGACTGAAAAAACAATTTTATGACTCCTTCATAAAGTTTAATTACCTTTCATTTACTTAAGTCTTAAGCTGGATGAGTTAATAGCATTAGCGTTTTTTGTCTTCAGGTTTTCATGTAAAGCTTAAATATCAAATTTCGAATCGATAAATCAAAAATTATGGCTGATAGATCGATAAAATACACATAATTTTTAAAGGTCCTCATTTCTGTCATATTTTACTTAAGAGATATTTGAAGATATTTTTCGAAAATTGCGTCAGGAAAACAATCTCAATAGGAACGCTCGCTCTCTTTGTGGAAATATATTTTTTTTTCATTTATAAAACTTCATTCCTGAGGTTTGCGACCCGAGTCGCGGAAAACTGTTTATATTTGAATTAAAATTATGTTAAAGAAATTCGTAATTTTTCGTCACTCATACGTAATGAACCGCATGAAAGGGCCATTCAAAATAAAACTAACACTAATAAACTTTCATTAATGAGCAAAGAGGTCGATAAATATAAATGCTCCTATTTTTCCGTTGATATCAGCAATTAGGTGAGTTATTTTCGGTGACCTATTAAAACTTCAATAGCTTTACGTGGGTAAGAAACTTTTAAGGGCCTTAGAACCTGCCCCACCTCCCAGATACTTTCATCAAATCAAACCATTTGGAGGAACATTAAACAACTTCACTCTCGTCTAATAATGACGGTTCATGAAAACTTTTTATTTCCCCAACCAATTCTAGTGAGAATAAGGACCTCTACGCTACCAACTTTCTTCGGTCTTATTGCGATTCTTTGCAGCTAGAAGTAGACTTTGCTTGGGTCTCATGGGCCGGAAGATAATTAATTTACCGATTTCTCTGGCTAATATTAGGAACATACTACAAAAGTTTAAAAGTTTCTGTAAATCTTGAAGTGTCTCTTCCTATATATTTCATTTTTATGTTGTCATTTCTCAAAACATTTAAGACGATATCTTAGCTTTAATGTTTGTTCATTATTTGATAAATTCCTAAATAAATTTCTAGTTACCAATGTCATATCGAAAATGTAATGCTCGCATATTTTTGTGTTATATTTAACAATAAAAATATTTTTAGTGCTTATTTTTAATTTAGGCTACGTACGAATTTTAGGTAAATGTTTAGGGACGAAAATGTCTTAATCGTATATTTATTTTTACTTCATACAAATCTATTTAATAGTGCATAGTAAAATAATATTTAACAATGATATTAAGCAATATTTTAGTTTTAGTAAATAACTACTTAAATATATAAAAAAAATCCATAATTGAACTAAAATTACATGTAACATGCTAATTGGTATGGTGCGTGTACCTAATGAACTTGCCTTTTATAGGGGTACTATGTAAATTAAATTCCCAAAAGGGTGTCGTTTACCAATAATTCAACAATAATAAACTCCAACCAATAACAAAACTCCAACCAATAATTTGTTCAGCTCAATCACACATCTTCGTCTGATTTACTTTCAATGTCTGACTGGAATACTATTTCCAATAGTCATGCAAAACCTCTCTATTAACCTTCCTTCCAGTTTTATTTGGATAGTTGCATTATCAAGAGGCAAAAGAATCAGCTCAAGATACAAAAATAATTCCAGAATTCTCTCTCGTACCACTGCCATAGATTAAAAAAGACTTATACCAAATATAACTCACAACAACTACAACACAATTAAGAGTCACCGTCACAAATGCCCACAATGTCTAACGAAACATGGACAGACAGGACATTATTTAACAAGATTTAAAGTTCAAGATAATGACAAATGTACTTGCGACTTACAGACATCACAACATACATATACTTTATGAATGTACAACATTTAATCAAAATAGATCAAATTTAATAATGAGCATAACTTTAAAAGGAGGTAATTGGCCAGAAACACCCCATATTATACTTAACAAAAATATAATAAAGAAGTTATAAAGTTTATCAAAAGTATAGATATGGATGTAGCCAAAATACATTAGCATGTAAAGTTGATTGTGAGGAATGGGAATTATAATTCAATATATATACCTTACATAAACTCGCAAATTAAACATCAATTGAGTTTAAGTTTAATTGATTTTTTTATTCTTATTTTATTCATTTTTTCATTTAATTTATTAATTTTATTTGTAATTATCTTACTTATTTTAATATTTTATTTTTTTATATTATATTTGAGTAGATAGTTGATTAACGTGTATATATTGTAAAATAAAAATGTATTTAAACATAATCATACATGTAATATGCCATGTGGCAATGGAACATGTTTCAAATAAAGAACTCTTCATAGGGTTACCATGAGGAGAAAAAAAAAAGTCCGTCACGCAGGGGCTGCGTAAACTAAGCAGATTTCCCACGTGAAGTTATACAATAGAGAAATCTCCATACGAGAGACGAACAGTTACGGCAAAGGGCCGAACTAGCTTTTGGAGGGAAATTCCGTCATATGTTATCGGCCCAAATTTAATAAAAATGCCAATATCTCGGTTAATATTGAAGATAGAGAATAAATGTATAGAGCAATATTTATAGTAAATTTAATTTACAATAAGATTGTTTCTATACACTTTTGTGATCCGACGTATGGTAACGGAGATATTTCGAATTTTCGAAAATCCCCCCTCTAAACCCCCCCTCCCACTGGTCCGATTTCAGCCATTAACGAACTTGATCTGTCTTTTTGCATAAAACGTTTAAATATTGAGTTTGGTAACGATCAAATAAAAATTGCGACCGCTAGAGCGTTAACATATATATATATATATATATATATATATATATATATATATATATATATATATATATATATATATATATATATATAATTTTGAACAGACCTCATTTTCGTCATCTCCTGGGTAGGATCGATGGACATTTGAAGAAAATTTTCGAAAATCGCGTCATGAGTACGACCTCAATAGCTGATTTCCCTTAAGGGAAATCTGCTAAAAGATGATCCAATCATTTTTGGGCCAAAGGCCAAAGGGTAAATATGTTTACGGCGTATACAACTATGCTAAATATAAATGAATAAATAAAGCATTTAAAAATAATTATGAATTAAGTAATAGTTTATATTCATAATTTGAATAAACTTCAAAAATAAAGAAATATAAGTGGGACTCATCTGAGAATTTTAATGACATAATAGATGTCTAACTGTCATTATTCTGATGAAACTTTCAACTTTGTATAAATATTCCTTATTTCCTCCTTTACATTATTTATAATTTTGAAATTCGTTGGAGAAATAAACTAGTGTTCCACTTCATGTGTGCTTTAGTTGATTAAATTTCCTAAGTGAAACTCGTTTTCCGACCCTCCCTCTTCTAGTGAGCTATCCTAAAGGCGCAGTTGCTACCCCCAGCACGTCCGCATTCCTCTTCTAGAAGTGGCTAGAAATAAGCCTGGCAATCCCTTAGATCGAGCCGCACTAAACCACTGTAAACAGATCGATAATTAGGTCGTGAACCACTCCTGCCTCCTCAATTGCACCGACGATGGCAGCTCCTGTCCAGTCTACAATAGGTTTTATTTAGATTTATTTCCTTTGATGCTGACATATCACGATTGGTTTCACTCCTTGCTGATATATTTCTTTTAATAAGAGCCTTTTATCTTCTTATCGTCCTCCTGATAAGGATCTATATGCCTGCTGTTATCCTAGAGTGTTTTCCAATCTCGTTCTATAGTAATGACGACTTGTCACGGAACTACAACCTAGGCCAAGTGCTCATCAACACACATAGACACTCTAGAAGAGAAAAAATTGTACTTAAAATGCCTACGGACAGGACACACTAGACTAACGCGTTCATATCTAATGAGCAGGGAAGATGAACCTATATGTCGCTACTGCAACAGAACGCTGACTGTAAAACACATACTAACTGACTGCACACAAGTAAAAACGTACACATGGCCCACAAATGTATGCGAACTACTAGCCGACTAGCCAATTTATTGATGATGTTTTTAAGTATTTAAGAAATAATGGATTATTTGATGAAATATAAAAGCTATTATTTACCATTATGAAAGTTATATATACGTAAAATACAAGTTTAGCCTCCTTCCAGTTTAGCTATTTATAGTTCTTCTTTTAATTTTTTTTTGTTTTATTTTTTCCTCATGTTGTAAATATACTAACAATTTATATTTAGTTTTGTATATTTGTAAAACTTTTAATATTTATTTAATTTTATAAAATTATATTCTAACATGTTAAAAGATGAATGGCCATTGTAGCGGCATGGTTCTATTTATTTTGTACATTTGTAAAATTTAGCTTTGCAAAAATTTTAATATTTATTTAATTTTGCAAAATTATGTTCAAATATGTTAAAAGATGAATTTCCATTGTAGCAGCATAGGTTCTATTTATTTTTTTTTACATTTGTAAAATTTAGCTTTGCGAAAATTTTAATATTTATTTAATTTTGTAAAATTATATTCAAACTTGTTAAAAGATGAATTGCCATTATAGCGGCATGGTTCTATTTATTTTGTACATTTGTAAAATTTAGCTTTGTGAAAATTTTAATATTTATTTAATTTTGTAAAATTATATTCAAATATGTTAAAAGATGAATTTCCATTGTAGCAGCATCTCAATAAATAATAATAATAATACTAAGTGTCACCCCACGGTACAGATATTCTTAATCTACCTTTGTCGAAATGCCTGAAGGAATCAGTGCTGAAAACCAGGACGAAAACAATACTTAAAAAAATAAGTCGAATGGTGTACAAATAAGTAAAACATAAATTCGAAATACAGAATGAAAAGTGTAAAGAACAGGAAGGAAAACAAAATATGAAGAAAATCAAACCCACAAGAAAAAAATTAAATTATTAGCCCAAAACAAATGATTGAACATTAGTAATATTTAGAGTCGAAAATAATAATAATGCATTTAAGAAATCGTGAAATAGAATTTAATATTTCTACCAGGAGAATAATGCCTCCTATAAAATCGATAATGAGACATGTAATGTGTAGTTAATGAAATAAAAAAAAATCAAATGTCTTCACTAGAAGAAGAAAAACACGTTATTAAAAAATTGTGGTAGCTGATGGTGAGTTGCTTACTACACAGCTAAATAATCGATTATATGAAATTAAAAAGATAAAATATAAGTAAATGTTAAAAAATTAATCCACAAAAATTATAATAAGACTACAAAATAAAAATATTAAAAAAAAAAAAAAAGAGAATTCACTTAGTTATAATTTTGTGTGATAGGAATGGCTGTAGTAATTTACTTGAACTTTGTGTCAAATGAAAAAATTTTAATTAAATAAAAAGTCACCATAAAAAAAGCTATAAAAAAGCTATGAAAGATAAACAGTAACACTTTCATATTATAATATTTTTTTTTAATTTATACAAATTTTGTTGTGTTTAAAATTTATGGCCACGAAAAGAGATCTACACACTTTCCTGTTTTAAATTAAATAATAATAAAAGAAAAAGTATAAGAAAAAGTCTACACTAGAACTATTCTACAATTGTTATATACATTTTACGCGACTTGCAGAGTTGCATTCATCGGGTCTTTACTAGTATCCATGTATCTCACACATGCATATACTGGTGATCCACCACTTTATGCGTTTTCACTGAAAGCTACTACATCACTAATATAAATTGCACATGTGCGCGTGCACGTATTTATAATATTATAAATATCACAATACTCATATAAATAATTTCATAATTAAAGGTCGTTAATTAGGTTTAATATAGCAACAATTACGGTATAAACAAATGGTTTACTCCGTTTAAAATATTGTATTACTGGGCAATTCTTAACGAAGATATTTTAGAATAATCTGTGAGGTTTGGAAAGAGAATGCACAGACACACAGATACAAGTGGCTTGGTCTTTGGGCTTCAAAATAAAGTTTTTTGGGGTCATACCAACTCTTTAGAGCTACATTATATGTCTATTTCTCTAAGCGAAAATTTGTTAAAAAACTGATGAGGTTTTATTGGAATGTAACTTGATGTCTACTAAAGTGTTATGGTAGTCGATCTGATATGTGGACAAAGGGCGTACCTCTACATGAGCTTTACCCAAACCGCAGTAAAGATAAACAGATCAATAATTAGGACGGAGAACACTCCTGTTTCCAGATTTGCCCAGTCTTCGGTTACCCTTGTCCATCCCAGCAACTACTGGCTCATGTTGGTGGAAAAAATAAGGAAAACTGATTAAGAAACGTTGCGGAAATTCATAATACTTTACATCGAATGACTCTCCAAAAGTATGTAGTAGTGTCGTGATTCTATGAGAGTCAAAAGAACAATTTGGCATTCCTAACATACGATTTGTTCTGTTTTTTGAAGAGTTGTTACTGAGAGCTCTCGAGAATAGAAAAAAAAATTGGCATCTCTATTGTTGGTTACCGCTGATTTTTGGAGACCACTGCATAAAGTGATTTATGTCACGATGTAAGACGTAACATGGCAGGATTGGATAGAGATATTCCTCTAATTTAACTGTCATGAGGTGCATTCCCCAAATTTGTTAATTTTCTTCATATTTTAATTGCAAGTATCACCAATAAAAACGCCTTTATTCTATGAAGCCTTTATTTAAAATTCCCCTACATGTTTCGTACCATATGGACCACCTCTTCAGGGACCATTCCTTCCTCTTATCAAGTGCTCTTCTCCTTTTACGCTCGCACTTGAAAGGTCGTTGAAACTCAACGTTGAAGTTAAATATGCCGAAACATCAGAAGTTAGACTATAGTTTGTATTTATTTCCATGCATGACATTACCGACGTCCACATTTAAACAACTATTATATGTGGTATGGGTATCAAAAAGACAGATAAGACCCTTTTACCAAATTTTTGAACAAATTTATTACCTCGGTGTATACCCAAAGCCGGTCCATTTTTTAAAGGACATTTATTTTTTTTAAAATATGATTATTTTTAAAGCCATTAAAACTTTTCTTCTATTCAAAATTTCAGTAGTAATCAGATTTTTCTCAGGGGATTCAATTTACGACACGAGGCTTTTCACAATGATTGGACTTTTTAACTAGTTTAAAATTTCCCTAAAAAATTGACTTAGTAGTTCAGGATTAATGAAAGGAAAAACAAACGTATAAGAAGAGAGAATGGAATATAGCTGTTTGAATAAATAAATGTAAATGTGTGAGTGGGGTTGGTGCGGGGAGTTGGAACGGCGGAGGGCTGCGATTGGCTGATGCTCCGGACCAATCAGAATGAAGCATTCCACTAATTAGTCAGTCGGCTCTTTGATCCCCTACCCCCACTTCAAACCTTCCACCAGCGATTTGTTTACCGTGCTCTCTCTCTCTCTCTCTCTCTCTCTCTCTCTCTCTCTCTCTCTCTCTCTCTCTCTCTCACACACACACACACACACACACACACATGCTCTATCTCTCGCATGCACACACACACACAGTCTCGATTTTTTCTCTTTTCCTACTTCCTCTCATTTGTTGCCTCTTCGTATCTCTTTCACTGTCAGAATTGCCATCTTCTTTTTCTGAACTGGAAGCACTGTAATTCCTTTTATTTTTTCAGGTCCTGTCATTCTATAACTGTTATATATCTGTAAGTCCCTTTGAGTACCTAAGCCACCGATTATGTCATTGACCTTTATTTCTCTTTTTCTCACCCTAACTTTTTTTTGAAGCAATTTAATATCAATATGGCTGAAAATCTCCTTGATTTTGAATTTTTCTTTGCAAAAAAAGAATTTACCCTGAAAAAGACTCATTTTCAAATTACCTTTCATATTAATTGAAGATACATTTTATGCTAGGAATCAATGTCTATTTTATGTTATATTTTTTTCGCCATCATGTATGTACATCACTCTATATTACTACTGCATTTTAACTAGAAATTGAAGAAGAAATAATATGAATATGAATCATTTAGCTGATGTCGGGCTAGGGGATTTTGAAAATTCGACATATCTCCGTTGCGTTTATCTCGGATCGAAAATTTCTATAGAACCAATCTTATTGCAAGTTAAATGTACTATATATATATATATATATATATATATATATATATATTTTCTATCTTGAATATTAACCTAGATATTTAAAATTTTAAGTTTTCAGCATTCCACATACCCCCATTTCTACTCGTGTCACATAATAAAAAACTTCTTTGTAAACTTAAATACCAAATATTATTTTCAAGAGACCTTTATTATACGATATACTTGTAAATATGTTCTATTGATCCCTCGCCCCTCCCGTCTTAAGTTCTTGTACTACTAAAATTTGAGTGATTAACATAAATATTATTGTGATTCATTATGAATTACAGTACTAGATATAGTAATCAGTTTTCAATAAAATTAATATGTTTTATTCATATTATTGCAGTAATTGTTTTTTTCCTTTCGGAGAAGAATATTTCTATCTATCTGTTCAGCTCTGAGAGGTGGTTTACAATCAGACGCTTTCCGTTGGGAGGTTATTAAAATTGACTGAAATATTTCTCATTACCGTATGTATGAATTCACTTAATATTCACGTTACTGTTAAATATTACCAGTATGTAGATTTATCTATTTACCTATCAAAACTTCACTAGGGAAATCTGCTAAGCTTACGCAGCCCTTGAGTGACCGACTTCATGCTATTTGTTGAAGCAATGAATTTTTAGTTGCACATTTTGATAGCGGTTTCTTATTGTCGAATGTTACTACAAAAACTGATGAATTTTACTATCTTAGTACTTACAGTGCATCATCAAGGCATCATAACTCTCGTAGCTAATTATGGCCACTTCACGCATCTTCTTGACTCTTCTACAGCCATCATCTTCCGTGAGGCGTTCAGTCCCATCAAGCTCATTTGTTCTTTTATGCCGATACTTCCATCAAAATGGGACGACACAAGTCACATTTATCTAGGTCAGATATTAGCTCAAGTAACTCTTCTTCCGTAATAACAGAATTATAAAATTCTTCCGTCTGTTCTTTCCAACAGTCATATAATTCATTATTATCAAATAGCCCTTACTTCACTTTTACATCATTATTCATGAAGCCTTCGTATCAACCAACGAAACCTCGTTCCTTCACCAATATTTAATTTAAATGACCCCTCATCGATATGCTGCTGGTAAACATGAACCATTACAAAAGTCAAAATAGTTTCTTTAGAGCTAATAAAGTATATGTGTAGATATGTATAGTAGTAGTGAACAATGTATACATCGTGGGAAATAGATCTCGAATATATATATACGAAAATTATCTACAAATGTCCATCGATCATCCTTAGGAGATGACGAAAGTGAGGTCCTTTCAGACGTGTGTGTGGGTTTGTTTATATATATATATATATATATATATATATATATATATATATAGAGAGAGAGAGAGAGAGAGAGAGAGAGAGAGAGAGAGAGAGAGAGAGAGAGAGACATTTTGCTATTCACGTTTAGCGGCCACAATTCGTGTTTAATCTTCACCAAAATCGACATTTAAACGTTTTTGTGAAAGTAAATATTCAGTTTGTTAATAGCTTAAAGCTGGCTAAATTTAAATTTACAAGAATTGATTGATTTTACTTTTCTAAATATTATTTTCTGTACCTTTCATTTGAACTTTAAAAAATAGGGTAATTAGTTCTTCTTATTCTGAAATATTTGGCAGCTGACCTGAAATGAAAGTTTTTATTTGTTTTTTTTTCTCTTTTTAAGTACTTTAGATATTTGCATGTGAAAAATTTGAGTCAATACTTCTGAAAGTCGAGGAAGCAATAACTTTATTTTGGAATCGGTTATACGGTAATCATATGTTTGCTTAATATTTTAAATTATTGATAAAGAATTGAGAGAAAATATTGGAATGGTAAGGAGTTGGAGTAAATTACTCTTGAAGGCTGCAAATAAAATGCGGGTCCCTTTGAGAGAGTGGAGTGGTTGACAGATGGAGGTATGAGCAAACAGGTCCCCTGGGTCTCGTTTGCAGGCCGTTGCCACTTCAATTAAAAAACTACCATCTCCCTTCGATGGGGGTAAAGCACTGCTTTTGGCCTCCCTCCTTGGTCAATCTCTTCTCTCAATAAGCGTGCTTTTGGCCTTAGACTCGGAGCCTTTTTACCTTGGAGGACATGACTTGGCTGGCCCTTATGTTTTATCTTTCATCTTGAGGCCATAAAGGGACCAGTCCTTTTATACCCCTTCGTCCGAAAGGCTGCTAAACTTGATTTATTTGAACACAATATGGCCCTGTGAAAGGTTCTTAGAAAGAGACCCTTTCTTACAGTCGTTTCATATTTTAGAGTGTTCGCTACCATCACCCAAAATTACAAAACATTTACTTTTCAGGTTAAAGTTCCACGGGATTCTCGCCCATTTTCCGTATCATAACTCTCAGACTGCAGTATTTCTTTTTATTAGCACATTGTGTGGAATTGGTAAGAGTGAAATGGTGTCAGTAGAACCTGTCTTTATTGTGGGTATGGTTTCATAATATTTATACATTTATCACCTTAAGAAGACAGTGTTTTCAGGAATTTGAAGGAGGCGAAAACCAATATTTATATTGGTTTCCAATCATGAGTTTAACTTTAAGACATGAATTATTGTGTCATCTGTTTATTACATATCACACGAAACTCTTCAAGGGAGAGTAATATAATAATAGTAATAAAGTATGTTTATTTTGAAATTTGAAATAATTTACATGTTAAATATACAATTAAGCTATCATAATAATATATTTCCTTATACTATATATAACATACATAAACAAGTCCGTCTGTTGAGTTCGGCAAGTATTTACTAAATTATTAATCAGCATGATTGATTACTGCTATATAGATATATAAACATGACATTAACATAATATTACAATATTCTAAATAAAACAAATAATCTTTTATAAGAGTTATATCTTTAAAAAACAACAAAAAAAACTAATTATTAATATTTATTTACATGTAAAAAGAAATAATAAATAGAAAAATTTATCCATTATACTCATCTACTAGTAACTTTCTATATCTTTGTTCACACACATTGATATTTATAAAGGGCCTGCCAATCTTTGCCATTCAAAAACAAAATAAATTCATTTTGGCTAAATTTTGATAAGCCAAGGAACTGTTTTCTAAATTCACTAAGCACTGGGCATACTGCTATAAAATGATATGTATTTTCTAATTTGTTTATATTACATAAGGTGTATATCCATAGGCCTTCAGTTCTACATACTGAATAATTCAGATTTAACATTTCTCCCCTTGCTTTCATTATAAGGCTTGTGAAATGTAAACTATTATTGCTGTTCAAATAACTATTACTACCTAAAATTACATTAAGATTCTTTCTTGAATTAGAGTGAAACCTAGAATGATTTGCCTTTCTTAGCATTTCTTCAATAAATTGCAACCTTAAGTTTTCAAATATTATTTCTATTTTCTTATTCATACTTCCTTGCTCTTTAATCCAGCTACAATTTACACCCAGATACTCCTTGCTGATATTTTCAATACTCCTAAACCAAGTAGCCTGTTTTTCAATTATGTGCTCAGCAATTATTCTGGGCCAATGATGACTTGGGAGGTTTAATGATCTACTTAAATAATTTAAGGGTGAAAAAGTAAAGAGATAACGCTTAGTTTCCAAAAACAATATATAATCTGGACAGTTTTTTGAAAGTGCAAACATCTTTTTAATGAAGTATTTTTGAATTAATTCAACCTCAATATATTTTTCATAGTTGGGAGAGTAACATCACATAACAAAAAAAAAGTTTGAATTTCTAGGTTCATAGTTACTTTTGCCGGTAATCTGAGCATCTACAGCCTATTTTCAAAAAAACTACCGATACAATACATTCACTGCAGTTTGTATTCAGGCAGCTTGAAACTTAAAATGACCAGATTACAGAGTTTAAAATTACTTTTATGTCTGACAAATGCTAGTTATATAATAAACACCTGTTATTAAATAATAATAATTTTATTCTTGAGAAGAAAAGAAAGGTGGCAATGCTCAACAAATTTTGTAGAACGATTGAAGGGAAAAAGAATAACTCAACTAGTCGATCTTCCAACTGTCCAGAATATCTTCAATGTATCATTCAAGTAAAATCCGAAACGAGTAACTACAACTACCATAGTTCTAAAAGGAAAGAACTTAACGAGAATCAAAAGATATAATGATAAAAATAATACCACTAAACATACTATCGATATTGACGTTCTTATAACCATTGATAACGAGAGATACATAAAGAAGTGGAAGTATAATAGGAAAACGTATATAGTTATAACGTCCGTCACGCAGAAACTAGATTTCCTAGTGCGTGCGTGTATTTTATAACCAACCTTATTGAGAAAGTAATATGTAAAATGTGCATTGTATTAATAAACAATTAAAATTGTTATATATAAAAAGTTATATGCGTATTTTTCGTTTACAGTGAGCTCCCTCTCCAGCATTTACGGATAACACGGCTAGTAAGAATATAAAATTAACCCACATACTTTTAAAAAGTAACATTATGGTAACTATTTAATACACATTCTTTACAAAACATAAAATTTTGTGGTACACATAGTGTTCCTTGTAGAAATAAGGAATAAGTTGTAGAAATAACTTAATCTAAATAAATCCGAACCTGGTGAAACAAAGTTTATTTATTTTTGTCGTAGCTGTAATTCAGCTTAGATTTTGTAATAATCTATTCAATTTTATATTCGTAACAATTAGTTTTTTGTTATGAATTACCTCCAAATCCAATAGAGCTTTCCGGACAAATTAAAGAAGTCAAAATTAATAATTTTATAAATTTCTGTAATATCTCGCATAATGAATTTTTGAGCTATATATTTGAGGGCTTCGCCATTATTGCTTCATTTCCTAAGCGTCATTTTGATTATGCTTGTTCTCATTTTGATAAATACATTTTTTGACATGATAATGAAAAAAGTCCGTCACGCAGGGGCTGCGTAATCTAAGCAGATTTCCCACGTGAAGTTATATAATAGAGAAATCTCCACACGAGAGCCGAACAGTTACGGCAAAGGGCCGAACTAGCTTTTGGCGGGAAATTCCGTCGTACGTTATCGGCCCAAATTTAATAAAAATGCCAATATCTCGGTTAATATTCAAGATAGAGAATAAATGTAAATGTAATTTACAATAAGATTGGTTCTATACACGTTTGTGATCCGACGTATGGTGACGAAGATATTTCGAATTTTCAAAAATCCCCCTTCTAAACCCCCCCCCCTCTCACTGGTCCGATGTCAGCCATTAACGCACTTGATCTGTCTTTCTGGATAAAACGTTTAAACGTATCGAGCTTGGTAACGATCAAATAAAAATTGCGGCCGCTAGAGCGTTAACAGACAAATATATATATATATATATATATATATATATATATATATTAAAAAAACTTTGAACGGACCTCATTTTCGTCATCTTCTGGGTAAGATCGATGGACATTTGAAGAAAATTTTCGAAAATCGCGTCATGAGTACGACCTGAATAGCTGATTTCCCTTAAGGGAAATCTGCTAAAAGAACGAGTAATTTAAATATGGATATGATTCAAAGGAATCGTTAATTGCTAGTCATCATTTATTGATGATAACAAATTATATCCAACTTATCCTATGTTATTTTTAAATTAGTAATATGATAAATACAAAATATCTATTTCATGATTTAGTTTTTTTTTTTTTTCTTGAAATCACATTTCCCCGATTTAAATGTTAAAATTGAATACAAAATAATCCTTAATTTTCTTTGGATGGAAGAATCCATTTAAATGTAAATCCTTTATTACAAGCAAATGTTCTGAATTATTGGTAAACACTTTATATTGGGAGTTTAATCGACTAATGATATCAAAACGCACAGATGAGTTAAAGTATACAAATATAGAAAAATAATAAAACTTTTTGATTTAATTTTTAAATATTAGTTTTCCAAATGTAGATATATCTATGAAAAAAGTTTTGGTTAGTGGGTTGCTTGGAAAGGATATTGATCCCGACTTTGGCTTTACCTTCAGATTTTTCGTTTATAACTGGCAATGTATTGTATCAATAACTAAATTCTCTTACATACAATGGAGAAATATTAATAATTAAGGTTTAACCAGAACACAATTCTGTGGCTCCTCACAATATATTTATTTATAAGCACTTAGCGCTTTCTGGAATATAGAAAAGAATCTAAAATACTTAAATTATAAAATTTCTACATTGCGTAGACTGCTAAGGACTTATCAATATATTGTGAGGAGCCGAAAAATGGTGTTCTAAAATGATGAATAATAATTCAAATTTCAATGAAGACTTAAACGCACAGTAACTTATTGGTGTCTGTGATGCATATACATTTCCCGGGGGAAAATGAGGGAAGAATGGGTGTCATACAGATTGCTCTGACCAATCATTAACCTATTCAACCAAAATACGAACAAAATTTCAAATGTATTATTCAAAGTGGGTGGTAACTATAGTTCTGTTCAAAATGTTTACAGTTGTACCGGAGATGCCCAATTCACTTGCGGTAAAATAATTACCATCTTCTCCGTAAGATCTGTCGGTCTGCCACCACATTTAATCATTTATTATCATCTGTAAGGTTCTGTTTTATGATCCCTCTAACTTGCACGTCTCAGGCCAAAAAATTCACCTACGACCTTCTTGTCACCCACCAACCGGAGCCATAAGTCATATTTATTTTTGAGTGCCATTATAATCGATGTATGGGAAAAGAAATCGGTTATCCGTTATGCAAACCTCAACAGCAGATACTCTTTCAAATACTCGCAAAATACAGTAAATCTCAATAGTCTACTCTTATGAGTGCAATGACACGAGAAATAGGGATTCAATTTGGTAGTTTCCGGCCCTGGAGTGAAAATTGTTAATTGAGTTTGTTTGTTGGAGGGTTCAAACCCTGTCCGAGATAAAGCTGCCCACACATTGATGCCTAGTTTACAACCTTCCAGATGACTCATTAAAGGGAATTGTTGGATGTCCTTTCAACAAGTTAAGCATGCATCATTTATAACACAAGTCTAATTCTAGTTCAAAGTTGTACTCCAAACTTCAACTAACAACAGCGTTCTGAACATGAACATAAAGTTGCTAATGCGATTACCAAAATATGAAAAGGTTACGAACGGAATACTTCATAAGTGAACAATAAATATTTCAATTATTTTTTATTGGAAGGAAAAATGTCACTTATTTGAAAGGAACATGATCACCTGGCTCCCTATTCCAATATTACCATTAAACTCCATCGTTGCAGGAAGTGAGCGACTGTTGCAACAAATTCCTCTTTCTCCTAGCCGAACCCCACAAACAATACGCCATGCACCCAGAGAAGTCCAGCTTGAGTCCCGTTGGGTACGATACGGGTTTGTTTTTCTCTTGTAAAAAATAATTATTATTTACTATGGCACATTCTATCCTTGACATAAAAAGAATATGGTATTTTTTACTTGCATGATTATCCTACAGCCGTGATTTGACATCAATAGTCCTTTAGCAAACAATTGACAAGGTTTATCTTCTTTGGGGGGTTTGTCTAGAGAGTGGGATTTGTTGAACTAGTCAGCTGTTGAAGCAGTTCAAACTGGCCAAGTAGGGGCAGAAGATCGGGGTTTAAGCCCTGGTGAGTTTTTTGAATTTGAATATATGTTACAAATCTTAAGTGAAGAGAAATATATTAAAAAGTATTAATGAAATCATCCAAATAAACTCGATAAAAAGAGGAGGAAATAGCGCAAACAATAGTTTCGAAGAATAAGGAGTCAATGGATTTCAGAAGCAAGTAGATACAACGCTGTTTGTGGGATGTCTCACGTCTGGAGTCACTAAAAGATTTACAATCACTATACAAGGTCATCATTATCATATAAAATCTGTAGATAGCTTTTCTATAAGATCAAAATGTTACCAGCGAGGTTTTTAATAGAGTAATTATACGATCAAATATGTTACTGTGGAATGAGACATGTCACACATTAATGTGACCATCTCGCAACAGTGCTATGAAGTACTCCTGTTTTCACTACAACCTTAAATAAACCCAGAATTTAAAAGTCCGTGACGCAGGGGCTGCGTGTACTGTGAAGAATTCCCTCGTGAAGCATAACAATAGATAAATCTACATACTGCTAACACAACACCATCGTGAATATTAAGTGAATAAATAAAAACTTTAATAAGAAATCTTCCAGTCAATTTTAACGATCTCCCAACCGGTGCCTGGAGTGTAAACAAACAGGTCTTCTCACACACAACTAAGGTCTCTTAAAAACAATGAGGTTTATTATATACCATAGTATTTCTTATGAAACGTTAGCAGGAGTGGGGGTTTGCTGAAGGCTAAAAAACTGAAAAATCCAAATATCTCGGTTTAATATTCAGATAGATAATAAATGTATATAAAATATTTATAGTACATTTAATTTGCAATTTGATTGATTCTATACAATTTTTAGATCCGAAGTATAATGACGGATATTTTTCGAAAATCCCCCCTCTAAACCTTTAATCAGCCTTTAACGAACTTGATATTTCCTTTTACATAAAACGATTAAGTATCTAGTGTGGTAATGATCAAATGAAAATTGCGACCGCTAGAGCGTTAACGACAAATATGTATGGTGTGTTTTTATATATATATATATATATATATATATATATATATATATATATATATATATATATATATATATATATTAAGGTACCCGAAAGGGAACCTTACATGGCAATAATTGTCACAGTCTGTATGAGAATAGGGGTTGATATTCATAAGTAGAGGTGGAAGGCATTGTTCTTCAGTAATGCATTGTTATGTGCTTCCATTATTGGAACTTTTAGTCATTTTGTCGTAAATGTTTAGAAGATATTTTCATTTTTAATGGTATGATGGAGTACTGTTGATTGCAAATCCGGCCAGTATTAAATAAAATTGAACGGTTCTGAAATTTCAAACACTAATATCTGCTTGGGGTATTGGCTGCTGAGCTCCTGTAATCAGTGGTTAGTCCAAATCTGAACCTAGTTGTTGAGCCTGCTCAGCTAGTAACCTGCTGCCCACTCGACTTGGCACTCAGCTCGGCTGATGAGAGGCATCGGATGCATGAAAGACCGGGAAGGGGGTGTGGTGTCGAAAGTGAGAGCGCTATAGTACACAGCTGACTAGATCGATGATGGCCACGTGTCTGGCCCGGTCACCGCCCCCGCCTTCCAAAACAACCCCTACTATCCCGGATCCTTTTACCCCACGCTGAGTCCAGCCAGGATGACTTGCTTCCGGTTCCGTAGCAGCAAAGATATTTCTAGAATGGATTGTTCTACTGGCAAAGGATAGATATCCATAGCCTTAATGAACATATTGCCTAGAAATTCCCCGGGCGAATGAAAATAATCATTTTTCACAACTTTTGCCATTGACTTCTTCAAGCAATTTGACATGCTTTCTTCTACATTCATAGGAAGGGCATTTTATAGTCAATTTAAGGAAGATAAATTAGTCCTTGCTCGATATTTCTGTTCATATAGCGACACAACCGTCTTTCGATATTCCCCTGACTTATAGTTGTTGAATGCTCTCTATATATATTTATAAATAGGATAATTCTTTAACATAGGTGAATGAGTAAAAACAATCCCCCCCTTTTTTCATGGTGGCATAAGTGCTAAATTAATATCTGAAAAGTTACTATTATTATTGTCAGATTAAATTCTCAATAAAAGACTATATTTTCAGCCTCTATGAGCTCTATGAGCAGTAAATATTTTTTAGCTATGCCTCAATACATCTCTCACCCTCCGTATTTTATTTTAAGATTTCACTTGAGTTTATTTATATTCACATCTTTTAATCGATTAATGACCCTTTTTTAATTTATATAGATTTTATTGACGTTGTTGTTTTTGTATGTAGTTCTGAAGATGGAGACAATAGTCTTCGAAAGTGCTTAGTACTGAAATAAAAAAACCTGTGAAGAATGGGAGGTTTTTTTTTCTTCAAGTATATTTTCTAACCACTATTTGAAGATGGTTGACAGTTTCGTTTCACAGTTATAGAATTATGACAGAGTTTTTGCATTTTTCTTTCCACTGTACAGGTTGATGTTCGAATAACTTCTGGTTTCTAACATTATAGAAGCCTGTTTCTGAAGAACTCTGTATGCAACTATATCAATCACTCGTTTATGGAATTCAGAGATCAATGGTACTTCTATTTTGCAGGGGTGGGCAAAATTATATAGAAATAAAACATCTGAAATGAGAGGTTTTAAAAAAATGGCTACCACACCTTGTGCATGGTAGGATAGGTGGTTTGGAGAGGGGATCACTTAAGAGTTACTCTATCGTAACCTTAAAGTACGATACCTTAACGGTATCGGTGACAAATTACTGTGTATGTGGTAAAAATATATCGGATATACTGGAAAGGAAACGGCCAGGAATCAAGCCACCTCTGCGGACTACGGAACGGGTACAAGCCTGCTCTGCGGACTACGGTAAGGATAGAAGCCTGCTTAGCGGACCACGGAAAGGATACAAGCCTGCTCTGCGGACTACGGTAAGGATACAAGCCAGCTTAGCGGACCACGGAAAGGATACAAGCCTGCTCTGTGGACTACGTAAAGGATACAAGCCAGCTTAGCTGACTACGGAAAGGATACAAGCCTGCTCTGCGGACTACGGAAAGGATACAAGCCAGCTTAGCTGACTACGGAAAGGATACAAGCCTGCTCTGCGGACTACGGAAAGGATACAAGCCTGCTCTGCGGACTACGGAAAGAATACAAGCCAGCTCCTTGCTGAATTCAAACATACCAAAGAAAACGATTTAGGCGTGCTCTCGTCATGGATCTATTTGCTATGGACAAATTACGATTGATAAATATAAAAATAATATGAGGGAAATATTAGTTTAAGAAGAAATTGACAAATTTTAAGTCGTCAAGGGATGAATACGGAGGGGTGGCGGTCTGACAGTTTCTGATGTCTTGTGACTCGTTGTTGGGAAAATATTTAGTTAATTTGTATGAGTGATGAAAATGAAGAATCAAAGAACTGGGAACTAACGATAAATTGCCTCGTCCCCCCCCCAAAAACCGGAAAGTTTATTCTTTGGTAGATAGATATATAATATTGATACCCATGAGTTGAAGGTTCTATAACCGCGCTTCATTAAATACAATATTCCTCATAACATTTTCATTAATTAATATTACCTGAATATTTTAATGAAGCTTTACACTATTAATACCGAAATAATTATCAATGATATATAATACCACAATGGAGACCTTATAGAATTGGAAAGCATGTTAACGGTAGTAAGGGATAGAGACGCGACTGGTACGCAATGGGGAAAAAAATCTATAAAGAAGAAATGGATTCTTCGCGTGTTGGGATAATGGTCACAGCATTAATGGGGGAAATTGAAATTATGTTTCAGAAAGGTTTCTAAAAGAATATAACTCTAATAAAATGAGGCTTATAAAGGAAAGAATAAATCCTGGTTGTGTATCCCAGCTTGTTAACATGACATCATTAATTCTATAAAAGTACTCTAGAAGAAGAGAACACAGCCTCCTTATGAAGAGATAAAAAGAACCTGTGTTCTAACAGCTTGGGACTTAAGATGACAAGAAAAAAAATGCAATGTACTAATTCTTGAATATACTATAGGTACATTTTTTATGTTATTTATTATCATCTACATTTTGGCAGATTTACCTTAAGGACATATACACATAGATACACTTGTCTATTACCACTCTAGTGGTCGCAATTCTTATTTTATCTTAATCAAACTCGATATATAAGCATTTTGTACAAAGCTAAAGGTCAAGTTCGTTAATGGCTGAAATCAAACCAGTGGGAGGGGGGGGAGGGGTTTAGAGGGGGAGAATTTCGAAAATTCGAAATATCTCCGTTATTTATACGTCGGTTCGAAAAATTGTTTAGGACCAATTTTATTGAAAATAAAATGTACTATAAATATTGTTATATACATTTATTCTCTATCTTTAGTATTAACAGAGATGTTTGCATTTTTTAGTTTTCGGCCTTCAGTAAACTCCCACTCCTATTCATGTCATATTAACAATAAGCTGTTATATTATGAAGCACTTTATTTGAAGTTCAAATACCAAATAATGTTCTAATTGAACTTTTAAATTTTGAGATAAATGCAATAAGTGACGCAAGTGGGAAATCTGCTGAGTTAACGCAGACCCTTCTTGACGGACGTTTGTTCCTTCCGCTAATCCTACTGTTGGATTACCTACTATCTACTAGTCTTTTCTTGAGTAGGACTATAGATTTTATTTAATCAGTTTTCAGTAAATATATTCCTATATCTGTATAAATATTCTCTTTTTATAATGATTGCCGTAAGACATAATTTCTGAACAATTTAAACAAAGTGTGCACCTCCAGTTGTAAACAAAGTCAATTTAATTTGTCTTTACTATATGAAATGTCGTTTAATCGTACATTTTCGCAGTTCAGAGCAGATTATTTCTTTAAAGGTCATAGGACAACCCCCACGCTTAACCTTTAAATCTGACTACTAGTAGGCTCGCTGAATCTGGATGTCCTTAATGGATGCATACGTCATCCTTGGGCTACGGTTTGCATTAATTAAGTTGTGAAACTATGACTATAATTGACAGCAGAATTATATCGTTTTGGCAGTCAAAACATTGGCCATGTACGCTATAAATATGGTTTTCGGCACGGAAATATGCTTGGCACAAACCACCAATTATGTTTTAAACCGCTTTGACGGTAGCATTCGAAAAAAATGCGTTTCGATTGAAATGCGTTTATTCCCACTAAATCTTATCATAACTAATAGGATAAGTCTAATAGTTTTTTTTCTTGTTTTTCTATAAAAAATTGTCTAATATTAGCAGACAGACGGCGAAAATATAATTTCAACTGAATGATCAAATTATGTGATCTAAACTAAATTTATAATCGTCATATTAAATAGTGTAGGGCATACGGGGGGCCAGGAAAGGAGTTCTTTCTATGCTTGTCCACCCTTCACGTCTAACTTGGTGACTGTTTCAAATTCATTATTCAGAATTTATACTCTTATCTAAAAATGTTTTACATCAACCAAGAAGATTTGCTAAGTTCTCGGTAAAAATTTAAATATTATTACATTCCGTCGATAAATTCCATAACATTAAAATTGCAGCTGTGGTTTTTAAGAACAATAAACTACTTCAGTCATCATTGGTCAAATAAAAAACGCTATGAAAAAGGTGGGATGTTAATTATATACAAGATAGATAGATATTTATTTGTTATTGATAAATCTTGTACAAATAATAACAATATAGACACATTTTGTTTCTTTAATCACAAAAACTTTTTTATGGCTCCTCACAATTTTATTTCTTATGAACGCTGAGCGCTTTCGGGGACTAAATCCCCATCCTCAGAGCTACAAAACAATGTAACACCATAATTAGGAGTCTAAAAATCAGTTGTTAAAAATGTTTACATAATTGGTCATATAACAAAAACGTCTATAACATTATAAAATTTTTTTACAATAATAACACCTATATTCAAAAACATATTTACAATTAAAATATAACAAATTAATAATTACTATATAAACATTAAAATAATATTATAAGCAAAAATTACCGTCAGAGCGTAGGGCGATCCTATAGACTTGCTACCAGGCTAAACCCTGCCGATGCACTGAGGCCAAGGGGATCATTCCAAGCCGCTAGGGAGGGGGCTGAGACAAGTCTGGACATGAGAGACGCGTTTGTGTCAGTCTGCACATTTACATTGTCTTTATTTATGGCTTTTTCAAGTTTTATTTCAATAGCCTCAACCATGTCCAACAGATAACCTTTAACGTCGCTATGAATTAATTTTATCCGGTGGTCTCCAGCATGGTGGTTGTGCTCCTTGCAGTGTGCATAAAACTCTGAGCCTGCTCTCATGTGTTCCTTAGCCCTAATCCTTACTTTCCTCTCTGTCCTCCCAACGTAGCTGGCTTCACACATCCCACACTTCATCATGTACACCCCTGATCTGTCTCCTAGAGGCGTAGCATCCTTGATTTTAGAAATAAAATTCTGAAGTGACGCCCTCTTTCTGTAGGCTATTCTAATGCCCTGCCTGTTTAGTTTCCTTCCCAGGATTTCTGATAGCCTGCCCAAATATGGCAATATTCCCCAGGATTTAACTTCTTCCCCTCCACCCCTAAAAGTCTCCCTCATCAATTTTTTAGAAACCCTCCTGTCATATATTTTCCTTATAAATTCCCGACTGTGGCCATTCCGTTCTCCTAAGTGGTAAATATGGCATAATTCTTTTTGGTAATTTTCATCGTCCATTGGAACAGATAGGAGCCTGTCAATGAGATATATGAATGGGGTTTCTTTTACTCTAGGGTGTTGGAAAGACATTTGGTTTATACTTATGTCCGTGCATGTGGGCTTTCTATAAATTGAAAACTTAACTCCCTCTCCGCTCCTATAAATGTTTAGGTCCAGGAAGGTTATTTTTCCTGCCTCCTCTTGGTCCAAAGTAAATTTTATGTTGGGATGTTGCGCATTTAAGTAGTTGTGCATCCTTTGCAAGTCTTCAGTTGAACCATCAAAAATACAGAAAGTGTCATCGACGTAACGTGCCCAGAATTTAATTTTGCTTTTAAAGGGGTTTCTGTCCGACATTATAAAACAGTGTTCGAACCAATTCATGAATATATCGGCCGCTAGGGGGCTGATCGGATTTCCCATAGCAAGACCTTTCTGTTTATAATATTTGCCTTCGAACAGACAGTAGCCCTGCGAAAGTATAATCTTTATTACATTCGAAATTTCCAAGGAAATTATAGGGTCACATTTTTTATAATATAGCGCCTTATCAAAAAGCGACCACGCTTCCTGGGGGGTATGTTTGAATACATATTTACTATGTCAAAGGACACCATAATGCACGTTTTGCTTAAATGTAATTTACCTAATTTTTCTATAAGTTGAGAACTGTTGTTAATAGTGAATGCTGGCTTAAAATTTGTAATTTTATTAAACTCAAAAATGATTCTTTTGGCAAGCAGTTCTGTAGGTGATCCTACATTTGAAACGATGGGCCGCAGAGGATATCCCTGTTTATGTACTTTTACAACACAATATAATTTGGGAGGCAGGGGATTTTTATTAATGAGGCCACTACGCTCCTCCGGTTTAAACAATACATTACAATTAAATATTGCCTCTTTCACCTTTTTATTGAATGTATTAGTAGGATCCACTTCCAGCTCTTCACATTTTTCATCAATTAACAATGAATAAGTTTTATTCAGATAAGTATCCTTTTTCATTATCACAGCAGCCTGGCTTTTATCTGCTTTTATGATTAAAAGATCATTTAATTTTAATTTGTGATTAATTCCTTTAATAATTTTATGCTCAGAGTTATATTATAAAAAATGTGACCCTATAATTTCCTTGGAAATTTCGAATGTAATAAAGATTATACTTTCGCAGGGCTACTGTCTGTTCGAAGGCAAATATTATAAACAGAAAGGTCTTGCTATGGGAAATCCGATCAGCCCCCTAGCGGCCGATATATTCATGAATTGGTTCGAACACTGTTTTATAATGTCGGACAGAAACCCCTTTAAAAGCAAAATTAAATTCTGGGCACGTTACGTCGATGACACTTTCTGTATTTTTGATGGTTCAACTGAAGACTTGCAAAGGATGCACAACTACTTAAATGCGCAACATCCCAACATAAAATTTACTTTGGACCAAGAGGAGGCAGGAAAAATAACCTTCCTGGACCTAAACATTTATAGGAGCGGAGAGGGAGTTAAGTTTTCAATTTATAGAAAGCCCACATGCACGGACATAAGTATAAACCAAATGTCTTTCCAACACCCTAGAGTAAAAGAAACCCCATTCATATATCTCATTGACAGGCTCCTATCTGTTCCAATGGACGATGAAAATTACCAAAAAGAATTATGCCATATTTACCACTTAGGAGAACGGAATGGCCACAGTCGGGAATTTATAAGGAAAATATATGACAGGAGGGTTTCTAAAAAATTGATGAGGGAGACTTTTAGGGGTGGAGGGGAAGAAGTTAAATCCTGGGGAATATTGCCATATTTGGGCAGGCTATCAGAAATCCTGGGAAGGAAACTAAACAGGCAGGGCATTAGAATAGCCTACAGAAAGAGGGCGTCACTTCAGAATTTTATTTCTAAAATCAAGGATGCTACGCCTCTAGGAGACAGATCAGGGGTGTACATGATGAAGTGTGGGATGTGTGAAGCCAGCTACGTTGGGAGGACAGAGAGGAAAGTAAGGATTAGGGCTAAGGAACACATGAGAGCAGGCTCAGAGTTTTATGCACACTGCAAGGAGCACAACCACCATGCTGGAGACCACCGGATAAAATTACTTCATAGCGACGTTAAAGGTTATCTGTTGGACATGGTTGAGGCTATTGAAATAAAACTTGAAAAAGCCATAAATAAAGACAATGTAAATGTGCAGACTGACACAAACGCGTCTCTCATGTCCAGACTTGTCTCAGCCCCCTCCCTAGCGGCTTGGAATGATCCCCTTGGCCTCAGTGCATCGGCAGGGTTTAGCCTGGTAGCAAGTCTATAGGATCGCCCTACGCTCTGACGGTAATTTTTGCTTATAATATTATTTTAATGTTTATATAGTAATTATTAATTTGTTATATTTTAATTGTAAATATGTTTTTGAATATAGGTGTTATTATTGTAAAAAAATTTTATAATGTTATAGACGTTTTTGTTATATGACCAATTATGTAAACATTTTTAACAACTGATTTTTAGACTCCTAATTATGGTGTTACATTGTTTTGTAGCTCTGAGGATGGGGATTTAGTCCCCGAAAGCGCTCAGCGTTCATAAGAAATAAAATTGTGAGGAGCCATAAAAAAGTTTTTGTGATTAACCATTCATCACCCTCACCACCAGCTATAAATAAATATGGGGACATTTTGTTTCTATTTGAGTCTGGTAAATCCTAAATACAATAAACGGTGACATAGATTTCATGAAGGGTATTTAACATATTTCAATTTCAATAATTCCAATCTAATTTACTAACTAATTCTAATGGTAAAATTACTTTAACGCTGTTCAATGGTATCTCATTGAATACTATATTGCTATTTTTTGAACAGCTTAGATAACAATATTTTCTATACGAATATTCGCCTTGAAAATGTGCACTACAGAATAAATAACAAAAACACTAACAAAAAGTAATATATTCACAAATTGTTGATGATATGAGTTTACTCATTTACACTAAGGAAGTCAAACGTTCCAGAACTGCTATAATGAACGTATAAAACCTATTCAATTTATTGACATCGTTAATATTTAACATATTTTGTATTGACTGTTGATCAGAGGAGTTAATTATATAAATAAATAGGAAAATAAATTAAGACTGATATTGGTTAAGGTCAAGGTTTCCCATCAACCATCGTATGGCAGAACTATACAAATATCTCAAAACACAAAATCGCAAGATCTATGGTAAGTATCTGTGGAAGGGAAATACAATCGGTTGCATTGGGAACTTAGGAGGAGTAAGAAAGAAAAATCATAATGCGATGGAGGTGGAAAAGACACCTTAGGTACATTGAGTTAATTGATTAATTGTCTCTATGAGTTCATGAAAGGAAATATATTAAATTTGTAGATATATCACATATTATAATGTATGTTAATGTATTGTGGGACGAAAAGTACTAAAAACGTTCGCTCAGAACGTTGGTTATTCGCTGAGCGCACTGCTTATTGTGTAAATCGCTTTTCAACAATTGCTTTTCTTTTTTTGGGCCGTGATAATGTGTGGTATACATAAAATTAGTAATTATGGAACGTTTTAAATTTATGCATAGACAATTCTTGCATCCCCATAGAATTTAATCAAAACAATTTGTGAAGAAAATGAGTCACCAATTAATAAAAACAAACTATCGTTGAGGATAAACCAAGAATTTAAACTCTTTTCAAAGTTGTGCGTGGCTCGTTTGAAGTAGGATCAAACTCAGCTTAAAGTTGAATCTCTGCAAAGAAACTTTATTCCAGGCTGTTTTATAAGAAGTAAGCTGTATGCATTTATTCCTCCTACACAAGGCAAGGCTTAGCCCACTTGGAGCCAACACTATACATAAAATCTTTTATATCCTGAAATTATTCCCTTCAGAGGTCTTTATACACTTTTTGATCTGTTTATTTTTTCTGAAACTAAAATCTTTGAGTTTGTTGTTGGGATACCAATTTATACATCTAATTCTGATGCTTATATAAAGCAAACCGTTAGTTCTTAGAATCTTATCGTTTCTTTAACATATGAATGAAATAATTGTGCATATTCCCATTTCCAATTAAAAACTCCCAGGCTCCAGTTTGTCCAATCCTGAAGACATCGTTTACATAACCTTCGAAATCTATTTTAAATATAATTTGGACCTACTGCCTTTAGAAAATATATAAACGTGTGATGGTTACTTAAACTTTGAAGTATGTTTACTTAACTAACATGTTAATGTTAGATTTAAACACTTACGTGCGCAGCGAATCTCCTTCTAAGTCATAGTTTATACGTATTTTATTTTAGTTAAAGTATTTTTAGTTTTATCCTATATATATATATATACACACATATATTTGGGTTGATATTGTTTACTGCGCTTTAGCTTCATACGTTTATATAATAATAAACCATCATTTATAAAAGAGAACAATATCATTCATTTTTCTCCCCTCATATAGTGGTTTCATTTGAATAGTAGAATACATATTATTGTAATAAAATATGTTGTGTCAAAATTGATATTTATTTTCGAATTCAAATAAACAACTAATGCAATTAGATACCGAAGGTTTTCATGGTCGTTTTGTCCCAAAAAAAAAAAAATTCTTTCGGGTGAAATGCAGGTTAATCCCACCCTTGTTACGTCGCCGTCTGCCATCTTGCTTTTTTTTACTAACGTGTCTTCGGATTTCCAAAGTGCTAAAGCATTCATTTCATTTCCACTTTAGTGATCCAACAAATTAAGTGTGTTAAAAAAGATAAAGTTAAATTTAAAGTCCTCACCCTTGGTGTAAATGACCGATGACGTATTTTGGAATTTTTGAATGCGGTCACTACAGTCTATCCTCCGCAATCTAAGGATCCACCAAATTAAGTGTGTTCAAAAAGATAAAGTTGGAAAAACAAAAGTCCGTCACGCAGGGGCTTCGTAAACTAAGCAGATTTCCCATGTGAAGTTATACAATAGAGAATTCTCCATACTGGTAACACAACACCACCTTCATTAAATACAAACGGTAATGAGAAATCTTTCAGTTAATTAAAATATATTCCCAACTTTAACGGCTTCTGAATTGTAAGAATAATTTATATTTTAAAATCTCAAATTTTAGTGGTCCAAGAACTAAAGAAGGAGGGGGGCGGATGAACAGAACATATTTGCATAAATCTCACAAAGTAACGAAGGTAAGGTAAGGTTAGGAACGACAGGTAAGGTTAGAAGAAGCTTCCACCTGAGCCGAGAAGTTAAGAAAATGGCCGACCTAATCCGAACTATACCCGACCACAGACTTCATAAAAATGCAAATATCTCGGTTAATATTCAAGATAGAGAATAAATGTATATAACAATATTTATAGTAAATTTAATTTGCAATAAGATTGGTTATATACAATTTTTCGATCCGATGCATAATAACGGAGATATTTGGATTTTTCGAAAATACCCCCTCTAAACCCCCCTCCCTCTAGTACGATTTCAGCCATTAACGAACTTGATCTGTCTTTTTACATAAAACGGTTAAATATCGAGTTTCGTAACGATCAAACGAAAATTGCGACCGCTAGAGCGTTAACAGACAAATATAAATATATATATATATATATATATATATATATATATATATATATAGATAGATAGATAGATAGATAGATAGATAGATATAGATTTGAAGAAATGTTTCGAAAATCGCGTCATGAGTACGACCTCAATAGCTGATTTCCCTTAAGGGAAATCTGCTAAAATGGCCATGGTCGCCATTTTCAAAAGTGCGCCGCCAACCGTGGGATAAAACTGCATTTTCACCATTCTCTCATCCAAAAATCTGCCCTTCTCCCATGATGTAGACCCTACTATATTTTTAAACACCAAAAAGTTTCAAGATTGATGAATATATCTGAGATCTACATTTGGTTTTATCAAGTTGTCGTGCCTCGTAAGCGCCCCGTCTTAGGGGTGAAAAGAAGGCGAAGAAGATGATTTGAAAAGATCTAAACCGCATTGACAGACGACATTTGTCCCGAAGTAGGATGAAGGAGCTTAGCGTTATTGTAGCTGGTGGGTTGGTGGTTATAGTCGGACTTGAGGCAGCCTACCAGTTTCTAAGGAGGTTATAAGTGGGGCTCAGGTTATCTCGGAGGTAGGAAGGTGGTTATAAGTGGGAGTCGGGTTATCTGCTCGTTCCAAGGAGCTGTGAAGGTGCTGCCCTTTATCCGGCATAGAGAGAGAACCTTTTCACCCGAAAGGGATTCGGTAGAATTTAATCACACCCAGAGAATGGCCCTCTTTCTTTCCTCCCTCCTGACACTGTCTATAAATGAAGCCTGATTTTACTCAGTCTTCTTTGCCCTGACCCCTTTTTTACTGCTTACCCTCGTACACCTTATTTAATTTATAGTAAATTTGTAATTTTAATAACTGAATATTATTATTTTATTATTTATTAAATTCCCCCGTAGCAGTTAGGTGGCATAATAAGACAAAGCCCCGGGGATTATATTGAATTCCCTATATGACAAATCAATATTTTTCTTCGTGAAGATAAACACACATTTGCATTGTTATCGATGTATTTTCGGATTTCTCTTTTTTTCATGCCAGAGCTTTAGTTTTTTATGATATGGTTTTATGCTTGTGGCGTGTCTTCTACTCTACGGGCTTTTGTGATATATCATGGATACCGTTAGGAAGAGGCGTTGCTGTATAAGCAGGAAAATTAGACTACGTTTTGTTTGTGAAGCTGGATGAGACAGAAAAGTGAGTTTTAGCAGATTGGGGTAGCTAGTTGGCTCATATTTCAGTTAAATATGTGATTTGCTCTTCCATTAAGAACTAGTTTCCCTGTAAATGTACAGGTATCATTATGTCTCACCACTGTCTTGCAATACTTTTTACTGTAAATACTTACACTTTTTATATTAGTAATGTTGTTATAAATATATTTATTTTGTTTCAGGTAAGTGTCATTGAACATCGCTTGCTTTCTGACTGAATAAAAGGTACTCTTATATTCGATATAGTTTAGATTTTTCCTATCTAGAAAATCACTATCAGCTTCTGATTGTATTTTTTAGAAGAAGAAATTTTACATGGTAGCTCATTATGTGTTTTATAAATGTACAATGTGCGAGATACTCGAACCGACGTGGTATATATCTTAGATGTTAGTAATAAAATTAACTTCAAGTACTTATGGCCGTAGCGCCTTCGTGTGTGCCAAGCCCGCAGTACAGCACGGTCTTGCAGAAATCTTCTTCTTAATCTCGCTGTTACATGTCCTACTCTTAACAATGAATTGATTCATATCAGGTTACATATCCTTTTTCTCCTTCCTTTGATAAAACTGTCTTTAAACATCTTGTCAATCCACACTTTTGAATTGTGATAGAGGGTAGCCAGAGTGAGTAAGCACACTACAACGTTAATGTAGTGGGAGGAATATCTGATCACTAGCATTTCTTTCCAATATGTATACCATTTGCGATCAGTTCGCCGATTCAGTATTAGTTGTGCAAGTAGCTGCTCGATTCCCTCAATGTACTGAGCAAGCACAACTACAATTTCAACTTCATCCCTGTAAAAACAGTTTAGGGAGTCATCCCGTGATCAACTGCATCCTCTAATATAAAAGTTAATCGTCTAAAAAATTGAGACTTAGAGTGTTACTCTTAAAAAATAAGTCTCAAATTTTCAATGCGTTGAAATATTTTGAGCTTTTTCTTTTTTTGTTGTTCCTGATAAATTCATCATTCCTTCCTTCAGAGAATGGTAGCTTATTTTCCCAGAGTCTTTGAAAAAAGTAAATGTATATATTTGATTCTTTCTGGCGAATTCTAAAAAATGATAATCTAATTTTCAGTAAGAGGGTCTTTTGTTCAACACTCTCCTTCTACCCCAAAAAGTAAACCCATACAAACAAACATTATTTTAAATGTAATATTTATTTTTGAGTCTTTGGAATACATATTTAACTAACTTTCCAAGTTTTATATATATTATAGTTCTCTGGGAAGAAAAAATCATTTCCCCCCACTATTTCTTATCTATAAAATCACTTCTAATGAATTTAAAAAAATTCATCTGTTTCTAGATGACAGGCCTGTTTTCCTCTACAATACGTTTATTTTGATAGAGTGTACTGATAACATGGAAACTAAAACACCAATTAGATCTAGAAATCAATTTTAAAAACAAGTGAGGAAAGTGTCCCTGGAAGCAACAACATAAAGTCAAATCAAAGAATCGATTGTGAGGAATAGAGAGTAAATATCTTTTTAGAGAGCACTAGCCTGCAGCACGGCTGCCGCGCGACCACGTATGATCCTATTTGTTCAGATTTCAGTGCCCATTCTCCATGGATGGACTGCACTCTTACCTGAATAGCTGCCACAAGACAGTTAAATTTACCTTGGAAACTCAAAAAGAGAGTACACTTTGCTACCTTGATCTTTGAGATAGATAGGGATGGGAGATGACACACTTGGAATTTTTAGAAAGCCTTCAGCTACCGATTTATTAAAATCTGTGGATTCGGTGCACCGCCTCCAGTACAAAATGGCTGGTTTGTTGTAATTAGTGGACAGACTCCTACATATAGACAGAATGGTGGTAAGATTAGATTAATAAATTGAAGATACAAGAAGAAAAGTCCGTAAACTAGAAGTACTGAGTGTCCAGCCTAATGTAACCAGAGGAACAACAGTTTTGTACAATAGTTTTTAAGTTTCATTAGTCTTGCCCTGAAGAAGAGAAAATCAATATTCTCGAAATATTGGAATAAACTAAGATTTTTTCACCAACACTGGCCAAAACTCCAAAAAAACAACAACAACACCATATATGTATAAGTGTATATATATATAACTTTGAACGGACCTCATTTTCGTCATCTCCTGGGTAGAAGCGATGGACATTTGAAGAAATTTTTCGAAAATCGCGTCATGGGTACTACCACAATAGCTGATTTCTCTTAAGGAAAATATGCTAAAATGAGCAGAGATATGGGCGATCGGATGGTTGGAGCCTAGTCCAAAGTTAAAAAGGATTACCCTATCTCCGTTCCTTACTTGGTCCTGTCTCGCAGAGGATTGGTAAGAAATTGAAGGGCATTTGTGTTTCAGCAGCATATAGGAGCAGTTACACTTTGAAAGCTCTTCTGCCGCGTGTGAAAGATCACTGGACAGGTCCGGCGTTTACAGGATATCCTGCATTGGTTGTAATGCCTCGTACGTCGGACAAAGTGGGAGGAAAATAAGGACGAGGTAAAAAGAACATATTACCCGTGACATGGAGCACACGCTCCTATGCCCTCCATACCGTATGGAGGGCCGTGCTTTGTCTACCGTGAAGTACGAATTGCTCTACGAGGCAAAGAAGGGCAAAAATCTTAATACCACTGAGGGCCTACATATTATGCTGGACAGAATAGAGAAGGGGGACTGCAATCTGACAAAAAGAAAGGTAGCCAGGCTGCGACATGTCAGCGATAACGCCCTCTCCAAGTTGATGGGCCAGGATACACGGTCGCCCGGCGCTTTCCTCTGTTAAATCTTTTTAGCTTGTTTTTAAAATTAATTTCAAGATATAATTAGTGTTTTAGTTTTCATGTCAATTAATGTTGTTTTTTTTTAACTTCTCTTATTATAATAATATGTTATTATTAATTGTCTTTAACAATTAATTCTAGAAGAGTAGTTTTTTAACTTTTTTCTTTTAAATTTTGACTAACTAAGTACGCTTTTAAGGATTGACATCCCCCGCATTTGTGATATTATGTGACCGTTGCCTTTTAATTATCTTTTCTTTCTTTTTCTTTTTTAGGTTAGGATTGGTAATTTAAATTATATTGGTTGCTCGATTTTCATAGGTTTTTACTTATGTCAACAGACACTGAAGATGGAGCGGTCGTTCTGAAAGTGCACTCTGTCAAAGTAAACTTATTGTAGAGGAAAGCAGGCTTGGTCTAATTTGATTTTTCTTGATGTAATAAAAAAATGATAATCATGAAGTCTAATTGGAGAGTCATTTTTGTTACCATCGGTTTCATTCACACACACACACACACACATTATTGAATATTTGTATTTTAGTTTAGAAAGAACTAATTTTCGTTACGTTTACGATTTACATCGTATTTTTACCAGAGGAGATTTGAAATTACTTCCCAATTATAGAAATATGTTATTAATAAATGAGAAAGCACAAAACTAGTTTTAGGTATATAGTACCTGAGCCCTTTTTAATGTCGTGCTAAAATCAAAAAGTGTCCAAGGGACCTGGTTAAATGAAGGAATGGTCCCTGTTTTTAGAATGGCTAGTTTTTTATTTTTATTGAAAGTTGGTCTAACTGAAGTGCTCTTGGTAATTAAGAATTAAACCATTGTCCATTATTTTCGAAGGAATTTGATTTAAAAGTAGGTAAGTGGATGGTTAAGTGCCGAATTATGACTGCAAAAAATTATTAGACTTAAAGATATTAAGTATATATTATGCCATATAGTATATTATTATATTCTATAAGTATATATATATATATATATATATATATATATTACTTATATACAAAGTATATTACTTATACTTATCTATAATTAGTATAAACTTATTCATTTGGTTTATTCGTCACAAATGTTTGAAGGAAAGAGGTTATGTTTGTGGTCTTTGACCTCAGATATACATACATATTTGTTTGGCTCAAAATATCTAATAAAGTGGATGGAACTCTTAAAAATAAATTACAAAACAAATAAAAAATGACTTTAATAAGAAAACTGAAAAAATGTTATGAAGCATTTATAAGAAAATGAATTTAAGATATTATGAACTGAAATTTAATTTCCCAGGCCTTATCGTTGTAGAATCATGAGGATTAATTTTTCTCGTTTAGTCTCTCTGCCCATATATCTTGGAATTCTACCTTACTTCATCATAAAAAATCCTTCTTGCTAGAAAGCCATAATTTAAAATGTTTCAACCTTCTCCAATGAAGGCAAAATGTGTACATCTGCATCCTTCATGAATCAATTTTAAATAGTTACAAGCGTATTATTTACGTAATACCAATCAACAAAAAGTCCTTCACGCAGGGGCAGGGACAACTAAGAACATTTCCCACGTGCCGATAAGATACAGGTCCAAGCCCATCATGCCATATATTCTGTATTTCAAAATAAAAATTGGATGAGTAGAAGTGGGGTTTTAAAGAAGGAAAAATACATGAAAATGATAAATCTTTCAATATATGAGTTACGAATACATATAAAGAGGGACATTTGCAAAGCATCAATATTATATCGATTGGATGTATAACATTTTTCAACTCATAATAAGGATTTTGAAATTTCGAATTCACCCTCTACTCCCCCTAATCTTTGGTGGAATTCGGCTATTAATGAATATAATAATTAGAGTTGAATTAAACAGTTAAATATTGAGTATGGTATAGAAATATTAATTGATGACTATACTACTACTATACTATTGATTAATACTACGTATGCTCACGGATTTCACAAAGTCAACCATTTAATGAAGATAAGATTTAATATTTAAGAACGAAGAAAGCGGTTCTTAATATAATAGCTAATTATTAATATGACATGAGTAGGAGTAGAGGTTTCTGAAGGCTGATAACTAAAATTTCCGTCACGCAGGGGCTGCGTAAACTAAACAGATTTCCCGCGTGAAGTATAAAAATAGATAAATCTACCTACCGGTAACACAACACCACCGTGAATATTAAGTGAATTAATACAAACAATAATAAGAAACCTCCCGACGGAAAGCATCTGAAACGTAAACAAACAGTTCTGCCAACTTCTTACCGGAAAGAAAAACAATTACTGTAGTATATCTGAATATAACGTGTTAATTTGATTGGAAACTATTTACTATATCTAATACTGTAATTTATAATGAATCAGAATAATTTTTATCTCAATCAATCATATTTAAGTAGTCCAAAAACATAAGAAGGGGGGGGGGGTCAACAGAACATATTTGCGTGTATCTCGTAAAATAAATATCTGTTATAAACAATATTTAGTATTTATGCTTCGAATGATGTGGTTTATTACATAACCGAGTATTGTTTATCTAACTTGAGTAGAAGGGGTTTGCTGAAGACTGAAAACTGAAAAATGCAAATATCTCGGTTAATCTTCAAGATAGAGAATAAATGTATATAATAATTATAGTACATTTACTATCCTATAAGATTCAATCTATACATTTTCTCGATCCGACGTATAGTAACGGAAATACTTCGAATTTTCAAAACTGGTTCGATTTCAGTCATTAGCGGACTTCATCTTTAGTTTGACATAAAACGCTTAAACATCGAGTTTGGTAACGATTAAGCAGAAATTGCAACCGCTAGAGCGTCAACAGACATATATATATATATATATATTTGGCTTGGAACCCCGAAAATAATTTTAGTAAAAAATAGTTTTGCAATAAAGTGAATTAGCGTAGAGGAGCAGTGTTTATGAAAAATAACAAATTCCGTCACTCAGGAGCTGCGTCAACTACCATATTTCGAAGTGCTGGTATTGCACTATAGGCTGAAAACAATTTCTAAAACTCAAAAACTGGCAAGTTTCGAAGAAATATATAAAATTACAATTGTAGAACACCAATAGTTTAATAAGAGTGTGTCCATGACATATTTGATTTGACTCATAATAACGGAGATCTTTTGAATTTTTGTATCCCCCCGCGACATTTGTGGATTTTATTCCAAAATTTCGTCATGAATAGAACCGCCATAGCTGATTTTCTTTAAGGGAAATCTGCTAAAAAAATTTATAATTATAGAACTCATCTTTCTTATTGGTTCTGTTTTATGGTTGTTTGGTCTATTTGTAGCAAACAATAACCAAGAGGGATGGTAGGCAACAGGTAGCCTCTGTCCAGTGTGTACCAACTTTATTAGAGAGGAACCAAAATAAATCGGGCTATTCCTGGAGGTGGTGCCCAGAATAGCAGCGACATCTAGTGGCCGACTAGCCTATCTATCGCTCCCTATTACCTCATAGATTCACATCGGACCTAGGACAGTAACTCTAGTCTTATCCTCTTCATTCCTACCATCACATTCATCTTTCGACCGTAAACATTTTTTGTTTCGGGGGGGAAACGTCTTCATTTGAAAAACTTCGTCACGCAAGGTCTGCGTGAACTAAGAAGATTTCCCTCATGAAGGTATGACGCACAAGTGACCTCTTCTCACCATATATCTTCTATTTCTAATTAAATTCCCGACGTGTAGAAGTACGGGGTACAAAAGGTTGAAATCAACCAAGTAGGAATAGATCATTATTTATTTCTTTATTATTATTTACGTCCTCTCATTATGCTACTAGGATAATCGGGACGGGTTATCTACAGGTTACCCTTTTCTAGCCAGGGTGGGCCCAAAGAGTTTATTTAATGAGTTTGTCACTAAATAAATTTCTACTGCCCAGGGCGGAAATCGAACCCGCCACCAACGCCCTAACTCGCACGGCCAACCCAAGCCCCACGAAGAGATCAATTAATAATTGAGGGACAACAATTTGTTTAGAATAACAGTTGTAGAGCATCAATAGTTTAACATGATTGTTTCTAGTTCATTTTCCGATCCGACTCATAATAAGAGAGATATTTGGAATTTCCGATTTATTTCCCTCAACCCCACCCCCTCCTATTTCTGGTCCTATTTCAGGCATTTTCAGTATTGAAAAATACGGTTAAATATGGTATGGAGTATGGTATAGTTCAAATCAATTTTTTCAAGGCAAGAACTTAAAATCATAATTGATGATGTCATTACACAACGTATTAACAAGTATCGTTCATAATTAAGGTCCATTGAATATAATATTTAGAATTTAACCTTGGAATAAGACTTTTCATGATATATTGGCAAATTGTAGTGTATGATAAGTAAAAGTGGGGGGTTTACTGAAGTGTCAAAATCCATATTTCTCGGTTAAAATTCAAGATAAGGAAATAGCACATTGAACAACATATATGGAAAATAATATAATTTTACATGAAACACTTATATAGAGTTTGAGTGTTTATATATCTCTAAAATTGCGACCACGAGTGATAACAGAAATATATATATATATATATATATATATATATATATGTCTGTTATCACTATATATATGTCTGTTATCACTATATATATATATATATTTAACGAGCCTCATTTTCGTCTTTTCCTACGTAGGATCGATGGACAATTAAGGAAATTTCACGAAAATAGCATCATGAGTACACCAGCAATTTCTAACCTGCTAATATCATTTTGGAATGAACTAGTATATATATATATATATATATATATATATATATATATATATATATATAGTTTTATGTTTATAACCATATACAATTTTTTGGCTGCTCTAAACATTTGCTAAACAAAAAAACACTCTTCTGTCTCTTCATTAAAATACTTTAGAGCCAAGAAATAAAATCGTTGAATCAAATAGATTTGAAGAATAAATCATGCTTAATCCCATTAAAGCCATCGCAAAACCAAGTTACGGAACCAATGGACAAGTAAAAACACCCCGAGTTAAGCCCCTATAACAAAAGAACTTTATGTCTACGAATAAAGCGAGCGCTCAATAAAAACATTCTCTGATGAGAGAGAGGGGAAGAGCAGATAGAGAATCTTGAATGAGGCCATGACTGATAGCATCTCACTCCTAGAATCGTAAAGACAAAAAAAAAAGATTGTGAAGTTTTACGAGAAGTGTAAAGACCCTTCGCAGCAGTAAACATGCTTCTACATTGTCTTCCTTGGGGGAGGGGGAGGGACTGCTTTCGCATTATTTCAAACTTCATACATTTATTCATTTTACATGAAATAAAATACATTAATTTCATGGATTAAAACAGACTATCTTTGCCCATGTCTTTTAGCTGATTTCTACATGGGAATTCAGCAATTTTTACAATTATACAAAGAAGATGACAAAAAAGTCTGTTCAATTTGTGTGTGTGTATATATATATATATATATATATATATATATATATATATATATATATATAAAATTCAAAGAGATGCCGTTTCGATTCCCGCCAAGGCAGAAATTCACATTACCAAGCTAATTCTCGGTCGCCCTAGTGTCGCACTTCTTATATGTAATTTTTTTTAGGAGATTTCCCTTAAAGGAAATCAGCTATTGAGGTCGTACTCAGCACGCTATAAACGAAAAATTTCTTCAAATTTCCATCGATCCTACCTAGGAGAGGCGAAAATGAGGTCCGTTCAAAACTGTATATATACATTTGCCTGTTACCGCTCTAGCAGTCGCAATTATTGTTTGATCGTTACTAAGCTCAATATTTAGTTGTTTTATGTAAAAAAAAAAAGATCAAGTTCTTTAACGGCTGAAATTGATTGCGTACCATGCGGGGATTATGAAAATTCGAAATATCTCCGTTACTATAATTCGGATCGAAAAAGTGTATAGAACCAATCTTATTGAAAATTTAATGATCTATAAAAATTGTTATTATACCTTTATTATCTATCTTGAATATTAATCGAGACATTTGCATTTTTCAGTTTTCAGCGTACAGTAAACCCCCACTTCTACTCGTGTTACATATTCTGTTATATAATAAACCACATTATTCGTAGTTTAAAAACCAAATATTAAAGTGCCCTTTATTATACGAGATAGGTGCAAATATTTTCTGGTGCCGCCCCCCCCCCCCCGATCTTATAATACTAAACTTTTTTGATTGAGATAACAATTATTCTGGCACATTATAAATTACAGTACTAGATATAGTAAATAGGTCTCAATAAAATTAATATGTTATATTCTTATATATTTCAGTAGTTGTTTTTCTTTCCGGTGTCAGGCTGGCAGAACTGTTTGTTTACATTGCAGACGCTGCCCGTTGGGAGGTTTCTTATTATCGTTTGTATTTATTCACTTAATATTTACGGTGGTGTTGTGTTACTAGTATGTATATTTATCTATTGTTAAACTTCACGCGGGAAATCTGCATAGTTTACGCAGCCCCTGCGTGACGGACTTTTATTTTTAATTATGTCACGGATCTAATAATGGAGGCTCGGTTCTCCGGAAGAAGTTTAGTATAATAATAAACTGCAGTAAAGGTAGACATTCGCTTTGATTGTCAACCTTGATACTAACCTCCATACTCTGTTCCAACATTAAGAAAGACGGGAAGACTATAATTCATTTTAGATATACCTCAATGCTATTGATTGTTAACATAAACAAATTTTTAATTCCTGAAAAAACTCCCCACTTTTCTAATCTGACACATATTTTCTAAATCGCCTTATTCAACTCGAGTTTATTTTCTGAATCGACATCTAAATGGGTTAAACCCTTCATTACGTTAAATGCTATTTCGAAATATGAAAAACTTAAGTTGACCTGACTGGTAAAATTGCTAGTAATGTTCATCCTTACTAATATATGCTCGCAAGTGCAAGGTAACTTCATTTTTATCCAGCAAAGTGATAAAGACACTCTCCTTCACATTTTGTATCTATTCTGTACGATAACTTTTGAAAGATTGTCTTTTACCCATAAAAGCAAGAATTCAAATTTTTTTTCCAGATTCCATTACAGCCGGTTTAGGGAACATGTAAATCATTCATTAGAGTTACGATTTTCTGTTTTACTTAATTTTCTGGAATACTCTCTTAAATGTTGAAGTATTGTAAATACTTTGCAGTATTTATTTAAAATAATGAACTAGAATTTACAGACCACGGTCAATAAATAAATTGAAAAAAATATTAGAATCAAACACTAATTACTATTTTGCTCTACTCAGGTTTTTATGGCAACATTATTAATATTTTCATGTCCAAATTTTCATCATATTTGTAATTGTCTATACATTTGGATGATGGAAATTTCATTCCTGGCAAATATCTTTTGATAATTGATTGTTTGAGTGAGGTAAATCGTTTGCTCCTAATTCGTGTCAATTGAATACTGCAGGATGTCTGGGGTTGATAAAACACAAACAGTTGCGACATCAAACTTTCCTTCATTGTTTCGACATTACTATTTTTAGGGTCTGATGGGGCGTACGATGGGCCTAGACTTAAAGGATATTTTTTTTTAAAACAAAAAAAAATAGTTTTATTAGAACTGGCATAAATGTCGAAACTTAAATAAGCACTCTTTACGCAGATGTGTACGGTTAACATACAAGCTCTTACTGGCAAGTTCATTAAACTATTTAAGTGCAAATACAGCTTGATTTACCTAAATCTTATGAAATAATTTATTTTATGTATTATATTTTTTTAGATTATATTCTTTTGAATGATGGAATACTGTATAGGACTCAGTAATTTCTAGTTCACATGAGTATGAAATGTTTTACTTGCTCTAAGTTGAGCTGAATGGAGTCCTTGGAGAGAGACTTATGTATCCTTACTGGCTTTACTACTTCCAGAAAATTCTGCCACCCAGTAAAATGGATTCCGTTTACTCTTATCGCTTCCTACCTCGAGAGAGCATACGTTCTTCAGGGAGTTCAACCAATAACATAAAATTAAGTATGTGAAGTTTTCTAAGAACCACTTATCTACTCTGCTCCCCCATCTCACAACACGATGCTTTTGTGTTAGGAAGGGTCTCTTCAAATATTATTAATTCTTAAAAAAACATTATCTTAAAATGCCGTATGTTGAAATATTCCTTCTCTGGTGATTCAGACTCTAGCCGTGAATATGCCGTAGGACTTTTGGAAATTCATATTAATATCTCTGTGCTTAATATAAATTTTTATTTTTAATTTTATATTGTATTTTAATCGTGTAATTTTTTGTTTAACATTCAAGAGGTATTTGTGCTAACAGGCTTTGAAAGTACACTTTATCTAAATAAACTTTTTGTTTAGGAACACAGGACAATTCTGTTCATCCAAATTGTTATGGGTTGTTATTGCGTGTAAGTGAACTCAATTTTTGAGATCTATGATTATTGAGAAAAATATTTTTTTTAATCTTCAAAGACCTCTACGGTAATGAATAAACAATATGAGTGTTCACAAGGTTGATGAATAGGCCTTTCTGAACAAGATTCAATATTAGTTTTAACTAAGTATGCAATAGTGTTGTATTTTACTAAATTACTCTAGCAGTCCACCGAAATAACTAAATGTAGGGCAAGGTTTTTTTTCAGATAACGAGACAAAGTCATTAGCTTTTAGACAAGGCCATACTAAAAGCTAATCTATTTATGAGGGAAAAGCTAATTTAATATTTTTCTCAAAGATTCTTAAAAAGAGTAGGCCCAAAGAGATTTTCGTAAAAATAAAATTAAAACTCACAAATTGCAATCAGCTATGCTTTTCAGGTAAGTAAAACTTGTACTTAAAGTAATAAAAGCTTTTAGAGCTTTTTATTAACTTAATGGTTATTGCAATTTTGACTATTGAAGATTAATGTATCATATATATTTTTTTTATGTTTGTAAGTTATTTATTAAAATATCTCTTTCAATAAACAAACAGAAATATTAGCCTTCTTATAAATTGCTCCTGAATATCATATTTGTTATTTTTGAGTATTCGAAATTATTTTCATACTTTACTTTCTATTAATTTAGTTTACTGTAATTAAAGAACAGTTATTAAGGACATCAATACTCAAGACCAAAATTAATATTAAAATAACAATAATTTGAGGTCACTCAAAATGCTTTGATTTAAACCTTTATTGGATTTACAGGTTCCTAAAATAAAGATAACTAAAATTAAATAAATAACTGAAGACAATCGAAGGAATTTTTATAAAATAATTGATATTGTTATAAAAATTAAATAATATTCGAAACACTTTTCATGAACATGAAATTTTTTTGGGCATGGCCTTTGGACGTACTTTTTAATTAAGAGAAGAAATTTTAAATGCTCTTTATCCTAACTCCTTATGGAAATGCAAATTGGCCCATCTTTAGTTGAGTACTTAATTAAAAACTGGGCCTTTTAAGTATATAAATTAAATTCTATGAAATTAAATGCCTTAGCGTGGGGAAACCTTTTGTTTACTGTTCTACATATTTATTAGAAAATGTGTCTAATAAATATTGGTTTTTTACTAAATCTATCTATTTGCCGGAAGTGTTTTCTCTATATGCATCTGGGTCTATGCAAACTTTATAAAATTGTAGACGTATTTAACCAATCCACAATCTACTCAGAAATTTCTAAATTCAGGTTCAATTATTCAATTCGTAGTTACATAAATACCAATATATGTCAATCTGGTAATTTATTATTATGAGTTCATCAATTTTTTATTAAATGTTGAAATAAACAAAAAAAATATTGTATACATAATTACTACATCGCTCATTTTATTAAAATTCCTTATTACATTACTTTTATTATATAACATTATAACAGCAGTTTATTAAGTTTTAACAATCAAGGTTATGCCGGCTTTCTAAATGCCCTTGCTCTTGTGGGAGAACGTACATTCTAAATTATCTAGTTACTTAAGACCAACGCACTTATACTCTCGGCTTTGCTATTTCTGAGGTGTCATTGTTTTCAAAAAAACTACTTGAAACATTATGTTGTGAATTAATGAAATATTTTTTTTATTTTTAAAAACGACTCTATGACCCAACATCAACCACTTAATTCAGTGTATGCATTTATTTCATTAGCAGTAATCTCTGATTCCCATTTATTTGGGTACGTCACAGCAAAGTTAGGACACGTTCATTTCTATGTAGAGTTAAACGATTTTATGAGCAAACCTTTTTTTATATATATTTTTGTAGTCTATGAATACTGTATACAAGCAATATTATTCTCTGACTTTAGAAGTGAAGAGGTACATAAGATCACCTGTTGCCAGGTTCCTTGTAATAATAGCATGGAATAAAGCCGTCAAAATGGTTAATTTAGTATTATGTATTAATTTATTTGCCCCGCCGAATATAAACAATCATCAACGTAAATTTGGGAGACAGCCAGTGTGCTACAAAGTAAGCTATAATTCACAATTTAAAACTTAATCGTTTTTAAAGGGAGGAATCGAGTTGAAATGAGTTTGACTCTGGCTTCTAGTTAGAATATTGAAGTTATATCGAACAGCACTTGACGAAGTGGAACTGGGCTTGGGCAGAAACTTCGTCAAGTGTTGTTCAAGCCCCGTTTGTTGGACCAACTTCCAATCGAGGGCCGACAACGCTCCATTGTCAAAACCCAACAACATTCTACAAATACAATTTAAACTTGAATGTTTCCAAAGAACTCCGCCATTCAACATTTGCTGTATTATTTGAAAATTTTTATTCCATCCCCGACAGATGCCATAGCCCAAGGCCCCCAAACATTAATCGGAATAATGAGAAAATGTCTTTTAGCGAGCCATTTTTCAGATTCATCAACAGAATAAGACTTTTCCGTTTTACTCAAAATCAGTTAATTTTCCACGATGGGTTTTCAATAAATTGAAATCCTTATAACATTAGGTTTTTAAAGTAGAATGAATATAGTATTGTCTAAAATTGTAAAAATTACTATATTTTCCTATAATCAGCGTTATTTTTAATTGAGAGTTAATTTATACCAAATTAAAAGCGATTGCCTAGTCTTTACTTTTTTATTCAGAGGTTACACCCATTCAAATTTATTAGTATGGTGTTTTTGCTATACTGGAAATTATGAATACCTTAATCATGAATCTCAAAACTAATAACCTGACTTTGAGGTATATAAATAGAAGGTATAACCAATTTTTAACATTTCTAATTTGTAATTTAAGATAAAAAATTAAATACATGATAATGAGATACACTGCTCGAAACACATTCCGGATGAAAATATATAAGATGTTTATATATATATATATATATATATATATATATATATATATATAAAACGAGATATATTTAACGAGAGAATAAATGGGAGAATGAAGAACAGAAAAGAGAGGGAGAGAGAGAGAAGAGAGGGAGAGAGAGAGAAGAGAGAGAGAGAGAGAGAGAGAGAGAGAGAGAGAGAGAGAGAGAGAGAGAGAGAGCTGCATCAGAACTTTGCTAACAATAGTGCCTTCTTTATTTGCAACCAGGGGAAACTGAGTAGAGGAGTGGTAGAAAGGGACGAGGGCATAGAATGGCCGCTCTATTGTGCTTGGTGAACAGTAAACCAAAGTTTGGTTTGTTTTGGTTTAATTGGGTGATGTACTGGGGTTTGTTCGAGCAAGGAGTTAACGCCGGGATTACCAACCCCTTTCTTGTTCTCTGCCAAGACGAGGGGAGGGGGGAGTAGTAACACAAATCTCAACCAATAGTCATTAGTTTTTTCAACACGCCGAAAGAAATATTTGAAAATATTATATGTGGAGCTGGGAGTCTTTTCTGAAAAGGATTAGCCTAAACCGGACATATGAAAAAATATTACTGGAAATATCATAGTGCTACACAGTGGGTGGAAGTAATGCAAGATGAGCTTTTGCATTTGCGTTATTTTTAATATTCATATCCACGAATTCGCTTGAGTTCAGGTATTTCGTGAGGAAATATGCTTCAGAAATAGAGCCATATTATATTAGAACGCATTGATGTGGCGAGGTTGGTAATGTCTAGTAGCAAAATCGTAAATATCTCACTTTTACGAACCAATAGAAAACAATTTTAATACCAATTTGCAAGTATTGAAAGACTTAGAAAAGAAGGTTCGTGTTTTGTGTATATGTCTGTAGTGTTGCGGTAATGCGAAGTTTAGGAACCTGTAAGCCTCCAAAATCCTTGTATATATATATATATATGTGTGTGTGTATATATATATATATATATATATATATATATATATAAAGAGACAGAGAGAGAGAGAGAGAGAGAGAGAGAGAGAGAGAGAGTGAGAGAGAGAGTTCTTCATGTGTGTGAAAAGCTGCAATGCAAATGAGATGAACATAGAATATACAACATTTCACACTCATTACTTTGTATTATTTCCATGAGGTATTAATTGTTTCAATTTAACACATAACGCTTAATGTTGTCTGATGGTCTGGTATTTTAGCAGATTTCCCTAAGCGAAGGGAAATCAACTATTGAGGTTGTACTCATGACGGAATTTTTCTTCAAATGTCCATCGATCTACCTAGTAGATGACGAAAATGAGGTCCGTTCAAAACTGTATATATATAGATATATATATATATATATATATATATATATATATATATATTTGTCTGTTACCGCTCTAGCGGTTGAAAATTTTGTTTGATCGTTACCAAACTCGTTATTTAGTCGTTTTATGTAAAAAAAAGAAAGATCAAGTTCGTTAACGGTTGAAATCGGACAAGTGGGAGGGGGAGTTTAGAGGGGAGGATTTTCGAAATTGCACAGAATCAATCTTATTACAAATTAAATTTGCTATAAATATTGTTATATACATTTATTCTCTATCTTGAATATTAACCGAGATATTTGCATTTTATTAAATCTGAGCGGCTAACGGACGAAGTGACTTTCCCGCCAAAAGCTAGTTCGGCCGTTTCATTAGCTGCTCGGCTCTCGTGAAATTTCTCTATTGTAAAACTTCACGTGGGAAATCTGCTTAGTTTACGCAGCCCCTGCGTGACGGACTTTTTGTTTTCCCAAATCTAAGAAATATAGACTAACATTACTCTTAATTCTCACTTTCAGTCCTATAATTATCGAATCTTGGTTCTTTGCATTCATCCAATGTATATATACACACACACACACACACACACACACATGTTATTGAACGATACAATTTTCATAAATGATAACTGTAAATAAACGTTCTTTTAACTAAATATTTTATTCCGTGGGTTCATATATAAGGCGGTAAGGGGGGCGTCATTATTTTTATAACTGTATTTCATTGTGGCCTCTACGGAGACTGTTACTGACGTTAAATGGCCTTTTCTTTGAATTAAATCCTGTGAAAATTGAACGGACATTCCCGGAATGCAATGTCTCATAAAGAAAACATCACATGATAGATATATTGAATTTGATTCTGTATATTTTGATTTACTGGCGGGAAAACCCTATGTGACGAAAAGCATTCATTGTTGGCTCAGTTTATTTTTAAAGAAAAATGTAATACCTAAAGAATTCTAAATATCGCCAGGTCAGTTCGTTGGAATTCAGGAGAACAATAAACGAAAAAATGCAATTTACGTCCCACTTCTTGAATAAATATTTCTCTTTCGATATAAACATTTTAACTTTCCTTTTTCTCATTCGTTGAATAAAGAAAACCCTGTTTCAAGGAAATGTATATTACATAAACGTTTGCATGAGATAACGTTTTGATGAGATATCCAACGTGAAGGCAAAATTGTTTTACTTGAGAGAAGTAAATTTTAGAGGACCAAGGAACAATAACATGCTATTAAACCATAATCTTTTACTTTTGTTTTTTTAGTGTATTCTTGTTTTAACGTGACTGTTTTGAATTTTATCTGTTTGATCTCTGGCTCATTCTATATCCTACGACTATCAACAACTTCATCAAATAATGTTGATAATATTTGGTAAGTAATTTCGTGATTAAGAGACCTAAAGAGGTATTTAAAGCGTGTTTTTAATTGAAAACGTTTTTATTTGAAAAATGGGGCATATTTTTTCAAAATAACATTTGTTAAATATTCTATGTAGTCCAGAAACGAATATGTGTAATTTTTCATTTTCTTTTCGTTTTGCGAAAAATGCTCATAACAAAAGTTGCATTCTTTCTTATTTAGAGCAACTTTCGTTATATACATTATTGTTTTATATCAAAGTGTAAAGCATGTAATCTATATATATATATAAAATTGTAACCTCTGTCTGTACATTGATTTTTTTTCGCAAAATTTCACGATAACTTTTCGTTTCACATGTCATAGACACCTTAACTGCATTTTGTTTCTTTCGTGTCTGTTTGTTTGTTCCCTTTTCGCGCATAAACGGCTGAACCGAATTGTATGAAACTTGGTATGTATATTACTACTAACCCAACGTAGACTTTAGGCTATGTTTATATTCTCTGAGACGAACAGGAGTGGGGGTTATAAGGGAGGGCTGAAATTAAAAATAGCAATATTTCGTTTCCTATTGCATTTTCGGCAATTATGCTCGTAACAAAAGTTGTTTATTTTGTTATTTGGAGTAACTTTTGTTATATACACTTTTGTCGTATACCTAAGTATAAATGAGTTATACGTTAAAAACTACTGCAGAAGTCAACAATTTTATTTGGCACAAAAACTCAACCGAACTAAACCAAACTCGGTATGTGAATTAGCACTAACGCCTTCCTTATAATAAACCATACTAACATTTCTAGGGACGGGGAGGAGTGGGGGTTATAAGGGAGGCCTGAAATTAAAAATGGTGATATTTCGTTTCCTATTGGGGTTTCGGCAAATATGCACATAACAAAAGTTGTTTATTTTGTTATTTAGAGAAATTTGCTCAACAATTCTTTTCAATATGAACTACCAGGTACCTCACCTGGAAAAATTAATTCAAATGTATGTTAATATTTTGTCCTTAATAATTTAAATTTATGCATAATGCACAGGAAACGGGAAATGTGACAATATGGAGGACAGTGAAGTCTTACATAAAAAATTAATTTTTTTATTAACATATAAATCTTTAAAATTTATATAAATTCTATTAGAGTCAACAATTCTTCCAATGTATGAATTTATTAAAGTTGGTACCCGTTACCTTTCCTTGAAAAATGATTGCACTTTCATTGAACTTTTCAAATCCATGTTAATTTGTTTTACGCCTGTAACAGGCTGCATGAAGAGTAAAGTATATTCGTACTCCCACCCCCACCCCCTCTCCCAAACATTAATTAAGCAAAAATGTCAATTTTCCCTTACCCGTATTTAATACTTTATTTAATTAAAACGCGAAAACTAATTGAACATACAGTTATATTATTTTCGATACATTCAAACCAGAATTTTTAGCATAGTTTTCTGTAACAGAACAGATCTTTCAGTGGTAGGTCTAGTTGGCTTTACTGAGTGTAAGGAAGGGGAAAGGGCAAGAACTTAGAGGAACCTCTCCTTACTGCTAACCTTACATCGTAGTTAGTTATTTAAGAGATTAGCTTCTCCTTACGGTGCCCAACATTTTAATGTTATATGTGCTTGCATAAAACTATCGCATTTTAATAATGGGGGAATTTGGATCAAGGAGAAATTATTTTATTGACACAGGTGAAATTATACAACTTACAGTTTATACGCAACTTTGTGACAGCTGTCAACATGACGGGAGTATACTGATACAATTATTATTATAATCACTTCTGCCCCACAACTCACGACCGTACATTGGTTTATGCTTTTATGTGGTTTGATGCTTAAACTTTTAGTAATGTATTGTAAAGCTGGGAGTAGTGGATTTGTTTAATTCTCATGAATAAGGAACTTAAAAGGACTAACACTGGGGGAATGAAAGTGCTGGGGAGGCGTAAATCCAGTTATTTGTGTTATTTATTAACACAGAATTTTTATAATGGTGAGTATGTACCTAAAATTCCTGCAGCTTTGGACCGTTTTTGGCGAAAGAAACTTACATGGTTCGGAATACATAGTACTATCAATATTATGAATTATATGGTATATGATTTGAAAAAAAAGACATAATTTTTTGAAAAATAGAACATTTAAGAAATTTGAATTTGTTTAATTCTCATAAATAAATCAATTAAAAAGATTAAGATGAGGGGAGAGAATGTGCACTGAATGGTATAGTGTAAACTCAGGTAATTCTGGTATTTCTTAACACCACATTCACTTCATTTATTTATACATTTGTTCATTTTAACGGGAAATATAAAAATATTGTGGACTGTGAAGTGAAGCCATTCATAACAAATACTTTTAATATTATGACATCCCGAACAATGCCGGGCACCTTAGCTAGTATATATATATATATATATACATAAGGATAACGAACTACTAGATTTTAAGGGCGCGGGAACTTGAGACACACTGTATATATATATATATATATATATATATATATATATATATATATATATATATATGATGAGAGCCGGCCTGTCTCTCGCAATAGAGAGGTTGAGTACCAGGCTCGTCTAGAAATAAAATAGCTGGTCGCAGCAGAGAAGGAGGGTTAGATCATAAAAAAAATGAATAAAATGTAGGGCATTAATAATTTAATGATTAAAATAATAAGCCTCTTCTCATGTGAGATAGACAAAACAACATAACAAAAAAAATTAAACCCTTTGAAATTAATGATGATAAAACTTAATATTATATTACAAACTAATTGGCCAACTAATGAGCTCTTAACATAATAATAATAATAATATCTTATCTGAAGACAGAGAGAGAGAGAGAGAGAAAATGATGGCCGGGGAACACGTGGTGTCCGTTTGAGGCGTTGTCCTGGTCGGGATGTCCGGCAGCGATGGCTGTAGCTGTACGAGAGGAGCGGCAGCTGAGCCGAAGAGAGGTGAGATAGCAGCTGGGCCGATGAGAACTGTCTCAGTAGATGTAGCCTTGGTGAAGGTCTAGGCAGAACTGGCTTGGTTAATCCCCGAAGCCTGCGAACAGCTTGAAAACTCGGCGATAAGAATGTTTTGGGATTAGCCTGGCGCCTGGCTCTATCTCTGTCTCTCTCTCTCCCTCACGCTCCCTCTCTCTCTCTCGCCCGGGTAGCCTCTGTCTGGTGCTGCCCTCGTGTGACAGCTACCCGTACTAAATCTATTAATGTTGCATTACTTAGTGCTAGCTTTATAATATAGAAGAGCATTATTTACTATAAACTTAAAATTAAAGAGGGGAAACAAAAACAAAATATGTCGTCCTCGACATGCCGCCCACCAAAGTTTTTATGCAAAGAAAAACTTTATTTAATCTATTAATCGTTGGGCAGAAGCAGTGGGACGACCTTTACCACTGGCCTTTTGTAAGTTCCGGTAGGAGTCCGGATGGTGACGACCCGTACAATGCCATCCGTTCCTGGATGCGTGGCAATCACCCGAGCCAATGGCCACCTAGTGGGAGGCGTAATTGAGTCCTTTAAGATCACCAGGTCGCCGACCTCCAGGTTGGGACGCGGAGTTGTCCATTTTTGCCGCTGTTGCAGATCGTGCAGGTACCTAGTTTTCCATTGTGACCAGAAATGCTGGACCCTCTGTTGTACGAGCTGCCAGCGTCTGAGCCTGCCCTCATTCAAGCCGGCTAGAGAAGTTTCTGACAGGGCCGTTAATGCGCGCCCAACTAAGAAGTGACCAGGTGTCAAACACTCCATAGTTGCCGGTTCCTCGTCCAAGGGACATAGAGGTCGTGAATTCATAACTGCTTCTATCCTACAAAAGAGCATAGCTAACTCCTTATAAGTAAGCGGGGTGTTTGCAAGGTTCTTGCTTAGCAGATTCTTCGCACTCTTTATTTCGGCCTCCCAGATTCCTCCGAAATGCGGTGAATGAGGAGGGTTAAAATGCCATCGAGTGTCTCTCTGGGCAGAGAAATCATGGACACATTGTTGAACTGGCTCTGACTTATACCATGCTGCAAATTTCTTTAATTCGGCGGACGCTAGCAGCTGGGCAAGAAGAAGAGCCCCACATAACTCCAACCTTGGGATGGACGTCAGTTTCATGGGAGCGAGTTTACTTTTCGCTTTAAGCAGATACGTTTGCGACGCATCTTCTACAGAGACTCTCATGAAGAGTACTGCAGCAAATCCTCTCTGGGAGGCGTCAGCGAATCCGATCAAATCGATTGATGCTGAGAAGGCAGGTAGGCGAATATGTCGTGGAATCTTCACGTTACCGAGACTGGGTAATTCGGCGGCAAAAGACGACCAGGTGGACCCAAGATGCGAGGGAATCTGCTCATCCCAATCGCATTTAGCGTGCCAGACATCCTGCAGCAGTGTCTTAGCCTTGAATACCACTGGCGCTAAAAACCCAAGAGGGTCATAAATGCGGGCTATGGTGGAGAGAATGCCCCTCTTCGTAAGTGGAGTTGTTGGCTTGTCCACGTCGAAGGTAAAGACGTCTGAAGTGGCGAACCATTTTAGACCGAGGATCTTGCACCCTCCGTCGTCGTTTCCAGATAGCGAAAGTACGGATTCTCCTGAAGTCTCCGGAAGAAGTCTTGAACTGTTGCTCTTCCATTTCCCTAGCTCGAAACCTCCTAACCGTAGAAAGCTCACTAACTCATCCTGGAGCTGCACAGCTTCTTCAATAGAATTGGCGCCAGTTACGAAGTCGTCCCTATAGCTACAGCGCTTTACCACCTTAGCAGCGAGAGGGTAACGATGTCCCTCGTCTTCGACTAACTGATGCAACGTCCTGATTGCTAAAAACGCTGATGAATTCTCCCCGTATGTGACGGTGTTGAGCTCCATGGTAGCCAGCTCTTCCTGGGGATCTGATCGCCACAGAATGTGTTGGTAGGGCCTGTCTTCGGGTCGAACCAAAATCTGCCTATACATCTTGACGATGTCGGCAACGAGCACTACAGGGTAAACTCTGAACCCAATCACGATGTCCGATATGTCCCCTTGCAATTTAGGACCCACCATGAGATGATCATTGAGAGAGCCATTCTGACCCTGGCAAGAAGCATCAAAGACCACCCGTATTTTCGTCTTGTCATTTTCGACCCTTGAGACAGCGTGATGCGGAATCAAATACTTTGTGGCCGTCTGCGCCTCTTGCATATGACCCAACTCCAAGTATTCATCCATGAATTTGACATATTCGTCTTTGAAACCAGGACGACGAGAAAGCTTTTGTTCCAGGTTGAAGAAGCGGCTGAAAGCTTGTGCCCGTGGATTTTCCAACTGGCTGATGCTGGATTTGAATGGCAAAGCCACTACATAACGTCCACTAGGAAGGCGATAGTGAGTGGACAGAAAATGCTCCTCACATGCAGCTTCCTCCTCAGAAAGAATCCTCTTCTTGGGAATTTCCTCGAGTTCCCAAAACCTTTGCATCACATCGGAAATTTCTGGCTGGGTTTTTACAAATAGTGATACCTGATGATCACCCTTGTAGGGCAGAGTGCTACATCTTCCCACAACGATGTGTCCAAATTTCGATGGAACGAGCTTGGGCAGATGTTCGTTGATGCTTATGGGTGCCCCCGTGATCAAGTCAAAATAAATTTCCGCACCTAGGAGCAAATCTACCTCTTGTGGTTTCCAATATGTTGGATCTGCCAATTCGAAAGCGCCTAGGTGTTGATGCATCTCGTAAGGAAGCCTTGAATGTGGGAGATGCCCAGTAATGTCAGACACTACAATGGCTTCAGTGCAAAACTCTTCGGTGCTACAGCGCGGCCGGAGAGTACATGAGAGTGTCCCATGTGCCTTGGGCAATTGCACTCGTCCTATTCCGGCGACAATCGGGGCAGAAGCTTGAATTTTGAGGCCAAGCCGGGAGGCGCATCTCTTAGTAATGAAGGAATGTTGGCTTCCGGCATCAGTGACTACTCTTACGTTTTGGAAACGCCCTTGTGCGTCCATCATCCTAGCCACGGCAGTACCCAAAATGACCTCTCCGGAGCGTGACATGCCACCTAATGAAGCTACCTGACCTTTAGATCCTTCCGTAGGTGAAGCATTGCCAGTAGTGGGGATATGGAGCCAGGAATGATGTTTCTCTCCACAATTCTGACATCTCCTCTCCGATGGGCAGGCATTAATTTTATGTTTTTGGGATAAACAGTTTAGGCAGCCAGACCATGACTTCAACAACGTTCTTCTTTCCCCTGGGGAAGAACTGCGGAACGTAGAGCACTGGTAAAGGTTGTGCTGAGCCTTGCAAACCGGACAGCTGAGCCGAAGGAACCATGAGCCTTTAGTCGTCTGTTTCTTTGAAGATGAGCGATTGCCAGAAATCCTGTCTTCTTCATCGACGAAAAGCGAAGTATCGAGCTTCTTGTTCATGTAACCTTGTCTGAACCTACGATTAGCGATCGTGGAATCCTTGGAATGGTTTAGAGAAGACTGCGGGACCGGAGGATTCTTGTAATCGTCGGTCGTCAAGTCCAAAGTTTTCCACTCCGCCTTTATGAAGGTCACTAACCGCTCGAATGGAGGAAACTCAAGGTGAGCTACTTCCCTTTCAAAATCCTTCCGCGTTGCTGGATCCAGGCTTCTAAGTACCAGATAGGATAAGATAAAGTCATCCGCGTCTTTGATTCCTAGCTGCTTAAAAGCGGAGACGCTCTCCAGAACGACTGTAATAAAATGCTTAAGGCTGTTGGCAGTTGGCCTGCTCCTGAACGGAACATAATTTAAAATAGTCTTCAAATAGTTTCCGGCGAGGCGTCTCTTGTCATCGTAATTCTCCTTCAAGATTTTCCAAGCCTGTTCGTAATTGGAGTCCATCAGAGGAACACTTCGGATCAGAGAAAGAGCGGGGCCTCTCAAACATGAAACTAAAAAATGAAATTTTTCAATGTTGGACAAGCTAGGCTCGTCATGTATCAGGGAGACAAATGTGTCCCGGAAGAGTGGCCATTCGCCCTGGTTTCCTGAGAAATCAGGGAGGTTGATCTGTGGGAGGCGCGCTCGGACAGATCGGGACTCATTTAGAGATCTACCCGCTAACGCACTCGCGTTAGCCTCTGAATTATGGGTTAAGGGAGCAGAAACAGGAGTTGGGTTCATGTGCGATTCATAAATTGCACAGGCCTCATAATAATACCGCTTCGCCGCTGTGTGCAATTTCTCCTCATTCTCGCTTGGAAATGAGGCAGAGATGTTTGCTGCCGAGTGGGCTTCCAGCAGCCTCTGCCATGTATCTTTGAAGCAGTCAAAGCATGGCTTCAGCTCGCGGAACATACCCTTAAATAAGAAAAGTTGAGTGGCATCTTTGGCTATTAGTCGGCCTTGGTCCAGTATCCCTTTTATTTCTGCTGTGGTATCACGAAGTTTTGACTTCAGGACGTTAATTTGGGCCACAGTTTCTGAATCCAGTTTATCCATGTTATAAGATATGTTAAAACGAGAAAAATGAAATAAAATATCAAATAAATTAATACTTAAACCCAGTGGGCGTCATGTGAGGCGAACCTGTGGAATATATTGTGGAATACACAAACATAAAAATAATACATAAATAAAGGCTCAAAAAAAATTAATAATAATGTTGTAGTCCTTAACTGCTGCAATCCACGCTCGGAGGACCAATGTTGACGGCCGGCCTGTCTCTCGCAATAGAGAGGTTGAGTACCAGGCACGTCTAGAAATAAAATAGCTGGTCGCAGCAGAAAAGGGGGAAAAATACGAAAGAAAAATAACTAAAATGTAGGGCATTATTTACTATAAACTTAAAATTAAAGAGGGGACACAAAAACAAAACATGTCGTCCTCGACAATATATATATATATATATATATATATATATATATATATATATAATAAACTCTTGGGTCGTTACCAATGAAATATAATCTTGAATTAAATTACGAGTTTAAAATAAAGCCCTCTTGACATGAAACAAGTACTACATAAATTTATTTCATAAAAGTCCCGACGTAAATGTTCTTCGGATAATTTTTCTTCTTTTTATTCATTTATTTATACTTGGTATGTATGTGATTTATATCATGCTAGATAAAAGTAGGATTAAACAAATACTATAATATTAATTATTTAGGCCAAACATAGTTATCTATGACAATTGTTTTTTTTTTCTTTAATTAATTTACAACTCATTCAGCTGCTGTTCGTGGTAGACGATGCGTGCAGGGAGGTAGATTTAAATCACTACTGACTCTAGTGGCGATATTATCTGCAGTCCCCCAGTGAGTTTACCATGGGATCTATTACCTCTATGGTACAGCTAACTTATATTACCATGTGATTATATAGTTATTCTGTCATTACAGAGCACCTCGCCATAATCTAATAATTATTGTAAATGCAACAACTTACTCTAAACCATTATCATTTTATTATTAACCTCGGGTTACAAACAGCTGGAGCTTGACTGTATACTTTAAAATAAGGTTTTAAAGGAAATTAGTAATTGGGCCTAAATTAATAAATTAACATGTAATTGCAAGAAATATAGATAGATGAATAAATTTTGAGCCAAAAAAATGTTTTTATTGGTGACCACTGTCATGAAGAACTTATAAAAATATTGGGCCCAGTAGAAGAATAAAAACAATTGATTTATGGTTGTAGAAGTACTCAAAATATAAAAGTCAGTTAATGACTTATATTTCCACATGTCCCTATATTACATTTTCAAAACACTTAAATTTATGGATAACAATAGCCAATGTTATCCTTAAGCTCAGAGAAGAAACGATAATTTAATAACAGTACGTTATTTTGTTTTTTATTATTTATTTCAATTATATTTCCTTAATTGTTAATATATAATGATTTTTCTTTGTCAAGTTTCATTCTTAAGTGTTTATTTACAATTATTAATACACTCAACCGCAAAAAAAAACCGGACACTTCATTTTTGTCGTATTAAAAGCTAATTTTCAGCAATTTTCTTTATGTGGGTATTCTAGTTATTACAGAGAATTTAGAGTCTAAGTCCATTGAACTAATCCCTTCAGGATTAGTAAACAATTAGATAAAACTCAGATTAGATTTATTTGTCGTGAAGTTGATCTATTCTAAACTGTAAGTAGTTTTTCGCATATTTAAACATCTTTAATTATTAACCAAGCATTTTCTTTAATTAATGTTTTATTTTTATTTCGGTCCAGAATAATGGGTCTTTCAAACTTAGATGGAAGGCCGGAGCTTACGTTACATTGCCGAAACGCTTGGGGTAGCGAAGTCTACCATTCACTACTGTAATAAAAATAAAGAATAATTTTTTTTTTTAAAATGTGTTAATTTATCTTTTTCTTTTTTTTTTTATTTTGTATTTTTTTTGTAAATAATCAATAAAAATCACTTTTATTAAAAAGTTTTTATTAAATAATAATTTTATTAAAAATATTCACTTTTGGCAGATTTTGTTTAAATAACCTATAGATTAACCAATTATTTTAATTAAAAAGATTAATATACATATATATTAAGTATTTGACAAAATTATAAGACTAAATCTTAGTGTCCGGTTTTTTTTGCGGTTGAGTGAATGTATTTATATTATATAAAAGTTGTTACAATTTTTGCCAATTTATACATACAGTAAAATGAAACCCCTCCACATTTCCGTACTTTTTAATGTGTTTAGTTGGCGTCTCTACAGTCTCAATGTTGAAGACAAAAATAATCTAAATCAAAACCCACGGATCTTAGAAAACCCAGCTTGATTTAAATAGTAGCCGGTCGGATTAAATGGTTTCTGTGAAATCCCCGAATACACATACTCTACTAATTAATGTGTTCTATTTTTTTTATCTCTTTACTCATTTCTCCAAGAAGAAATGGTCGTTTGGTTACCCTTGATTTATTCCTAAGTAGAACAGAGCGAGAATTGGCAAGAGGTTGATCAAAGAGATGAATCCGACATTGGATGTAAACATGGAAGTGGAGCTTATCCTACTACTCATGAATCTATTTTCATCCCTCCCTCCTTCCATCATCTCTCTCTCTCTCTCTCTCTCTCTCTCTCTCTCTCTCTCTCTCTCTCTCTCTCTCTCTCTCTCTCTCTCTCTCTCTCTCTCTCTCTCTCTCTCTCTCTCTCTCTCTCTCTCTCTCTCTCTCTCTCTCTCTCTCTCTCTCTCTCTCTCTCTCTCTCTCTCTCTCCCTCTCTCTCTCCCTCTCTCTCTCTCTCTCTCTCTCTCTCTCTCTCTCTCTCTCTCTCTCTCTCTCTCTCTCTCTCTCTCTCTCTCTCCTCTCTCTCTCTCCTCTCTCTCTCTCTCTCTCTCTCTCTCTCTCTCTCTCTCTCACACACACACACACACACACACACACACACACACACACACTCTATCTATCTATAATGTATCTATCTGTCTATCTCACTCTCTATCTATCTGTCTTTTTCTCTATCTCCCATTTAATATGTCTGTTTCTACAACTAAATGTATCCCGATCCGATATATCTCGTGTTAAAGAATTTCTGATATCATACGTTCTTTTGTCTGTCTTTAACTAAGATCTATCATAGCTGTTTCATTGGACCTAACTCGCGTACTGCTGGACTAGTAATATAATATTTTTTCCATTCAGTAGTCTCTATCAATTATATATATTTTAGGAGATTTTCCTTAAGGGAAATCAGCTATTGAGGTCGTACTCATGATCCGATTTTTGAAAAATGTCTTCAAATGTCCATCGATCCTACCTAGGAGATGATGAAATTGAAGTCCGTTCAAAATTATATATGTATATTTTTGTCTGTTAACGCTCTAGCGGTCGCAATTTTTGTTTGATCGTTGCCAAACTCTATATTTAAACGTTTCATGTGAAAAGACAGATCATGTTCGTTAATGGCTGAAATCTGACCCGTGGGAGGGGGGATTTACGAAAGTCCGAAATATCTCCGTTACTATACGTCGGATCAAAACATTGTATAGAACCAATCTTATTGCAAATTAAATGTTCAGTAAATATTGTATATTATATACATTTATACTCTATCCTGAATATTAACTGAGATATTTGCATTTTTCAGCCTTCAGCAAACCCCCACTTCTACTCAAGTTACATAAATATTACTCTGTTATGTAATAAACCACATTACTCGAAGCTTAAATACCATAAATTGTTTTCAAGGGACCTTTATTGTACGAGATAAATGCAAATATGTTATTGTGACCCCCCCCCTTCTTAAGTTCTTGGACGACTAAAATTTGGTTGATTGAGATCAAAATTATTCTGACACATTACAAATTGCAGTAACAGATATAGTAAATAGTTTTCAATAAAATTAATACGTTATTTTCTGATATATTTTAGTAATTGTTTTTGTTCCCTGTGGGAAGTTGGCAGACCTGTTCCGTCTCGAGGTTTCTTATTATCATTTGTATTTATTCACTTAATATTCGCGGTGGTGCTGTGTTAGCAGTATGTTATCTATTGTTAAACATCACGAGGGAAATCTGCTTAGTTTACGCAGCCTCTGCGTGACGGACTTTTATTTCATCAGATGCCGATAGGTACAGTTGTCGTTGGGCTAAGATCACCTTATGATGAGAAAAATATCATTATTATTAATACATAATACATGGGGGTTTACAGATGCTTACAATTCGTTTTGGCAATCTCTTTTTCTTGCAGTCTTTCTAATGAAACAAAACAGTGTTGAAAGAGTCCTATTTCCCTATATTCTAGATTTCAGCAAGGATTCAATTAAATTGACTATGTGTGAACTTTAACTACAAGAAATACAAAAATGTCCATCAATAATATTCCACACACACACACACACACACATATATATATATATATATATATATATATATATATATATATATATATATTAATTTCAACATTTCTTTGTTAATATTAAAGTATTTTTCCTCAAGCCCTACCAACTTCTACTAGACCGCCCTTATAAGACAGTTGTTGTTCTTCTTTTGGATTAGGAGAAAGTTCCAGTTGAAAGTGAACAATACCTAGAAAGTCCGAAGCTGCTTTCTCATCTTCTTCAGTACGGATTCAATGTTTTTGATTTATTTTCACTGTATATTTTGACGCCATCGTCTTCTCATTATAAATCACGCTTATTTCTTCAATAATGTGTTAACCTGATTCCTTGAAAGCTTGTTGGCATGGACGACTATTCATTTGAACTGAGTTCTTGCCCGACGGTATGACGAATGGATTCTTGGCAAAAGAAATAGCTACATGCTTGTGTCATTTTTAGCGCATTAAATGTTACTTATGACTCAGTAAGAATTTTACAAGTAATATAGACTATAAATGTAACATAATGGACTCAGTGAAGTAAACCAATACCTATCTACAGAAAGTAATTTAAGTTATAAGATCAGAAGAAAGAAATATAAAGAATTTGAGAAAATTAATTGAAGGAAAGGAGTATAACTAACATTTAACAACATATTATCACCGCATTTAGGTTGAGAAAAATTATTAGGATTTAAAATTAAGATTTAAATTATTTACAAACTGTTGGACCTCGTCTATAGAATAATATAAATAGGTTGAGCAGTATATTAGATCCGTGTAAATTATTCACAATGCGTTGCTCCTCATCCGAAGTATATACTTTTAATTACTTTTCGCTTTATTTTCTTGAATAAAATTTAATCCCTTAGGTTTCGTTTAACAAACGACGAAGTTAGCTTTGTGGTGGTGGTCAGGATTCGTTAATAGATTCGTTAACTGTGCAATCAGAAGCTTTCAGATTACACTTCTATCCGTTCCCCGGCGACCGTTCAGCATGGTGAGGCAATAGGCTAACTAATTGAATGGAGGTGTTTACGTCGCTCTGTCCAGGACGTAGCCTGTGGATATGAATCACATGACCCCCACCAAATAGTATCTTTGTTATATTCAAATCATCTCCTTGAAAACTCTCCTATATTTTTAATAGTTCATGATTGGTTCTTTAGGTATTTTATTTGGCCTATATTTCAAAAATATATTCTTCCTAACTTCACCTCTCGTTTATAATTATTAAAATAAATATTAGCAGACCTCCCTTAAGGGTACCCTTAATCAGCTATTGTGGTCATACTCATGACGCGATTTTCGAAATTTTTCTTCAAATGTCCCCGGAGATTACGAAAATGAGGTCCGTTCAAAACTGTTTATATATATATGTCTGTTTCCGCTCTAGCGGTCGCAATTTTTGTCTTATCGTTACCAAACTTGTTATAAAATAGTTTTATGCAAAAAAAAAAAAATCAAGTTCATTAACTGCTGAAATCGGACCAGGGGAGGGGGGATTTAGAGGGGGAGAATTTCGAAAATTCTTAATATATCCGTTATTATGCGTCGGGTCGAATAATTGTATAGAACCAATCTTATTGCAAATGTAATGTTCTATAAATGATGTTATGCACATCTTTTCAACTGACATTTGCATTTTTTAGTTTTCGGTCTTCAGTAAAACCCCACTCCTACTCATCTCGTGTTAACAATATTCTATTATATTAAAAGCTTAAATACTAAATATCTTTCTCATTGAACTTTTAAATTTTAAGATAAATGAGAATATGTTGGAAATCTGATTAGTTAACGCAGAGCCTGCGTGACGGACTTTTAAAATCTTTTTGGAACCATAACTGAAGGTATAGTATTTATTGTCTAGGAATAATACTCTGCCTATGAAATATTTCGCAATAGTGTACTTTGCAATCTTGTGCCACTCTTTCTATCCTTTCTGTATTCCTTATAATGTGACTCTTTGTTCTTTTTAGGCATGTGTTCAAGTCTTTAAGTTAAAATGTTTCCAACTGTTGCGTAACCCTCTGACGTCAAGACAATGTCGGCAACTTAGGTCGTGAATTGCTTGACATTTTGAAAGACGTTGCTCATAGGGCAATGGCTTTCGATTCCGCATTGCAGCTGTTAACCGTTATTTACCTTTTAATTGAATAATTGAGCTATCAGTTACGAATTAGATTAACTCACTACATAAATCTACATTGTCGCGAAGAGGAAACACTCTCTTCGACCTACCAAAAGATTTCGTTACGCAGCTTCCGACTACATAAGCCCATCATTCAGTAGGAGAAATTGTAAGGTATATAAGGCGTGTAGTTATATTATTTGACTTAATTTATTAGTTTCTTGATTACATTACGATTATATCATAGAAGGCAATATAGAAAGAAAAAGTATGTATATTTAAAAATACAAAGGTATGCAATACTAACCGGAATATATGTAGATATATCCGTATTTCTAACGGGAATTCGGGAAATCTGAAATTTTGTATTTCAGACCTTTTTTACTACGATTTGCAATTATATAAATAAGTCTTTGGAGAAGCTTAATCATTTTAACGGCCTAAGTAAATTCGTATATTATTAACTGCCAATTCCAGTTGCTAGTGGGATTGAATGTCCTGGGCGTTGTGTCTTATCGTCCAAGAAATGACTATACTCCCATTTTGGGAGGGGGGATTTTGTGTGTTTTCTCTCGTTCGATTCGTTGACAACCTTTTTAAAGCTAAGAAATGAAAAAATAAAATATCAACTTGGGCGAACAACACTTTTATTTCATTTACTTATTCGGACTACCATAATGAAATTCAGGCAATATAATATATATATATATTTATAGAATTCCCTCGGCCCTAATGACACCCCTATTAATAACCACTAATTCTAAGGACGCAGCCGAAAATACATAAGCTTAACGTACCAATGAGGCCAGTTATAAACTACTGACCTGCAACCGACAAACAAACTAGCAAAACACATCTTTCAGATACACAAGGATGCTGTAAGCCAAAGCAACTCATTCACCTTCTTGAATACAGCTGTGCTAATTAACGAACTAAAAGGAGTAAACATTACTCGAACACTTCTAGTCTCATTTGACATCAAGGACCTCTTATACTTCCGTACCCGTATCGGAAGCTATAGAGATCCTGATGCCAATTTAAAGTTCGCACAAGGAACATTTGTAGTTATTCTTTTAAATCTGGTGGGGTTAAACGTGATCTCGTATTAGGTTAATATAGAATTAAAGCACACAACATTTAAATGTACGTAGGTTCGGGTTTTGTTAAACAATCAATTATAATTTCAACAAGTGATGCCCATATTTATATGTTTAGAATATTTATATATGGACGGCTGAGAACATCTACAAATGAAATCAAAATATCTACTTTTTCAATAATGACGGTTTGGCATTTAACTTTTGACTAAACTGCGACAATAAAATGCTACTTCGTTGATCTTTATTAGTAGACTGCATACTACCTTTTAAACTAAACAAGAAAATTTTATTATAATCTTTGTATGTAGAATGTATTTTCTGTTACTGAAATATAGGCTTATACCACTACCTTCATCAGCGCAGATTAAAACGTATTTCCATTTATTGGTGCATGTTATACGTTTTTCGTTTTTCTGGAGATATTAGTTGTGATTGTTATGGAAATCAGTGTGCTGAACTCGTATCTGTTTTCAGATTTTTTCCATGAGGCACAGTTTTTAGTAATTGCGATTTTAGCTTTTTTTTACCTTATTCAAGTATTCAAAAACATAAGCTCTAAACATTCTAAAGATATTGAAGACATATTTCAAGCAATAAAGAAACTGCTCAATACATCAACTATTTTACATAGAGTTGAAAAAGTTTTTTTATGTAGGAGCTGCGCTAACTAAGCATATTTCCTCGTGCACCAAGTATTTGCGTTTATCTCAAAAAGTTAAAGTTCAATAAGAACAATATTTTCTATTTAAGCTTCAAACAATGTAAGTCATGATATGTCAGATTATTGTTAATATGATTCGGAGAAGGGTTTACTGAAGTCCAATAACTTGAAATTTCTCCCATATAAACCCCCTCCCGATTTCAGCCATTAACGAACTTGATCTTTATTTTTATATAAAACGTTTAAATATCCAGTTTGGTAACGATCAAACAAAAATTACTACCTCTAGAGCGTTGTAAGACAAATATGTATAAATATAAAATTTTGAACGGTTCTCATTTTCTACATCTAATAGGTAGAATCGTTGGACGTTTGAAGAAATGTTTCGATAATCGTGTCATGAGTACAACCTCAATAGCTGATTTCTCTGAAGGGAAATCTTCTAAAATTGTTTACTTGATTGAATGAGGTCGCTGCCATATTTGAGATAAGTTGCTTTGTAACTTACTTTTACTCTCTGTGAAAAGATATGGTTGAGAGGTACGTAGACTTGGCAGCTCGCAGGCCTCAGATCACGTAAACATTGCAACGTGGAAACTCACCTTGCACGACTCGTGGCACGCAGCTTGCTGATACTAACTTCAACCCGATAATTGTGTGTTGTTTAAAAAAAAAATGAGGCTGCTGTTAATGATTACAGTACCTATTTTAGAATCTATGTAAATCTGTAGAGGGGGCCGTGGGTTCCTATCAGTGGGAAGGGAAGCCCTACTATCAATGGTTCCTTAGAGGCAAGAGAATCCTGATCCTGATAAAGTGGTTGTAGTACCTTATTGTCTGTGACCTATTATTCTGACTAGGCTTTTTGTCTGTGTGTGTAGAATAAAATTTGATCTCGTTATTTAATATTTCAGCAGATTTCCCCTAGGGAAAATCATTTATTGAGATTGTATTAATTATGCTATTAGCAGATTTCCTTTATGGGAAATCAGCTATTGAGGTCGTACTCACGTCATACTAAACCAAAAATATTGAATATCTCTGCTACAATTTTTCAGACTGAAAATTCTTACTTATCAAATCTTCTTTTTACGAACCTAAAATTAACAATTAGCTAATATGTCATGAAATGTTTTATTCTAAATAAAGGCTTAAATGCCACTTGTTATTTTCATCGGACTTTTACTACTTGAGTTACATGAATGAATGTGCGTATGGTATAATCTCGATCGTTCTAGTTAAGTAATGATTTAGGTGCATCAGTTAGTATTTGATCGTTTCTAAACTCGATCTCTGTAAAACTAAAGTTCGTTAATGGCCGAAATCGATAAAATATAAATTCTTAAATATCTCTGTTGTACGTTGTAGTGAAATATTTTAGATGAGTTGCGTGTAGTTGCAAGATGGTAGATACAGTATTACAGGGGAAACAGGCATACAGTCATAATGCACTCCACATGAATGATTCTTGGAGAGGACATTACTTATGTGTTCCGTTTTTTTGTTGCAGATAAATGTAATGTATTGCAACTGTTGTTGTATAAATGTACTCAAGAATTTAGAGGATAGTCGTATTAGTCATTTTAAGCGTTCCTGTAAACTCTCCCATCTGATCTTGGGATTTTCTCCCATTAAACTGTTGCGTCAATAAAAATTTTATATTTATCTTATATTTTAAGTCTTCTTTGGGTTTTTCTAATGGAGAAATGGAGTTTAGAATGTGACATGCTATCATAAGTGAGTCATTTCGCCAGCTGTAAGTGAGTCATTACAGCTTTGATTAAGCTGCTCTTATGCAGGTGATAGACCTTTTAATAAGGTTTTTATTGATTTGTACTTATCTCATTACAAAATGCAGACTGTAATATTCTTAATAAAATAAAATAATCTTTAATTCAATTTGTCTCCTTTATATTAATTTACCAATCTTAAAATGGTTTATTCATATGATAATGTTTGGTGGGGGTGAAAGCATTTTTGAACTGATAAATTTCAAGAGAATGTTCTGTCTTCTTCACAATTAATATATTCCGTTGCTTAAAACTTGAGAACTTATATTGTGCTTAGCTTTACTGCCAAGAGACCACTGGCAGTAACATGGTTAATTTCTGTTGTGTTAGATGTTATGCATATTTGAAAAACTAACGGATATAACGATTACGGTCAATGGTTTATGCTCTGAAAGCGACTAAACAAATTCTAGTAAACAACTGTAAAGCTTGGTTTTGTATGTCGTCCATGATTGATGATCTCGCATAGTTCTATCATGAAGCTATTGCAGCAAAAACGTTATTGTTTAGCTTAAACATGGTTCATTCATTAATAACTCATAAGTGTTTTCATTTTAGACAAATGTGAATATTGTCAGTGGCCATCCATTCTAACATATCCCTTCCATTTTGCGCAGGTTAAGTTTCATGATTTTTTCGTTTGACTTGTTAGCGGGTGTATCGTTGTATAAAGTGCTAAGTGTCCTCTAAAACAGGTCCATCGGCCCCCCGTGGCTCTCGAAATACGAGGATTTCTTAGGTTACATTTCTGGCCATTGGACCCGGGATTTATGAATAACAGAAAAAAGAATCTTGTGTGATGGAAAATCATTTCAGTTACATGCACTTTATTTTTAGTATCTTAGGTAAAAAGAGAAAGGCTCGTTCTAACGACAGAGCGCTTTCAGAGCATACGCTCCATCATAAGTGCCTTCACAAGGATGTTACTGGAACCAAGGATTCACTGTGACAGTAAATCAAGAAAATCCTGACGGGTGTCACAGGAAATCCTTGGGAAGAAGGCACTGATGATGGAATGTATGCTCTGAAAGCGCTCTGTCGCAAAAAATAAACAACTGTGAAGGTACGAGGCCTTTCTTTTCTTATCTGAAATAATTTCTTTACAATACAGCACCTCAAAAATGGTTATTTCTTGTAGGTAAATACATATTTATAATTATGATATTTAGCATTAAATAAATAAAATACACGTATTTATTACGTATAGATTTGACAAATAATTAAAATGTTTTTTAATAATAATAATCCAGTATATTAATAAAAAGATAATTGCAGAGTCTAAGAATAAATAAAAATCAAATGTACTATGAGATGAGATATTGTTGCACAAAATACATTTGCTCCCACACTGTTGTTATACTATTGCGGATTAAGGAGCGCGTTGTTTCCCATTAGTTAGAAAGGTAGTGACTCCATGTCGTGTATCATGCAGGCTGGCAAAGCGAGTGACTCTAGCCTGAACAATGGTTTCTCCGAGACAACAGCTTTCTCGGAAGATGGTTTACGTGCCAGCAGTGTCTAAGAGTTATTTCGCCGCTAGGCAGTGTCTAGGATTAGTCAGCGGTAGTGGGGGCCAGTGGAGTGGGGAGCGATAAGGCACTCGGCCAGACCGCCCCTAGCTCAGACCGCGCTAACTCTTAGCTCAGGACAGTCTATTGCAGTTCAGTGACGCCGATTCAGCCGATCGGTCTTTTAGTGACGAGGTCGCCCATGATGGTCGTCTTCTCAAGATATCGCATGAGCCTTGTGAGTAACACCATATCCACAATTCCTATTCTAACTGTTTTAACACAATTCTTATGTACGTTAAACGGACTTTTTGTATGCTACTGAAAACAAAACATTTCTCAATAGAATGCACCTCCTTTAAATTAATCTTGCTTATACTTAAGCATTCTGTAAAGAGATCGCCAGTAGTTATCATAATGTTCCATCGGTCACCTCCGACTGCCATGCTTGTTCAAGGGTTGTCTATAAAGGGTGGCTAAAGATTTAGAATTGTGGTCCCTATTTAGCGTTTCAAATAGTAAACAATTTTAGGAAGTGGGTGATCATGTCTAATGATGGATGAACTCCTGTATTTGCTTAATTCAAAGACTTCACCGCTAGTGAGAGGCTGTCACAATACAGGGAACTATCTAGCAATAAAAACACAAAAGTGAAATTTATTGATCATTCAATTCTAATATTTGTTTCCCCCGAACGTCTCTATTTTGTCACCTTATTATAATTTTTATGCGCTCCTTTTAAAAGATGTCAAAAGGAGCTTCATAATCGAAACATTGATGAAACTGGCCACTCCTGCATATGGATATGATAACTATTTCCGCATGAATTTTTGCTATGAGTCCTGGATTCAAAGTATCGTAATCCAAACGAACTGGCCAAACCATAGTAAACGTTTTGCGTTCTTTATAGAGCTAGTGGAAGTGTTTAGGAAGATAGGAATATATCGAATCCAGTTCCCATTGTCAACACCCGTGATTGACATAACACTAGAACCCTCTTCTGGAGTTCCTGTCCTGATTAGCTTTTATTCATGTTTCTTTGTGAAAAGTTTCAACTTACTGAGACTGAGACCAGGCAGCCAATAAAAGTGTATCTCTCGGTTATCAGAAATTTAATATTGGCATTTTACATACAACACTATGTATAATTTAAATTAAACATTTTTTCGTCACTATTTATCCTCAAAGTACATTCGGCTTGATATTATTAGAATATTCGACCCTTTGAGTAGAGTTTGGTTTATCATACAACAATCGTCCCTTTTACACCCCTAACGATGAAAAATGTTTGTGTGAAAAATATATAGACATTTGTGGCAGAAGCAGGTTATAACCCGATATCATCAACACCGCAAACTGGAACAAGTCTTTATAATTAATTTTCTGGTTATAGAATTCCCTAAATTGGTAAAGTAGGAAATAGCGTTGTGTCCTTCTAGTCAGACTGATATTGAAAATATTGAGATAGTTGAAAAGAGGTTTGTTTGTTGTTGCCTCTGTCCAATGTAAACAAGAAAGTAAACATTTCAACATTGTGAAAGCATGCTCTATTAAGTTCTTATTATAACCCCTGTTGATAATCGTTTTACTTTGTTAGCTATAAATAACATTTTAATTTAAATATCAACATTTAGAGAGGACTCCATGTCAGTTTCAACTTTACATTATAATAATAATATTAAATTTATTTAAAATTTTTGAAACTATCTTTTCGTGTATATTTTTGATTTACTTTAATTTATTCATTTAAGTAAGCATTATATAAAATGTATATCCTCAATATTACAGGAAGACTCGTGGACTTTCTAATTTTAATTGCTATTATGATAAAAAAAGTCCCGTCACGCAGGGGCTGCGTAAACGAGACAGATTTCCCACGTGAAGTTTTACAATAGAGAAATTTCACAAGAGCCGACCAGTTACGGAAACAGCCGAACTAGCGTTGAGGGGGAAACTCACTACTAGAATCGAAATTAACCGATCGCATATCGTCCGTTATCCGCACACACTTAATAAAAATGCTTTTCGGTTAATGTTCAAGATTGAGAATACATGTGTATAACAATATTTATAGTACCTAAATTTAATTTGCAATAAGATTGATACTATACTATTTTTCGATCTGACCTATAGTACCGGTTATATGTCGAGTTTTCGAAAATCCTACCCTCTAAACCCCCCTCCCACTTGTCCGAAGTCAGCCATTAACGAACTTGGTCTTTATTTTTACATAAAACGTTTAAATATCGAGTTTGGTAACGATCAAGCAAAAACTGCCACCGCTTGAGCGATAAGAGATTATATATATATATATATATATATATATATATATATATATATATATATAATTTTGAACGGACCTCATTTTCGTCATCTCCTGGGTAGGATCGATGGACATTGGGAAAATCGCGTCATGAGTACGACCTCAATCTGCTAATATAAATTGCTACTTAAATCTTCTGTATCTAATAGGCACTGAAAAATTTGTAGTTAAGTATTTCTTCCCCCCCCCCACAAACTCAGAATATTGCTTAACGCGAGAGGTAATACAAATTATATGAAGGGAAGAGGTAGATAAAAATGATCTGATCACAGCTATGATTTTGAAATAACTGAAACAAAAAGGTTTCTGAATATATTATGAGGTTACATAGCTCCCAAGCGTATTAATATTCAATGAAAAATGACCAATAAAGAAAATTGCAGAAAATCTCTGAAATGTGCTATTCATGATTGATGAATATTGCTAGCTGTGATGGAATGAGGCCAAATAGTTCTCTCGTGCTGGGTTTATATGGTAATTCATTAATGGCGATTATATCTCCCTTGAAAAGCCTGATCGCAAATTGCCATTTATGTACTTTTTTTTATTTATTCCCTTCGCTCAGGGAATTCAATGATGAATATTGGCTATTCATAATTGGTCAATTGGTCATAATTTTTGTATTGTTCAGTTGCTGAGTAACGTCGATGAACTACTACAGTTCCGTACAGTTCAAACCGTTATCTGAAGCGATCATGGTAATTCTCGTCTAGAAATCTCCTACAACTTTAGACGAAGATGCCAGGGGAAAAAAAGAAACCTTTGAGAGAGAATAAGATAAATTACACTTCTGCGTTGAACCCCTCGTATAGAAAAGAAAAATAGAGACAGTAAAACAACGAGCGGATAAAATATCTTGAAATTCAAATTTATTCTTAAGACGGATCTAGTTTTTCACAGAATAATGCTACATTTGCTCCACTAGCAGACCATAGCAAATTTGAGTTATAAATCTTTCCTGTAATAAATATGATTTTTTAAATAAGTTTAATTGATTGAACAAGCATTACCAGACATTAACACAAATATGTGTTTATATATATATATATATATATATATATATATATATATATATATATATATATTCCTTTTTTCACAATATAGATTCTGTATAGTAACTTCTGCACAAGACCTTCGCATTTTTACCCTATATTTTTCATATAGTTCGAATGGCTTCCACAGCTTTCAAAGTAGGGGATATATTTTCACTCACGACTAGTAAGAAGCATAAGAAGAAAAGAAACGTTATAATCTCTTATAATCACACATCTAAATGAAAATTAGTTTTCTTGGGCCAAATTTACAGAAGCAATATTCGATTTAATACAAGATATATGTATTGTTTAAATACATTTTAGTATAGTATAATCGTTGGCTTATTGGTGATATTCAGATATGCAAACAGAAAAACTTTCCATGTTGTGCTAGACTGAAGATAGCCCGCAGGACCTTTGAGACTTGCCTATCAGAGACGTCAGTAGCCTCTTATTGCTCGCCAACATTAAACAATGTGACAGTAAGATTTCCGGAAATTTCATTTTTGTGGAATTTCTCTTTATTATATCTTAAATGACTAATCAATACTTATTTTCTATTTGGAGTTCTGATTCTATCCATTTGGGGCATTGCCAGAACCTCAGCATGAGTAGCAGTTAACCTGTTAACGTAAATACCTTATGATATTAATAAACCAATTATAAAGGAATTAAACTCTTACATTAATTATTATTACATCTGAAAAATGTATTAGGTCATATTTTACGCCCAAGAAGAATTATTTTTTATTTTATTTTACGTCCACTTTATGCTACTAGGCTAATCGGGACGGGTTATCGACAGGTTACCATCCTTTTCTAGCCAGGGTGGGCCTAAGGAGTTTATTTAATGAGTCCGTCATTAAATAAATTTCTTCTGCCCAGGGCGGGATTCGAACCCGACACTCTAGGTCTGCCATGAGAGATTAGGACCAACGCCCTAACTCGCACGGCCAACCCGAGCCCCTGAAGAAGAAGAATTAAAAAAAAATTAACAAAAAATAGGATGAAGTATAACGTAGGATCAGGTAGGGTGAGTGTATACACTCATACCCACACACACATGTATATATACATACACACACACACACACACACACACACACACACACACACACATATATATATATATATATATATATATATATATATATATATATATATATATATATATATATATATGGGGGCTCCAGTGGCCAAGTGGGTTAAGGCTTGCACCTGCGACACCGGCAGTAAACTGAATGTAAAAATAGGTGCAGGTTCTTAAATTCCCCAATGGAGAACATTAGTTCATGAGTTCGGTACCAGGGGGGCGTTATTGTAGCATTGCGTGTTGTGGGGTCTAAGAAGTTTATACGTCTGATAAGCCGCTCGAGATGAGTAATGATTATGACTCTCTTAGCTCCCTCCACAGGCAGGCTGAGAGGGTGAACTGACCACTGACACCCCGCCAGATCAGTCTACTGTAGACAACTCATTCCAGGTCCTCCTTGGTTATTGGGGGTTGCAAGTGGAGTTGATCACTTGCTACGGAAAACGCTGATCTGAAATCTCTGTCGGCGGGTCTATAATATCAATCGAAAATATATATTACAATGTGTTTATTCAGTCTTGGAGTCACCAAATGTCATTTGTCCCTCTTAGGTTATGATATAATGAATGCATCGTTGGGTTTGATGAGGTAAATAACCCAGGGCCTAGAGGTTTCAGTGTTCATGGTAAACTTGAGCCTGATTCCCACTTGAACGACTAACTCATTAAATAAAACTCGCTATCTCATCCTGACTGGAAAGGTGAGGAAATCTGTATCGATTAGTCTTAGTAGCATAGCGAAAAAAATTTACAGCAAAAATGATTAAAAAGTCTGTCACGCAGGGGCAGCGTAAACTAAGCAGATTTCCCACGTGAAGTTTTACAATAGAGAAATTTCACGAGAGCCGAGCCAGTGCAGGAAACGACCGAACTAGCATTTGGCGGGAAAGTAACTCGGCCGTTAGGCGCCCCGATTTAATAAAAATGCAAATATCTCCGCTAATATTCAAGATAGAGAAACAATATATATGACAATATTTATAGTAAATTTAATTTGCAATAAGATTGGTTATGCACAATTTTTCGATCCGACGTACAGTAACGGAGATATTTCGAATTTTCGAAAATCCTCCGCTCTAAACCCCCCCTCCCACTGGTCCGATTTCAGCCGTTAACGAACTTGATCTTTCTTTTTACATAAAACGACTAAATATCGAGTTTGGTAACGGTTAAACAAAAAGTGCGACCGCTAGAGCGGTAACAGACAAATATATATATATATATATATAATATATATATATATATAGAGATAGATAGATAGATAGATAGATAGACAGTTTTGAACGGACCTCATTTTCGTCATCTACTAGGTAGGATCGATGGATATTTGAAGAAAAATTTCGAAAATTCCGTCACGAGTACAACCTCAATAGCTGATTTCCCTTAAGGGAAATCTGCTAAAAAGCCAATATCTAATTACTTAGTCAGATCCTATGAACTGAAATACATAGGAACACGTTGGAATGTACATTTTAACCTATATCTCTTCCGGTTGGGAAGGAGTTCATCTGAAGAATATCGTTTCCTAAGATTAACTCTTTAGCATCCTGCTGACCTAAAACTTTATCCTGCGATTCCTGACAAATCAGCTGTAAACGTGGATAAATTGTTAATCTGGCGTTAATAAGCTATTTTCTTTCGGATACAGCGGTAGTTGCACAACATTTGTTACACTAATTAGTACTTATAATCTATTTATAGAAGTTACAATTGAAACAAATATAACTTGATGGAGTATTTCTCAAAAACTTTTTATGTGAAAAGTTGTTTGACTGATAGTGTCTCTTAGCTTTTCGTGATTAAAAAAAGACACTTATGAGGTGAAGATGAAATTTGTTTAAGATAAGCACAAGCAGTCACTCCTCACAAGATATGGAAATCATAATATCTCAAGATATGAAAATCATAACATCTCGATTCGTTGATAATTCTGATATTCAATCACTGAGGCAGACGTCCATATTTCCTAACCTTGTCGACGTATGCATCAAAAGTAGTTCGAGATAGTAATTATCATTGATAAATATTGATCGAGTGCTCCCGGTGTAAAGATTAAAATAATATTTCATGCATAAACATCCTATACCTATAATTAATATTGAAATTCCGTTTTTGTAATATACTGAAGTTTTTGGGATATTATAAGGAAAAATAAAATATATATTCCCTTAGATATAGCAGAAAATAGAGATGAGTATATTTAAAATAACATATCTATAAAATATTACCATCTTAGTTGAAATAGAAACTCATTGGTATTTTACAATTGTAAATTTGTCAATTGTTGTGTAGATGACCAATGTTGAAGCTGCAATAAACTAGTAAATTTCCTAAACATACGAATTATACAAAGATGAGGTTATCTGGACATTCTAATGTTTATTTCTCTCTTATTAATTGCCCTATTTAAACAAACTGGGTTTTGACATTTTAAATAGTATAATAGCTTAAAGTGAAAATCGCATGAGTAGGACTGGGGTTTTACTCAAACTTCTTCTTATGCAATTAATTTTCGAATTATAGAAAATGTATTAAATAATAATTGCTGTACATTACGTTATCAATGAGATTGCTTTTATGGTTTTTTTTTTTTCGATAAAATACTTAATAAAACAGATATTTAAGAATTTACATTGCAAGTCGAAACTTTAGTTAGTGTTAAGGCAAATAACTCAAATTTGTTAATTTTTGTTATTATTATTAATGCAACAGAATTTGAAAATATTGTGTTACCGTACATTTTCTTTAGGAAATTGACGAATCTATTTCTTCAGTACTAGTGAAAACTTCTGTAAAATATTTCTTTAGTCATTAAAAAGTCCGTCACGCAGGGACTGCGTTAACTAAGCAGATTTCCCCGTGCGTCACGTAATTGCATTTATTTTAAAACTTAAAAGTTCAATGAAAAAAAATATTTGGTATTTAAGCTTCAAATAAAGTGTTAGAGATAAATAGATAAAGTTGTAGAGTAGGAGGGGGGTTTACTGAAGACCGAAAACTATAAAATGAAAATATCTCATTTAATAACCAAGATATTGAAGAAATGTACAGAACAGCACTTATAGAACATTACATTTGCAATAAAATTGGTTCTAAACAGTTTTTCGATCCGACGCATATTAACGGAGATATTACGAATTTTTGAAATTTTCCCTCTCTAAACCCCTCCCACTGTTCCGATTTCAGCCGTTAACGAACTTGATCTTCCATTTGACATAAAACGATTATATATCAAGTTTGGTAACGATAAAACAAAAATTCCGCAAAAGAGCGGAAACAGACAAATATATATATACACAGTTTTGAAATGACCTCATTTTCATCATCTCCTGGGTAGGATCGATGGACATTTGAAGAAAATTTCAAAAATCGCATCATGAGTACGACCTTAATAGCTGATTTCCCTTAAGGGAAATCTGATAAAAGAATAAATTATTTCAATTCTTTTGTCATAGCTACTTTTTTCTGTTTTTTATTTCCATTCTTTCTTCATTGCCGTTTTTTAAGTTTTTGTTAGATATTGCACTGTTTACGTGGCTGATTAAGTTGCAGAGCACAACAAATAAATAAATATTAAAATAAAATATGAAAATATTTAACTTCTAAATAAACTTTCATTTTGGTAGGAAATCCCGATTTCTTCCCGATAGTAATTTCCACATGAGTGAGAACCTAAGCTGAGAACTAGGTTGGTGGAAGAAAAGTTCATTGGAATCCGGTTACTTGGCCGCCTAACTTCCTTCCTGTGGCAGATACCTTCCACAAGTTTCATTTTCTCTCGCCCCAAACACGCAATCTCTAACAATATAAAGGAAAATTACTTTCCTCTGTAAAGTAAGAGTTGGACAACACATTTATATAAATTTAAGAAGCATTCTTTATCCACTAGTCCAACGAGCCAGTAGAAAAGCTAACCCGTTTACTCAATGTGTATGATAATCTATCTCAAGTTAGTTAATTACGGTACAAAATCTTATTTGAAGACTATATTATATATATTTACGTTTCAAAATGGATGATTTTGCTACCGTTTACTGTGTCCCTAAAAGCCTAACCGCTAGTCCTTCTAACATTTTAAACTCAATTTGAAGTCATAATATTTAAAAAGACTACATTTTTGTATTATGACAGTTTAATGTGAGTGCAACAATTAAACAGACAAATTATTACAGGACAAAGCCGTCCACTCTGTTCAGCCCTTTTAGTTCATTTCTGAAAATGTCCGAGTTGTATTGGGTCCAATGTTTTGAGATTTGTTCTTTCAATTTTTTTAGAGGATTTGTTCGTTTCAAATATATGTCAAATTTGCATATATCGTACATGTAGTTAGGAGTTGGTTTGATTAAATATTTTTACACAATATAGCGTTGCCTAAAGCCTAATAATATTTTTTTAACAAACATGCTAATCGATATTAACAGCTAATATGCATTTTACCTACCATATCTAGAAAAATAGGCTAGGGCTAGGAATTTATCATTTTAATGGCTTACAGATCAACTAAGTCGAACTATGAATCCATAATCTCAGAAATCTACTGATCACAGAACTGCTAGTACATATTTCTTTAATGTATTACCTGATTTGATATAATTGATATAGGTTTACGTCGTGTTCAAGGTTACGTACAGTACGAGGACCAAGTCAGACTTACAATGAGGTATATAATTTACACGAGCCTGTCATTTTCAAATTTACCTATTTCCATCCCTGTATTACTGCAGGTGATATTGAAATAATGACAGATGGCGCGGGAAGGGGAAAAAATCTCCTTTTTTATAGGGGTGACACTTTCATAATGAATTAATTAATTACATCTCACCTGGATAGCCCATGATAATGTTATTGTGTTTTATTGCCTGAGAAACCGTTCTTGCGTTATGCAAAAGAGCTCATTGCGAAGTATCATCGTAACCTATGTCGAAATACAGCCGGCCATTGACTGCATTGCCTTAGTCTTTCTACACTCGCTTCTCCTTAGTTTGTCGTCGTTGTCTCGTCAGCAACTTCCCCTTGCATGTGATTTGAGATTCACAAAATATATGAATCCATTCTTTAAAACTCTCACAAATATTAGATATGATAGAATGTGTAATTTGCCACTTATGTTGTTTTGTTGCTACTTTTGTGACGATGGATTCATCATCAAACAAACAGATAGTCTTCAGGAATAACTCAGAAACTTTTAAATAACTGTTTTCCTGAAGAGGATAGTCGAAACCTTGTCATTTGCATTGTATATGATGACGTCTTCCTTACCTCAGAAATTTGGTCAACCAGTCTAACTGAAAACAGTTGGATATGAACCATAGATCTTTTAAAGCAAGTTCATGAGAGTTTAAAAAATTTTTCTCATGGCCTAGAAATCTGTTTGGGGTGATTTATTTTATAAAAAAAAATAAAACAATATTGCTATAAAGGCCCAGGCTCATTTATATTAATATTTATGGAATAAGTAGGATATTTATTTTTTGTTCCTATGATAACAAATGCCAGATGACAAGGACATATAAGGTCAGGGATTGTATGTAATACCTCACATGGAACTTATTGATGTAAAAAGCATTCAGCTAAAAGAACTCATTTTATTTGCACACAGGACGTAAGTCCAATATTTCATAATAATAAATGTATAACTGGCATGTGCCTTGTAAATCGTATATGCAATACCCTATCTCACGACTTCCCTTCGTCGGGGTTTTCCCATTTTCTTCTTAATATTTTATTTTTCCACATGGGTATTTTCTTTCGAATTTTCTCTTGTATTTCCCTCTTTGTTATTTTATTCCCTTCATCACTCATATTTCTCTTGTAGTCAGAATTCCATTCTTCTTCTCATTTTCGTAAATCTCGGTTTATTTATTTTTAAACTAATATCTCTTCTTGCCAGTTTTTCAATTATTTCTAATTTACATAGGTTGGGTTCTTATATCAATCTTCAAATAAAGTCCCGAGCAGTCTTTGGCTAAGGTTCGCCATTCCGGACACCCAACTTATTCAAGTCTGACTAGAGATCTTCCAGCCACTTTAGCTTTGGGCAACCTCGCCCCAACTGGTGTACCTTGGGACATTTTCCTACGTAGTTGATTGGGCTCCATTCTCTCCAAGTGACCTTCTTAAAAACAGAATGATATCAGTTTTGTCATACAACTAGATCAGCTCAGTTTGCGGCTGTCAAACAATCCGTGCCGTTCTCACGCTTATATTGTATCAGGGCAATTTTCTCCTAAATAGTTAAGATTTTGTCGATTTTCCTTGACGAGAGTCCACGTTTCACAGTTATCAGCTATAGCCTGATTTTATAATTAGCTTATATTTTAAATTTTTTATTCCTACAACAATCAGCAATAAGACCGAAACAGGAGTATTGGTCAGAATAAAAATGACTCTCGATTTGCCGGAGTTAATAGCCGGAAAATATGAGATGAGGAGACTCATTTATAAGAAAAAAGCTGAAATTAATCTTGGTATGAACTCTGTATGTTGGGTTCAATGATCGAGTCTTTTTCCTCCCAAAGCCATATATTTTATTACTATAAAGTGCACTTTCAGGGCTCCGTCTTTAATACATGTCAAAGAGATATTACCGGTATCAGCGACAGGAAACAGCAGGCATTGTATATGAGCCTAATGTTCTGAATGTTCGTTTTCATAATGCACGTGAAACGAACTGCTATGTACGAAGAAGCAGATAGAGAGGGTAATCGGTGCTTATTTCACGAGTAAACATTTTGTGGGCCTGATCATTTATTATGAATAAACGTTCACAAAAAATTAATAAATAGTCACCAATTTAAAAAGAAACAAAAAATGGAATATAAACTAAGTAATAATTCAGCAATTTCTACCCGTCGTTTATTGCAGATTCTTATTTAGTTTCAAGAACTGCAATGGAAAGTAAAGAATGTTGATTTCTCTGGCTTTGGAATTTAACATGAAAGTACAATTCCAAAAGCAGGTCAAATAATTTTTCCTGAGCTATGTATACATAGGAACGTCTATTTTCCGCTTCACTGGTAAACCAAAAAGATCAAATAAAGTAGAACATGTCAGTGCTCGACGTACGAATTCAGGTCGCTCTACTTAAAAATAGAATTGGTTGTACTCAAGTCCTGCAGGTCGGCGCCCACTCATTTCATGACTGATTGATTCATGACTGCCTAAACGGATATAGCTATACGAAACGGTTTTAGCTTCTGCAACAACTACCTGTTCTATTCACTTCACTTCCTAAATTCTTTTCATCAGAGCGTGAGAATCAACCCGTTGGGCAATTGAGATCCCTTTGTTTAGAGTCAATTGACATCTTAACAAGCCATGTGGTTCCACAAAGTTATCAACCTTGGAGTTTACTCTCTGACGTCTGAAGAAAAAATTAGAGGAAACTGCTGCCCCTTTCATATTGATGAGCTGACATTTCTCACAGTCCAAATTAATTAACCATTTCATAATCATGCGTTTAAATATCGACGGAAAACACTGAATGGAAAATATCTGCACACATTTAATCCCCTGGCTGCATCTTCCAAAACATTACCTCTTGTTACTTAGAGTTTACTTTTTGTGCTATTATCCGATTTGACAATTGTATATTACTATTCGTTACATTCAGAAAATTATTTGAGGATAATTGATAATTTAGTTTTGAATAAACGCAAAAACCTAATCTAACATTCGAAAATCCATGAAGAGCTGGGGCCAGATAGATTTCAGTTTACAGTTTCTACTAACACCTAGCGGCATTGGAGACCTAACTTGAGTATTCAAGTAGCCACTCAACTAGCTCATGATCCTCAGAGGGCGCCTGGGAAACTATTAGAAGTTCGTTAATCTGACAGCCATAGAAAATATAATTTGCAATTTCTGGATTCGAACTTGGGATCAAAACGACAGACGTACAGCTAGTCAATCACACCCACCCCTTTCAATAAATATTTGCATGTATGGTCCTTACAAAACGTCATATTTCTCCGGCTGTTTCGAATTTTTTCATCACCATCACAAAGATAAAAAGTCATATATTGTAGGTTCATTCTTTAGATTTTTACTTAAGCTACTCCCCTCATAAGACTATTTATTGCCACCAAAATTCTTGAGATATTATTTCAATGCCTCTTTATTTATCAGACTTTCTAGCTAGCTTTTAAAATTGGTCACTTCGGTTTATATAGTGGCTTAAAAATAATCCTATTTTGTCTACAGCGAATAGTCGAAATCCAAACTTCAATTTCCACCTTCTTTCTATGTATCAGGTTGCTATTATCTGTGCCTTGGAAGAGAAGTCATGAAAGACTGCTAACTTTGTTTACTTTCGATCCTCGAATTCTTCACTACAGTACACAGAAACCTCGAAAAGAGACCAACTTAAGATTTCGTTTCTCGTTTTTAACAACATGGTAATATTTTCCTTCCATTTTGCAGTGGTTTACTTTGAATTACTACGTATTTTATTTCCAGCAGTAATAAACCAAATACATCTCTAGTTAAAAGTTACACGTTTAAATGTAGTTTATGTAATATATATATATATATATATATATATATATATATATATACATGCGTAATTCAATAAAAATAAGTAGACATTGTAGAAGCAATAAATAAAAATTGATCTCCTGAAAAGTTACTTTTAGAGCAGATGTCCATCTTTGATCATTGAACTGAGCTACTTATATCTACTGTTTGAATTTGAGTCAATATCCATACTTATCAAGATTAATAAAAAAATTCTTATCCTATACAAATATTTATAAGGCAAGATGCACTTTCAAGTGGAAGTTCCATCATCAGTGCCAAGCGAGAGTCGTCTTGTCTGGAGTGACTTGTCGCGTGAAACGTGACTGCTGCTGGGAGTCTATGCTATATAAATATTTTTAGAGGGCAAATATTTTTATTGATCGACTTCTACACGGCTCAGCATCTCAGGAAAAACGCATTTTTATGCTAAGCTTTTATTTTAAAAATATTCCAATTATTTGTTTTAATAATGCCGTTTATTTACTTATTAGTGGCAGCTGGATTTATGGGTTATGGTTATAACATTATTTCTGTTCAAAAGTTGCTATGTTTATTTCTCACCTCGTTTAGTATGCATAAGCTTATTTTTCAAGCACTATTCATAACCCATTTACACACCTCTCTGTAAACAAACCTAGATGGAACCTATAAACTGGCTCAATATTCAAATCCAAACGGCCATATTTGCTTACAATGCATCTTTCTCTGACCTGAGGCACTCCTTCCTTCTTAAGATCTTTTGATTTGATTCATATAGATGACATTCGTCGATTAGATTAGATCGTGTCTAGCCGTGCCCGAGCCCCCGTGTCGTCACAGATCAGGCGATTATTGTATGTTAATTCAACAGAGAAAAAACATATTAGGGACTGTTTCATTTGTTCTCATCTCCTTAAGCTGGATAGACGTTCTTGTTTTGACACAATAACCACATTTTTCTTTCAGGTGAGCATTTATTTTCTTGAGAAAAAAAATTAAATTAGATCATCGACACAGGAGAAAATTTTGTATGAAACTTTCATTCACATGAGTATATGCATTTTCAATTAGCAGACATCACTTTAGGGAAATCTTCTGTTGAGGTTGTGAAAAATTTCTTCAAATGTCCATCGATCGTACGTACAAGATGATGAAAGTGACGCCCGTTCAAAATTTTATATATACTTGTATTTAACCGCTCTAGCGGTCACAATGTTTGTCTGATCGTTACCAAACTTGGTATATAACCGTTTTATGTAAATCTAAAGATCAAGTTCGTTAACTGCTGAATTCGGACTAGTGGGAGAAGGGGATTAAATTTATTTAAGTACCTATATTGTTGTATACATATTTTCCCTATCGTGAATATTTACCGAGATATATGAATTATTCAGTTTTCAGCCTTCAGCAAACCCCAACTCCTTCTCAAGCTGACAAGGAGCTATTATATCCTCATTATTTTAAGCTTAAATACAAAATATTGTTTTCAAACGGCCTTTATTATTAGACACGTGCAAATTCGTTGTGTAATGACGCCATCGACTAAGATTTTACGTTCTCGTCTCGAAAATGTTTAATTGATCGTTTTAGTCGACACTAAAGATCATATTTGATAGTTTATTTACATTTTTAATACGTATAAATATTATTATATAAAAATTGTTAAATGTTTCGACAAAATGCACATATAATGCAAATATGCATGTGATGTGCAGAAAATAAAATACCTCCACATAGCGTTAGTATGTAGAGGAAATATGTAAAAAAAAAAAGATCATATTTGTTATTGGCAAAAATTGAACCTGAAATGTGAATGTTTAGATTGAAAAAAGAAATATTACATACTTTGTATATAATATAAATAAATAAAATATATTTATTATGATAAAAAAAAGTTATTATATAAAAAAAGTTTATATTACGAAAGATAATCAGTTCAGTCGCCCTGAAATGATTTCAGGTAGTGACAGAATAGTGATTTTTCAAGGTCTGAAAAAAAAATTAATATAATCTACTTCTATAAAATGGTGCTATCACGTTCTAAATCAAAGTCACATAGTGGGCTAAAATTTATTTATTATTCTTTGATTGCTTCCTTCATCACAAATATTTAACTACTAAAATATTCATCTCTTTTAACATGTATTTCTCTTTGAATTGTAGTGCTACAATTGCAAAATGGCCTATATATCCGAATCGTTATTTTTCTGATTGGGCTATTTAAGATTGCAGAGTATGAAGTAGTTTGTGCTAGATAAATTTCGCTACCTATTTAAAAAATAAGGTGAAAAAATATCCCGAATATAAAGTGTTTATTTTATTCTTAAGAATTTATCATTTAAGTTATTGCTTCTCAGCAATTTTAAAGTGGATTATATTTTGCAACTACATTAACGGTTTGTTTTCCTAGCAAATAATTTTTATCAGTACTTATGCAACCAATTCAGTTGGATTTTAAAAGCGTCCCCAATTTGATTACGACCTTCTGTTCTCTTTTGAAATGTATTCTTTTATCAGTGATCCTGTTAATAACAAAAAGATTTATCTAAACTCATTGAAAGCGTAGGCATGACTTCTTGGTATTTAGTAGAAAATAAAGACCCTTAATGTTCTCTCAATAGCCACGAACATTAGTACTGGAAATCGCAATTTATATATTGCACTGTAGAAACTTTATTGATCTTCGGCACCCTGTCTGCGAGCAGAGAAATTCTAAATTAAATTTCACTTTCAATAACTGAAAATCGATCATTTTAAGTCAGTCGTTTTGGGATTACATTGCATTAGACTCTCGAATTTCTGATAGATCAATAAATAATTATTATTTAAATGTCATTTCCCCCTGTTTTTTCGGGAAGCATACAAGCACTTATCACTTATTCAAGTCCTCGCGATATTGAGAGGGCACTGATACCTTCATTTCCCATTAATCTTCAAATAAGTACGTTATGATGTGAAAGTACAATTTTAAGCTTGGCCTTTCTACATTAGTTGCAAATGCATTGACTTAGATCTGCTTAATAATTTGATTTATAAATTTAATTTCCTGTTAATTTGCGTTAATAAACAAATCAAGCTGCCTTAAACTATGGTGTTATTTAGAGTAGATGTATTTTTGTCGACAGGTTGTGGACCTAAAGACTCACTAAAAAAACATTCGGTATCTGTAAATAAATATTATTTATTTGGGTATTATCTGACTTTATCTATATTTTAAATTATATGATTGACTTTGATTTTTATATTTTATTTTGACTTTGATTTTTAAGCTCGAACAATTCGTAAGACTGATTTTAGTAATTGTATTTAGGTTTAAACATTTCAAATGTAATTTTTTTATAAATCGTAGGGTCTTAAACATTTTTCATTTTTTTCTTTTGTTGTTAGCACCTGATGATGGTACGTTAGTGCCGAAAGGCCTTGTGCTTTAATAAAGAAATTGGTAGGAAAACTCGCCGTTTTCCACTACGGGAATTTTCAGATAAAACTCTTGAGGAACTAGAAATACCGTCTTCAACTTAAAAATCAAATCCTTTTTACTTAGACGTTGGTGTTATAATAGGAAAAATAAAAAATAGTGCGTTACTTTATAGAATCCATTAGCCTGCTAATTACAATATGAACAGTAATAATAATAAAAAGTCCATCACGCAGGGGCTGCGTTAACTAAGCATACTTCCCACGTGCGCCACCTGTTTGCACTTATCTCAAAACATAAAAGTTCATTGAGAACGATATTTGGTATTTAAGCTTCAGATAAAGTGCTTCCTAACATAAGAGAATATTATTTATTCGTGATTTATAGGAGTGGGGCTTTACTGAAGACCGAAAACTAAAAAATGCAAATATCTCAGTTTATAATCAAGATAGTGAAAAAATGTGCAAACAACATTTTGTAGAACATAACATTTGCAATATGATTGGTTCTATACAAAGTTTTGATCCGACATATAATAACGGAAATATTAAGAATTTTGAAATTCTCCCCCTCTAAACCTCCCCTCTCCTGATCCGATTTCAGCCGCTAACGAACATGATTTTTTCTTTTTGTATTAAACGATTATATATCAAGTTTGGTAACGATAAGACAAAAATCGCGACCGCTAGAGCGGTAACAGACAAATATATAGATAGATAGATAGAGTTTTGAACGGACCTTATTTTCGTCATCTCTTGGGTAGGATCGATGGACATTAGAAGAAAAATTTCGAAAATCGCGTCATGAGTAAATTAAGGTAAATCTGATAATTATCGACCGTAGAATTACTAAATTCAATTATAAATACTTGCTTTTGTACTGTTTCAGTATATTGTTTATATAATCATTGCTTTAACATTGCAATGCTATATATATATATATATATATATATATATATATATATATATATATATATATATATATATATATATATATATAAATTGAGCTATGGTAGTTGGCTGTCCCTTATTTCATTTGGACTAATTGAATTTATCGAGTAGGCCCATTGAAGGATAACTTTCCCATTTCTCCCCGTATGGGTGTGTTGGGTCGTCAACCCCGGCGATGTTCCTTGATCGCAACCATTGCCGTGCCGCTGGCAACTTTCCAAACCTGCCTCTTGCATAAGAGAAAGGAAGGATATCTACTATCTAGCTAATGATCCTCTTGTCTTATCGGCCAGCTTTTAGCGCTGTAATCTGTCTCGCAGCCATATACATCCCTATCGTCACGTACGGCCTGACATTAATGGGTGTTACTGGGCAAGCTGTATTGAGGCCACTCTCCGTCTCTCTTCCTTCTTGTTCGACTTTTAGCAGATTTCCCTTAGCGGAAATCAGCTATTGAGGTTGAACTCATGACGCGATTTTCGAAAAATTTCTTCAAATGTCAATTGATCCTACCCAGGAGATGACGAAAATGAGGTCTGTTCAAAATTATATATATATATATATAGATAGATATATAGGTAGGTAGATAGATAGATAGGTAGATATAGATATTTATCTGTTAACGCTCCAGCGGTCGCAATTTTTGTTTGATCGTTACCAAACTCGATATTAAATCGTTTTATGTAAATAGAAAGATCAAGTTCGTTAATAGCTGAAATTGGACGAGGATGAGGGGGGGGGGGGGGTTTAGAGGGGGATTTTCGAAAATTCGAAATATCTCCGTTACTATACGTCTGATTAAAACATTGAATAGAACCAATCTTAATGCAAACTAAATTTACTATAAATATTGTTATATACATTTATTTGCTATCTTGAATATTATCCGAGATATTTGCATTTTTTGTAAGTGTGATAACAGACGAGATGAGATCGGCTGAAGTCGATTCTATTCGGGACTTTCCGCCGAAAGCTAGTTCTGCCTGTTCCGTAACTGTTCGGCTCTCGTGAAATTTGTTTAGAGTCTCGTTATTAGTACTGTTATTAGTAGGAAAATTTCTCTATTGTAAAACTTCACGTGAGAAATCTGCTTAGTTTACGCAGCCCCTGCCTGACGGACTTTTATCACTTATGCTCATCTCTTAGTAAATCCTCGCTGCTTTGAAGCGTCGTTGTTTGAGTATTTCATAGACAGATCATTTAACAAGGGGTATGATAATCATGAATATAACAGATTTGTTTACATTTTTATTTTATTTTTTAGAAAAACCTTTCTAAAGCGTCTCACAAATCGTTAATATATCTCAAAATATGTTTTCCCAACTCAATTATCACATATTTATTAAAATTGGACTAAGACTAAGGTAAGGAGGGAACACGAAATAAAGTGAGGTATGGCAGCATTCTGACGTCAACGTCACTCCTCTCTCTCTCTCTCTCTCTCTCTCTATATATATATATATATATATATATATATATATATATATATATATGTATTATATAGGGGCTCAGGTTAGCCATTTGAGTTAAGGCGTTGGTCTTAATCTCTAGTAAACCTACAGTAGCGAGTTCGATTCCCGCCTGGGCAGTAGGAATTTATTTAGGGACGAACTCACTAAATGAAAATCTTGGTCCCACCCTGGATAGAAAAGAGTGGTAACCTGTAGATAACCTGTCCCAAATTACCTTAGCAGTATAGAGTGGACGTAAATAAATAACATCTTTCTCTCCCTACACCCACATCTGTTTTCTGAAATGAATCTTCACTTTTGGGAGAAATGAACCAATTTATATTAAACTAGCTCAGATACCCGGCTTCGCCCGGGAAGTCAATTGAGGCTGAATGGTGATGGTATTTTTTAGCAGGCTTTACATTGCACAATATTTTGACATTTACCCGTCCCAGTGTTTAGGATTGATACCCGTCTTTCCCGTGGATTTGCTAATAATAGAATTATTTGTTCGATAAGGCTTCACAGTCTTCGATATTTTTATATTTCCCGTCTCTTATACATGTAAATATGGTATATTTTTATTTCAGGCCTCCCTTATAACCCCCCTCCCGTTCGAACCTAAAAATTTTAATATAACTTAGAATCATGGAAGAATTAATGCTAATTGACATACCAAGTTTTGTTAAGTTCGGATCAGCCGTTAGTGCCCGCTAAAGTTTTAACGTATAACTCATTTATTCTTAGGTATACGACAAAAGTGTATATAACAAAAGTTACTCCAAATAACAAAATAGACAACTTTTGTTATGTTTATATTTGCGGAAAAACCAATAGGAAACGAAATATCGCTATTTTTAATTTCAGGCTTCCCTTATAACTCCCACTCCTGCCCGTCCATAGAAATGTTGGTATGGCTTATTATAATGAAGGCCTCACTGCTAATACACATACCGAGTTTTATTTAGTTTGGTTGAGTCTTTTTTGGCAAATAATATTGTTGACTCCCGCTATAATTTTTAGCGTATAATGCATTTAAACTTCGGTATACGACAAAAGTGTATATAACAAAAGTTACTCTAAATAACAAAATAAACAACTTTTGTTATGTGCGTATTTGCCGAAAAACCAATAGAAAACGAAATATCGATATTTTTAATTTCAGGCTTCCCTTATAACCCCCACTCCTGTTCGTCTCAGAGAAAATTAATATAGCCTAAAGTCTAAGTTGGGTTAGTAGTAATATACATACCAAGTTTCATAAAATTCGGTTCAGCCGTTTATGCGTGAAAAGGTAACAAACAAACAAACAAACAAACAAACAAACAAACAAACAAACAAACAAACAAACAAACAAACAAACATACACGAAAGAAACAAAATGCAGATATGGTGTCTATGACATGTGAAACGAAAAGTTATCGTGAAATTTCGTGAAAAAAATCAATGTACAGACAGAGGTTACAATTTTATATATATATAGATGAAACTTAATCGTATTTGACACCTGATCGTATGTGAATTTCTTTTACCCATATGAAATCAAGTACATGCAGTTTTCTGACAATTACATTTAGCCTATTTATATTTGAAAGCAATACATGATATCGCCTTACAGTAAGTCGGATTAACAAAGTCATAGAGCATAACTATATATCATTCCATCATAAATAAAATTAGTTCTATATACATTTTTGGTTCTATATAATTTTTTTCCGCCCCTACTCAACGAGGCGGCACAGCAGTCCTAAATTTGATATTTTAACATTCTAATAATACATTCTGGCAAATGGTCCTTGAGTTATGCGAGACACGTAAATTAGTATATCATCATTACAATAATTACTTTACATCATAGACTGAAGTAAAAAAGTATTATCAGTGTCTCCCTGGAAGAGCCGTAGAGACAACATCAATAAACACTTAAATTACATGAGGAGAATGGGTTGTTCGGTTAATTAAAATTATTTTATTATGTTTTCTATATAAGACCGTCGCGATAAACCTGTGACTCAAAATTGTAAACTTGTAATCGTGTATTGTGTGTATATAAATAAAACAAGACGAAAACTGTTCTAACTGTTCATTCAGGCCAATCATTCATAAAAATTAAGTAATATTATTATATATATGCTCTGCTGGATTCAATTTCATTTGACCCCTTCAGAAAATAAAATCAATAACAAAAGTTATAAAAGGAGTCGTGCTTAAAATATAGTTTATCTTTCGATAGGACTTATTCTTAGGCCAGACGCTGAAAGGAATATTCGCTTATAAGTTTACATGTGTATTAGGGGAAACATTTTTTTTAATATTTGTATTCTTCTTAGGTAATTCTGTATCATAAATTTTGCAATTCCAATCCAAGTTGTATGACACCTGAAACCCATGAAAATTCCCATGTTTCTATAACGAATGGTGAATTACTCGTTTAATAACATCAACTTTATTCTACTTCGGTTAATTGGGAGGAGAAATTAAGGATTCTAAAAATTCATATGTCTATAATGAAAATTCTGCACTCAAGTTATAATAGTTGTTCGGTTCTAATATTAGGAAGACATAATGACTTGTCAGTCAACCATAGCAAACAACTCATGACCCGAAAATTGACTGTTTGGGAATTTGTGACCTACTTTTAAAATTGGATCTTGGCAGCTCTCAAAGAGAAAAGCCATACTTGTTGTGATTGGTGTGTATTTGACGTTTGTAAATTGAAATATACAACACAGAAAGCGCAACATAAATTCTTTCTTTACTATGCATAGTGGTTCTATTTTCATTGATCTCACTCTTAAAGATACTTTAAGATTTTTCATAATTTCATTTAGCGATAGCCTCTGACTGGTATACTATCAGCAGGTTCAAAAGACTTTAAAATTCTTAATGGAAAGTTTTTAATGTAGTCTCTCATGTATTGTTGACTGGTTTTTTCTTTCTGATTTTTGGATTTTTTTAAAGGATAATTAACTTTTTAATCACTTCATTATAATAACAGGTATGAAAGATTTTAAAAACCCTTGTAGGAATGTTTAATATTAGCCACAGTAGCTATTACGTGTGGGTGTATCGACATTCTACGATACATTTTACGACGCAAGTGTCTCTGTTTTTATAATGGTAAAATTAGTTTGCAACGCTTAGCCTTGCGTCCGATTACGAATCGTTTTCTGGTATTGAAAATTAGATTTTCTTTTTATATTATTTACTTGTTAAGGTGTTTTGATTTTAATAATCCTGCCTTTAATGCCGAACTTTGGCTGGTTTAATGAAAAGAGGATCCTCTTATTTGGAGGACCTCTCTTATTAGAGGTGCTATCAGTCCTCTTGACTCACCAGCATTACACTTCACCTTTATTTTTATGTGAAATGTTTCTTAAATGAGATAATTAATCTTTATAATAAAAATATCATGCTTTAGATTTATTTTGTGATCATATTAACTAACAAGTTTCACCGTGTTCTGAAATCAGTGAATGGTTTATGTATGGGCGATTTACTTGTCTTTTAGACCTTTTTGGTTGTCTGTATTACCGTAAGGTGTTTGCTTATGGAGTGGAATTTAGCAATTTCTTTTCGCTGTATGCCTATGGAAGTACGGAAAGAGTTAAGCCCAGCCAGAAATAGCTTTGATGAACTGTAGGAAAGCTATCGATAGCTAGTGGTTGGAGTAACTTGGTCGCCTGAGATGTCATAGGCCGAGGGCCTTCAAAGACTGTAGTGTAAATGTAGGAAGAATATTTACTGGGATATTACATTCCGAAATATTGGCTAAAGATGGATTTCATAGAGGAAGGGAGGTTGTCCTTGCCCGTATCCTAATTGGACACACAATATTAACACATAGTTTTTTATTGAAAGGCTTATCCTGCAATTGTTGTAATGTCCACCTTAATGTCTCACATCTTCTCCTTAATTGTAAAAAAGTCCGTCACGCAGGGGCTGCGTAAACTAAGCAGATTTCCCACGTGAAGTTTTACAATAGAGAAATTTCACGAGAGCCGAGCCAGTCAAGGAAACGGCCAAACTAGCTTTTGGCGGGAAAGTAACTCTCGTCCGTTAGGCTCCGAGATTAAATTAAAAACAATTCAATCTCAAAAAAACAACAAGAACACAAAAGATGGACTTACCTTTAATGATAGCAGCGCTCTGAACACTTATTACACCAACACTAGTAACAATAGTACCACAGAATATCTATTATTTGTAAGACTTAATACTTCTGTGAATATTAAGTAAACAAATAAAGGGCAAATCAAATGGTAAGAACCTTCCTGATAGCAAACAATCTGAGTTGTAAACAATCAGGTTAGCCAGCTTTTACCGGAAATAAAAGCAATTACGGAAATATATTTGAATATAAGTTATAAATTTTATTCATAACTATTTATTATATCTAGTACTGTAATTAATAATAAACCAGAATAATTTTAATCACAACCATTCCAAATTTAGGAATCCGGGAAGAATACAGAAAGGGGCGTGCAAAATACGATTCAGACGGTTATGAGATTTTCACATGATTAAGGAAAAAGCAGGTTAGCCAGCGAAGGTTTACAATAGATAAATATACATACAGGTAACACTTCCGTGAATATTAGTGAATAATTACAAACGGCAATGAGAAATCATTCAGTGAATTTACAATATAAGTTAATAGTCCCTACAACGTAAAACAGCTGGATTGTAAACAAACAGGGTAGCCAACCTTGTAGCGCAGTATCGATAGATAGACCGGAAAAACAAACAATTAAAGAAATATATCTGAATATAAAATATTAATTTTATTGGACACTATTTACTATAGTTAGTGGAGTAATTTGAAATGAATCAAAATAATTTCTATCTCAACCAATCATATTTTTGTAGTCCTCGAAAAAGGGGGGGGGGTCAACAGAACGTATTTGTATTAACAAATATCTCGGTTAATACTCATTATACGAAAAATATGTATAGAACAATATTTATAGTAAATGTAATTTGCAATATGATTGATTCTATACAATTATTCGATCCGACGTATAGTAACGGAGATACTTCGAATTTTCGAAAATCCTCCCCTCTAAACCCCCCCTCCCACGGTTCGATTTCAGCCGTTAACGAACTTGATCTTTCTTTTTACGACTAAATTTCGAGTTTCGTAACGATCAAACAAAAATTGCGACCGCTAGAGCGGTAACAGACAAATATATATATATATATACAGTTTTGAACGGGAACAGATTTCCCCTAAGGGAAATCTGCTAAAAATACGATCTTCCAAGAACAGCTTTGAACCTTAAACCGAACTTAAGAGAACTCCTTAGAGACAATGAAGAATATATCAAAAGGCTTTTTGCATTTTTTACTGAAACTTGCTTGTTCCAAGAAATATAGATCCATCTACCCCTAATGACAATAGTAGATGTGGTATATTGTAATAAATAAATAGAAGAGGAGGCGTAATAATTCACTATCAAATGCCTACTTGTTTTCGGTACCAGCAAATACTACTATGCCCGTTCTTGAATTTGAGAGTCTTAATGCGGTTGACTGAAAAGCGAATCCTCCAAAATTACCTCTTTTTAAATTAATTTGAAAAGTATATCTTTAATTGTGCAATTTACGATGCTGATGTAGCGCGAGCCGAGAATAGCCGAGCTGAGCCGAACTATAGGATAGGAAGAGACGTTGCGCCGGTAGTTTGATTGAGTTTGTGTCTTATTAGGACGAGCGGTGGGTTCTGGTCTATAGAGTTCCCCCACCACCAATCTGCACAACTCCCTAACCTAGTTCCAACACTCAGATATTGCTTTTACCTCCCGCCTCCATTCCTCAACCTTTTACCTGCAACACCAGCATATATTAATAGTCCATCGGCTATTCTCTTAGTCAGGGCTGTAAATTTAAATGTAATTTGGACACTTTTATTGTAGTATAATCTTACTATATTTAAAAGACTATTATTATTTTGATTTTTTTAAATCCATTTATTTAATTTGATAGAGAGTTATGGCTGGAAGCTGTCAGTGTGATTTACATGTAATGATTTCTGCTCGAGGTGTTTCATGCTACTACTGCAACCATCTTCTTCAGATGAATAGATTTTATTTTTTTCTAGTAAGCCTAAGAATCATGGTGGGTCTTCCCTCTTCTCCATAGATTCAGATCCACAAGCTGAGTGAAACAAATCATTACATTTGAAAATTCATGAATGGGTTGACAACCTACCGGTGGAATAGGAAGTGGGGTTTTAAATTTAACAATTGTGCAGTCCCAATTAGCCATAGTAGCAAAAAGTGGGTATTACTAAATACTAATAATATATATAAGAATCATACGCTTATGCTAAACGAATTCTATATACACCTGGTTTAGGATACATTTGTAGGAACAAAATCAGAAAACAAAACAAGTGTTTCGACAATAAATAAGTGGGGAATCCAGTAAGTAAATCGGTTTGACAACTAATTTATGCACTTTGATTCTCCTATTTATCAGCGCGTTTTATTGTACCAGGTGGTGGTCCGACCAATTCCCCACCACCGATGTGTGTACTGGAAACAACTCATTTCAGGCCATGATTGGTTAACGAAGACTCGAAAAGCCGTCTATGCCATAATCGGATGAACTGAGCAAAGGCCCGGGTAGGGTAGGTGTTAGAGAATACTAGTTGCTCATCGCACTAGACTGTTCTCATATTGGTGAAAGAGGGCCTGACTATATAGTGCCTAGTAATAAAATAAACGCAGTTTAATAATCCCCCCCTAACCATCCCCGAACACGATTTGGCCATGCTCTGATTGAATTGAAAAGCTCAATCAGTGGTCCATTTACATGCAAAACGATTACCAACTTGTACGTTGGGTGAATATTTTGCAGAGAGCAGCGAGTTTTGAAAAGTAGCAAATGGTTAGTTAAAATACTAAACAATCGACTTAAAAAAAAATTTCTTTTTGTCATAATAAAGTAAATTTAGCCGAAATAAGTGAATCTGATAGTTAAGGTATGTCAGCATAAAATTGGCATTAATAAGTAACAAAGCTTCTGGACTCAAATTCAAGGCAATTGAAGATTGACTGATTGTTTTGTGTTAATTAATTTTATCACAACCAAGCACGTCATTGTCTGGTTGTGATAAAAATAGTTTCCTGTCATAATAATAAGTTTACATGAACTTTCAGTTCATTACTTACTTATACTAATAGTCTCCCAATCTGCAATAATACACGTAAAGTAAGAAGTAATAATATTAAATATATTACTGAATTTATTTTTGGAATAGAGATTAACCCTCTTGTGTAGAAGTTAATATCGTTTCCCATCTAAATATAATGGTTGTACTATCTTATTACTACATAATATGACTCAATTCTGTCCAATTTCATGTCAATTTACTCTTTACAATTTTTCGACTAAACTAATATTAAGGAGGCATTGATAAACATAAATTTGTACTTCGAATTATAGCTTCATGCTCAGTTAGACTTTCATATTGCCTTACTTTTTACCTTGGGAAAGTTCATTGACGTAACAGTTCATTAAAGCCCTTTGAGCCGCTTTTAAAAAACATAATTAGCGAACGGGTGGTGAGACTTAGAAGAATTCCAATTTTGCTAACAAGTCTTAGAATAACCTGATACACGAAAACAATTTTGCCCCGTATTTGTTTCATTTATATATTCTAATCACTTGCTACACCTGGGGTCCTGGTATCAGCAGATTTCAAAAAACAAATACTCTTCTCGATATTAGCGAGTTGTCGTACCTTATAAATTTGTCTTTAATTCTGAGTTGCTTGGTTGCTTCCTGTGGTAGAGTCCATACTCCTTTCTATCGCATTTATTGTGGTGGTGAAAAGAGAAATCTGCAAGCCACGACTCAAGGATGGTAATGCCAAGTTACCCCAGCCACATTATAAAACTTCAGCCACTTTGCTTTCTAAAACCTGTTGATTCAATTAAATGGGATTTATTTGGCAAAACGTTACTTAGTTGGATCCGAGGATTGTTTCAGACATCTTAATAATACACTTGTATTCTAAATTTGTACTTCCTATATCCTTTTCAAGCGCCCTTTTACCACGCCATGCACTCAATATTTGAAATATTGTAGCAACTCTAGAATTTGGTTGATATTAGTATTGCTGCAATCTAACCATCTGTTATTCCTAAAAGCGTGCAGCTTTATTGGCCTAAATGCCATTCACCACCTCCACCTACACATCGATTCAATTATGGTGAAGGCTGTTCTTAAACCAGATGAACGATTGCTTCCTTTATTGCGAATTGACAGGCTTATATTTCGTTTGCCACATTCAGAATTTCTTTGTATAAAGTTAATTCTAATTCTTTTGAAATATGATATCAACTTTGAACAAGATCTTCGTTGATCGATCTGACTTACTAGCAAAGATCACTTCGCAATAAGCACATATTACTTTCAGTGAAAACCACGTATAAAGCTCGATGAAACATCGATGCCACAAACGTTTGGGGGGAAGAAATTTGGCTCTTGGATGATTGTTGTCTTTCCCCCCCCCCCTGATGTTATCTTTTTTGTAATTCGGTATTAGGAGGAAATTTTCACGTCGTCTTTGTCCACTTACAACTTGCTAATAGTGGAATTGTATAGAATTCTGCCTGCACATACGTCCTACATTTCTTAGGCGAAATAAAATAATCCACTGCGAGGGTCTTTCTCCAGTGGTGATTCAAACTGCTCTTCCGAGTAATTGTACAAGTCTCCTAATATATAATATATTGCCTGGCTAAATATGGTTCTTTGTGTATATCATTATTATCCCATTGAACCACAATATTAAATTATATATATATACTCGGTTAGGTCGCTTTTTTTAACGTGCCTATGCGTCAATCTCTTCTTTGAAAACCTTTGACGACTATTTTTCTACCCGCTTGACTGTGATTTGTCACGGGCAACACGGTCTTGCATTTATAAGTCCTGCCTTGTAAACATTTTCTTGCTTTCTACATACTTTCTTTTACACGTTAATCTCCTTCTAGCGGAAATCCTCCTGCCAATTAAGTCGACAGTGTCGATAATCGATAAGTACGGATGAGCTGTTCTCAGAATGTTCCGGCTAGTGAAACGATAGTCGTCCACAGTTCAAAGCTTTATAGTCAATGTAGTGCCTGTGTCTTGCGTCTCTCCATCGTCATGTGCTGTTCGGCTCTCGTCCGCGTTCTCCGAGACGTCAGTGTAACTGCCACAGGTAGGACAGGCAATATATTAGAGTTTTACCGGCTCCAAGGGAACAGTGGTATACCTCCCGCCATATAATTCCAACGAGGTCAACATCAGGCCAAGACAACTGTACCAATGAGGTCCAAGACATCAAGAGTGGTCATTAACTTTCATTATTATTATTGTTGTCATATCTGTCGGTGAATACCATCGTTACTGGCTGATGATCGAGTGCGTCTGGCAAGCGCTTTCGATGCGAAGGCACCATCTTCAAGCCGTCTAATGTTGTACTCATTATTATTTTTTACCAAAAGGCATTATAAAAATATAATTGACATTTTCTGTAAAAATATAATTGATTATTTTATTCTGAAATCAAATTTGGTTTGTTTTTACATTGATGCAATAGAATTGAGTTGTTAGAACACGCCTATTTGGTTGGAACCTTCTGTAGTTAGATCCGTCATCCTCTCCATCACACCACACATCCTCATTGTTGAAAACTCTTGCACTGTTGAGTCCACGCTATTTACATCAAATATTAAGATGATACTGCCCCCGGCCTCATACTACTTAAAATTGATAAACGGGGCGAACTATAGACTATGATCATGATGTCTGAGACGTATGGAAAGAGAAATCAGGAAACAGAAAGATGGTTGGCGCCGACTCCCACGGTGGCGCCTTCTCTCTTCGCCTACGCTGCGCCACGACCACAATCTCTTGACACACTTCGCTGTTATTGCGCACAAACTCGATAGACAACAAGCAGGTGCTCTCTGAAATTGCATAATTTCACTGACGATGAAATCGCCTGCGTGTGAACATCCCTCGCCATTCTTCGCTATGTTTTTGGTGTATATCTCAAACACAAATAAATTCACAAAGCTAGTTTTGTAATCTCTTCAGAACACAGGTCTTCTTTTACTTCGTGAGACGTATTTTGGGGGAGTACGGGTATTGTTTTATTCAGACACTAATCCACATTGAATTTAGAAGATTTGCCTTAGTTGGCAAATCGCTTATTTAGTTCGTGCTCATCTCGCGATTTTTGATACAACACACATATGCACTTGCATACCGTCTATACAAAACATAACTCATTTTCGTGTTCTAATAGGTTTGATCAATTTCAAGAAATTTTTTTAAAAATTGTCATATTTATACAAATACACACACACACACACACACACACACTTGGGCCGAGTTTATAGTTATGGATCTCCTTGTTTCGGATATAGCCACTTTCCGCATTAGCAAATATAATTGTTTTAAAATATGGTTTATTTTGGAGGAACAAGATTATAATTGTTCTAATATTGTTGTTCTTCGGGACTAAATCGTAAGGTTCGTCGTTGAAAATGAGTCTATGAACAAAAAGAAACACTTTTTCACATTTTTCTTCTGTACACTATAATTTGCGCAAATGCCATTCAAAGTATACAACATACATTTATTTATATAATTTTGTGTGAGCCATAAAGATAAAAACAATGGTAAAATTAAGATCATAACAATAACAAAATTAGCTTATAATAAAAGTATGATCCCAGGAACGTTGATTTAAATCATGAAATTAAAAGTTAAAATTAATAATAGAAGAATAAATTTTAAATTCTCAATTATAACGATAATCCATTGAATTGTTATCAAACATTGCATTGATGAATTTATAGTATTATTAGATAAAAACGCAAATTATTTACTTAATTAACTCATTATTGCATGTATTGATGTGTTTTATCTGTAGTACGCGTTTTGGGTAAAAAGGTGTATTTTTTAAATGTTGTTTTTGGGTCTGCTGACCATATTCGCCTTTATTCATATTTTTTTTTCCAAACAAACAGAGAGAGTATTGCTTTGGTGAAATATAACAATATAGCCATTCATTATATTTTAATTACTTTAGAGTTGTCGAAACGCTTGGATGATACAAGACTAGGAAGGATCGAAAGTAGGATGATGTGTGTGTTTATAAACAAAGGGAGTGTTAGTTGTCTATATTTAAGAGGTGAGTTGCTCTTCCTCTTCATAGAGGTATTTCAAGCACTATTACACTCCCCTCCTGTGACACTCATCACTTTCACATCTCACGGCGTTCCTATCTCTTCTGGCCCTTTGTTCTGCACTGCGATACACAACGCATATGGGATATTTCATTTCCTTTATAATTATAAAAATTCGACATGACCGTAAGTGAATTATTTACAATAAATAATAATAATTCTGAAAAAGTTGAAGTTTTATGTTTATTAAAGTAAGTAAAATATGGTTTTTCTTTTCTTTTTTTAGGGAGAGGGGTCGCGAGTATTTAAGAATTTTCTTATTTAAATGATAAGATGCTCGTGACACCAAAACAAATGAGTCAAAACATTTATTTGTATACAGTTCTAAGTAGGTCACAGCTGCGATGGCAATTTTCTGCCTGCGTCTTATTTTGTCATGTTGCTTATAGTCAAAATTACTTAAGACTAAATCCTTGAGTTATCTCATTGTAATATCTGTATTATGAAGGAAAATCAGCTTTGCATATCACATTACTCTGTCGAGGTGAAATCTTATCTCCAACAAAGTAATAAGATTGCTATATCTTGCATGATATCAGCAATAAAGATACGGCTGTAAATATTTTAATAGTAAATCCAAGTTTATTTTATCCTTAACATGCTTTGAAACTACCAGAATAGACTAGTTCCAGGGGAGAAACTGAAATTGAGGGGGGATTTTAAAGCTGTGCAGTTTATATATATATATATATAAAATTGTATTTGTTCCTATATCTCATCCATTTGAAGTATCTTACACAAGGAATATATAAATTATTAAGAGATAATAAATTACGATTTTACTATAAACACATTAACAATAATAACGTTAAATAAAAACATATAAAGAGAAAATTTTGAGCCTTAATACAATAATTATTTATTATTCGTAATACTTTAAGAGTAGTTGTTTTTTATCAGCAGAAATAAATATTCAGCCTATTAACCTATTAATTGTGTTAAAAGAATGTTCTGCAAATATTTTAAGAGCATTTAAAACCATAAGCATATTTTAAGAGTATTTTACAAATAGCTTATCTTCTTCAAAACTAGATTTTTGTCTTTCAATGCCCTATTTTAGTTTTTGTCGCTCGTTAGTCATTACTTGACAATCGTATATTAAATGTTGACGTGCGTTGCGTAGTTGTGTAACCACAAGAGCAAGTATTGTTGTATTATATGTTGAATAGGTGGTAATTGGGAATCTTTTGAAGCAGACTTGGGACCTTTATCTGCAAATTCGTTTCCCAAAATGTTCAGAATTGGTTTTAACCCTTGAAAAATATATGTTGATATGATTTAGTTCTGATTTTAGGTCTCCCATTCGTGCTGTTAATGGGTCATATGTTTTACGGTTCTTTAATTTTTGTATCTTTACTGTACTGTCGTTGTGTTTACAGAGTGTTTTATGTTGTGTATGTTCAGTTTGTATATTTTGTAAGGTTTTCAGTATAGGTTACTTTTCTGCTTCAGTGTTGGTGCAGTTGTGTCCCAGTCTAAATTTATGAATCTTTGTCAATTCTTAATAAATGAATATTGCACATGCAATGTATATATTTCTGTTATTCAGCACATATACGAAATTAAATTTACTACAAGGTTAATTATATAACTTTTTCCGACTCAACTCATAATAACGGAGGTATTTCGAATGTTCGACACTAAACCCCCATCTCGATTTTAACTATTAATGAACTTGATCTTTAGTTTTACAAAACACATTTAATTGTCGAGTTTGTTAACAATTATCAAACAATAGTTACGATCGCTGGAGTGTTAATAGGAAAATATATTTATCTATCTATATACATACACACACACACACACACACACACACTATATATATATATATATATATATATATATATATATATATTGTAGCATATGCTATATGGTTGCTAGGTGATGAAACCTACTGTTACTGTTACCTTGTTAATAAATTAGTTTGGGTTATGGCTTTACACAATGAACTTTTAGTTATTAATACTATATATATATATATATATATATATATATATATATATATATATATATATATGCGTGACGAACTTTTTATTAAATTAAAATCCCTTTAGCCCATCTGTTGGTACATACCACGGTAGTATGATGTATCGTCCTCACAATATTATCACAAGTCAAACACGACAGCTTCATTTCGTTTTCATTCAGAGCCAATTCCTTATTTATATTACGTTAGTAATGAGATAAAATTGATAATAACGTTTCTTATTTACGTTTTATCTTATCGTCTCACACACAACCTTACTATCACACTAATGATGAGAACTGCTCGTGTCTATTATGCAATTTTTTTTTTCAAACTTCAAGCCAGTACAGTTATAACATGAATCCGATTGGTATGTTTTTGCTCTATTTGTCGTGATATAATTAATTTGTACTACATACAGTGTGGCGTTTAAGGCATTTTTCTGCTGACCTGAGTTTATAACTGGTTGAGTTTATCACAACCTTACAACCTTGTATAGCACATAATACTAAACGCATCGTTGTAGGCACGTGGTCTGGATCAGTTTTTATATATCTTTCATTTAATGGTTACTGGCCTATGTAGGAGAAATAACCCCCTCGTTTTTATTAATATTTCATTAAACCCCATAGTATAATTTAGATTATTTCTTCTCTGGATGTAAACAGGATTCTTCTGTATTGCATTCGACCAATAATAACGGGCCTTACAGAATCATGATGATAAGTAATGCTCTCATGAATATTCTTTGTGAATTCGATTAAAAAACTGTTCAAAATATTTTATATATATATATATATATATATATATATATATATATATATATAAAATATGTTTAAAATATTTATTTCTCTGCAGATTCATTTGATGGAGTAGTTATGGTTCTTATTAAAGTGTTGTCATTACATTTTATTATATATTAAATAAATTGTTCCACTTTGCGATTAATCTTATGTAATGCATTAGTGATTTTCTTTATTTATCTTTATTTCACTTGGAAGCCAATCACCTCAATTGCCTAACTCTATGAATAAATAAAAATGCACTGTAGAGTCCTTTAACCTTCCCAGATTTAGTGGCATTTAATATTCTGTTTCCACTTCTGCCGATTGGGAGGCTTCTTCCTTATTGAATAAAGAGGGCAAATAAACATTTGCCAAGTGCTTTATATCCTTCATTAAGAGCATTAAGTGAGAACTGTAAGGAGGAGTACTTTAGGAACCGTCTGAGATAACGTTGTTTGTGTTAAGAGATAATGCTCAATAAATATAGAAAATTTTGAGTGGCTAGTGCCTTATAAAAGTGTTCTTTGACGTAAATGAAATGTTATTATTATGAATGCACATATATAGCGATTAAGATAAACTGACGAACACAATAAAACCTTCATGATGTGGAGAAGTACCTCATTTTTATCAACAATATCCACGTTACCAGAATCATAGCACAGTGCAGACTTTCATCGGGCAAGACTCACAAAATATATTGGAACGGCAGTGCATACAAGCTTAACTGTGAGGAATTATGCAGCATTTGCAATCTGTATGAAGAGGAAACACTCCACCATTTCTTCTTCCGCTGCCCTATGTATAGCCACATCAGAAATGCATACATCTCCAAACATATTAATCCTACTGATTCACCAAATACACAGCTCAAGCAATTGTTCACAATAGAAGACAAATCTAAGGCACTTGATACCTATAAATTTGTTATAAATGCCCTTAAAGTACGAGCTTTCATAATGTTTGATTGATTTATCACTTCCAACACAAGTTGTAAATATTTCATTTATTATTATAATTATTTATATATTTTATTTATCTATTTATTTCTCATAATTAATATTGTGCCTTCGGAACTGATTGATGATTTAGAAGAACTGTCTCTTTATTTTGTCTATTACTATACATATATATTTATTATATTTACTTATTATTATAATTTCATTTTATTATATTATTATTTTTTATTTATTTATTTATTTTTCTTTAATATAAGCAGATTAATGAAATTTTATGTTCTCGTTTATTTTTGTTTTCTTTTCTTTCTTTCTATTTCTTTATTCTTTATTTTAATTTTTATTTCTATTAAATTAAGATTAATTATGTATCAAATTTGAAGATCACCCAATGTTGAGTAAGCTATTTTTACTATAATGTAATTCTTTGTTTATTGATATACTAATTATAGCCAAATTATTTATTATATCAATCACCAATATTATATGTATTACTTTAGAGAAGTATTGTACCTAGCTATGTGTTTTAATTTTTCTTCTTTTTTTTGTAAATATTCGGACCCCCTGTAAAAAGTTTATACTTAAATACAGAATTTTTATCTATCTATCTATCTATCTATCAATAAAACCTTCATAAGCAACATGAAACGGATGAAGCGAGATCACTATAAAACAGAATTTTCTCCTTGAAACTATAGTATACAATAGTTAGAGGTAATATTTTTTCTGGCTGATTATTGCAAGTATTTAAATAACCCCATCGCAATAAATCTACCTACACAGATGTTTTATGGGATTTTCTTTTGTATTTCGTATTTTTATTACACGGAAATGAATTTAACTCGGTACTATTAATCATTCCGGTGTAGTAATCTGTTAATAGTTTTTATATAATATAGAACCACCGTGAATTGAGTTTGTTAAGTAGACCAGTAAACAAAATAATGAATATCTCCATTTTATACATTTGATCGAATAGTAAGTAGTAGTAATTGTATCATTTTTAAGGCGATTAAAGATAAAGAAAAACATGCAAACTATACTACACACATTTTCTGTGTTCTAATAGGACAGATATTTATACATAATGATTGTACATAATTGCATCCACTTTAATTTCATTGGACCTAACTTTAAATTAGCCCGAAGTAGGCCTAAATAGAAATGTCTCAATAGGTCCATCTAGTGTGTTTGCGTTTTCCTCTATTGCTTCTAACTGTGCTTTCATTGTTGCTCGCGGCAAATAATAAAATGTGAGTTGGTATTCTGGCAGGTGGAAGTGACTTCCATATTTATGGAGCCAGTCCAGCTCCAAGAGCCGTCAGGTCAACATCCAAGATCTTCGAGCACTGACGATGATGCACTGCATCGAAAGCGCTCTGACGCTTTAATAATTTGTTATAGTGGAAGCGTAGCCAATTCTCTCATCCTATCTAAATAAATTGTGACTTCCCTCGTAGCCTCTTGTAATATCATATCGTTCTCTTATTTGTTCTAATTTTTAACTGGGAATTATATTACGAGTACCTTAAAATATGCTATAAGCTCCTTTACAGATTCTTGGAAGTGTTAAAGTTTAATAATGTGCCTTTTTCTTTTGTTTCAGCATGGCTCCTCCGGCCGACCCTCGGACGAGGCGGTTGACCATACCACCGTCCTTATTAAAATGGATGGTAAATATTAAAATATATAAAATAATACGATAGTGTTGTGGAAAATCAATTTTTGCGCCTTTTTCAGGCTAAATATGAATTATTTTATCAGTAGGATTGTTATAATGACATTTCTTCGTGGAAATTACTCAGTAATGAGCTGTACGTAGTTTGCTTAACTAACCTACAATGAAAACGATGTAATAAATCCTGTTAGGTCAGTAATGAATGTAATTTGAAAAATATATTTCAATATATATGAACCCTGCGTTTTTAATACTGGTGGATCAACTCAAATTTATTTCGATAATAATAATTTCATCTGAAGTATGACTCAATACATAATACCAAGAGATTTTGTTAACTCAAGAAGAGGGCTAAAAAGACAACATTCATTTTTCTGGCGCAAAAACTAAATGTTTGATTTCCTTTACATATATGTTCCAAGAATTCCTCTGAAATCTATTGTTGAGTCTGAATGTAATACCTTTTTTTAAAGATTTCTAATCACAAATTTTGAAAAACAATCAGACTGTAACTCCGAGAGAGTTAGAAAGGACGAAATTAGGAATAAAAGACACACATATCAAAGGATACAACGAAACGGCAGAATACAGTTGTATTAAATGAATGCAAACTACTCATTAATTCTATTACTTTGGATGTTAATCCCACATAGAACTTACCACTCATCCAATACTTTCGTAGCTATTGTACGAATTTGCATGAAAACTTTAAAGGCAATTTTAAATTCATCCTGAAATTCCTAAAGTACTACAAAAAGAGGTATAAATTCGAATTATGATATATGCTCTGAAGGTTTTATATTTGGAGCTCTATGTATCGATGTTTGTTTTATTAAACAATTCGCCTCATTGCAATTCCTTTTCCAGTAAGTTTAAAAAAAAATGATCATGATTTAAATTGTAACTACTTTTTATTTTTTAAATTGTCCCTCACAATAAATATTTCCTTCGTCTCTGTTGTATCATGAATGTTTGATAAAATTTAATGTTGGAATTAAGTCTAAACTTACAATTAAATATTACGAAAGCTATGTTTCGTAAACGGAGAAAATATTTTAATACCTAGAAGGTTATTTGTGGAATAACGCTGGGGCCTTTATTCATCAATGCCAATTAACTGCTAATCTTCATGAATAAAATAATCGTCTCCATTAAAACCTAAATACCTTTGAAAAGGTGATAATTACATAATTAGGATAAATATTCCTTTCAATTCGTCCTCGTCGTAGTTTGAATAACTTTTGGACAGATCTAAAGATTAAATTATCTTCCATTGAACTTAGTAAGTGTTTTATGCTTTTAGAACATTTCCTAAAGAACTGTTCACTTGACAAAATTTCTAAAATATTTTTTCAGTTTTTCCCAAATACAATATATACATATATCTCTCCCCGGTAAATCTCTCGTTTAATATGCATAACGTTTGTCACAATCTTTTGTACTTACTAAATTTAGAACATAAGTTTCTTTATGAAACCTTTCGAAATGACTCAATAAATTGCAGTTAGTAGATAAGGTGGTTGAAGTTCTGATATGTTGCAGAATTTTCGATTCTATAATGGAAAATTCTGAGAGAAATCGGAAGATGGCAAACTATAATACATTCCTAGTCAATCTTAAGTTTACGAATTAGGGCTAGGTTGCGGATGTGATGGCGTTTGCCTTTACTGTGTCCCCAAATAAAGCTTATAATCTTCTTACTACCTGTTCACATTTTTTACAGAGTCAAAATTGAATTTAGGGGGACTTGAATCTGTAGTAGACCTGGGATGTTCCATTGTCATTGTTCAAGTTAAAAAAAGAAGAAGTTAAATCACCTTATTTTTGAACCTATCTAACTGTATTTAAAATGTAAATCTACACAGGTATATTTAACTGTCAGTTGAATAAATGGTATTTTCTTCATTCCCTTTCTAGACTCTTTGTAAAATATAGTCTTAATAAAAGTTCAAATGATACCAACGACTATAAACGTAATCAAATACGTTAACGAAGTATCAAGTTAACTGCCATGACTGGCGTAAGGGAGGATCAAATGCTTTTCGCGGAGGAGTAATGGAATATGAAATTAGTTTAGTTTAGAGCTTTGTAAAGATTAGTAGATTATATTAGTACACACAAGGGAGATATGTCGTCGTTATGAAAACGAGAACGGTTTCATTTAGTCAGCTGCTCCTGTAACCTCCTGGAAGAGGCACTTCAAAGGAAACTGGGATCTGAATATTATAATGTCTTTGGAAATAAATTTTCAGGAGAAACTGTTTGTGTTGCTAAGGTATTTTAAATACCTTTTACCCATAAGAGTGAGGATCTGTAATAGGACTAGGATAGTTAAGATGATCCTTTTGATGAAATGCATATCTGATAGGATAGGGAAGACCCTGAAGAAGTTCCGTAAAGATGAAAGGTATTTCTGATGACAGAAAGAGAAGCTTCAGCTGACAAAGCACGGCTTTGCCTGCAACAAAGTAAGTTAATAATGTGCTTTCTTTCTTTTCCTACCCCCTCCCCACCACATCCCCTCCAAGAGGAGAGCGGAAGGCTGATAGGGTCTCTTCTAATATTCATTTTACAAAGCGGCTTCCATTTGTATTAAGCTCGGTAAGCCGGAGTTGTGCATTAAAAAGCTTTCCTCCCACCCCTGAGTTTTTTTGAGGCTGAGGTCGGGATAAGACCGTGGAATCAAGCTAAGTTCTGTTGAGGAGGGTGGCCGCGTCATGCATAAGCAATAGGCCACTCGAGTGCTTCACTCCGCTCTGAGCGAAAAAAGTCTTTAACCACCTTTACCCTTAGCTTTTTAACTTTTGTCGTTAGTTCATTTTCCAGTATGAAGGGACGACGTCCTTTATCACGGATATAAATCAGTTAGGGCTCACAGAATATTACCCTCTTGTTCTTTTTATTTCTAACCAACACGTTTTATGTCCTACCTGTTTGTAGTGTACAGAGAAATTTAATTGATATAATAATTATAAAAACATTTTTCAAAGAGAGATAGGCTTAGACTTTTTATTGTACTAAAATTTAAACAGTGAAGTACACACCTGGAAAATGGTTGATGGTGGTATACCAAGGATTTGATGCCCTAGGTAACGAAATGTCTGTTACTTCTGGGGCTAAATATGTACCTTTATAAAGCTTACGTGATCTGGGTCAAGCAAACTGCAGGTTATTTTGTTTATCATGAATAGATCTAAGACCAATCGTTGCCTTGGAGCTTATGTCTTAAAACATTTAATAATTTTAATTTGGTTCTTCAAAACCTCCACGACTTTTAAGTGTTAAATATTAGTTTATAACTTGTAAACGTACGTTATAAAAATAATTAACTCCAAGTATAATATATTGATCCATTTAAATTCCTAAAACTAACCTCGATTTTGTGTGCATACAACTTTTACTTCTACTTTGAGGAATAGAACAGGCCCACCGCCCAGAGGCGAAGGTTCGAATTTTCCTAAGTGTGCTTCACTTAGTTTGATATACACATTAAACATTAGTAGATCGATAAATGCTCAGTTGCATTTGTTCAATTTCTTTTTAGCTGTTGTTTACTGGCCCGAGGGCCTGTCCGCCCTTTCAGACGTCCCAGTCCAGCTCTGGAATAAAACTTACCAAATATTCTGTATGTGACATGATATTTTCATGTGTCGATCATCGACAAATTATCTTTATTATGGAATTATTATAAAGCGTTTATTAAGGATTCGTTTAAGCAATCCATGAATTCACTATGTCTTGATGAGTTTCGCCATGACTTCTGTACGCTCCTTCCATAAATCAAAAACGACTATCCTTAGAATGTCGAAATTTCTTATTTAGGGCATTTGTAGCATCCAGTTGTGCACCACCCCATTTTATTGAGCTTGACTAAGGGGAGAAACCGTCTACAGCAGGGTAAAAATACAACATTGCACATTTTGTGTACATATTAGAGATACAGAAGATTTCTTTAGGACCATTTCTCTTCAGCTTTTTTGAAGTGCATAAATGAAGAAGGACGCATTATCGAACATTTGTAAATACTAGATGTAAGCATTGTGGTACAAAGAAAAAAACTAGTTTTTGTTGTTTTTTTTACATGAAACTATACAGGTCGAAAAATGTTTCATTTTACAAATAACTACAACGTAATTAATTTAAAATAAATTAATTCTAAGAAGGTTTTTAAAATTAAACCTTTTTTTGGATTCATTCAAGAATACTTTTTCGCAAATAGTTTCGTTTGAATACTTTCTTTTTAATTTCAGAATCCATTCCATTTCCCGTAGACTTGTTTCAACGTTTATTTTGTTGACTACAACTTTTATGTCACAGCATTTTTCAATAAAATTTGCCGTTTCTGAAATAAAGAATTTTGCATTTTATGGCTAAAGGATGCGTCAAATAAAAAATTTCACCGTTATAAAGTCGTTTTAAAATTTGATTTCCTTCAAGAATCTGCTATAAAAAGTAGCGCAATCCCTGGGAAATTTTAAAGTTATGGTTACTGGAGAAGGCTACGAGGCTGAATATGGACTGAAAGGATTCTTCACGGGTCCCGATTATGGCACACCAATTCTCAGCTTTGTATTAAAATAATTGGAGATTTAACGGGGGGGGGTGGCAAGGGAATTTGGGACACCCTGTATATATATATATATATGTGTGTGGGTGTGTGTGTGTGTGTAAAATTTTGAATGGCCTCATTTTCGTCACCTACTAAGTAGGGTCAATGGAAATTTAATGAAATTTTTTAATCGCTTCATGATTGCAACCTCAATAGCTGATTTCCCTTAAGGGAAATCTGCTAAACCGGAAAAAAACAGTAATACAATTTTTAGTGTCGTATTTCCCACAACTAGACATTCGATATCCTGTTCTCTGGGAATCCTAAACTTCCTGGACTATATTTAAGGTCATTAAACCGAAACCTCTTGAAATGTTAAAATAATTGCTATTACCGCTTCCTTTCAAATAATTTCCTGTTTCCTATGAAATTATCTTTGTGGTGGGCAGTTTAAGTACTAGCCGATGATTTACTAAACTAATTAACGCTTTTCTGATTAACGCCGGAGCTATCATCTGGGGTTATAAGGGAAAAGTTTTTTCTTATGATTAGTATATTCCATAAATAAGTTAAATTTTTAAGACATTTACACTTGTGATTATATACATTGTGAAATTCTGAGTAAAATAAAATTTTATTATACTTTTGCTGAAAGTAGAATAAAATAGAAGAGACACTTTATTAATACATATATTAATAAAAGAATCTACCCGGTTTGCTGACTATACACCATACCGTATGTTGTTAGGATAATAAATTATTCAACATATATTTTTGAGTTTACTGGTTTATTTTGAGGCTATTTTATTAATAGGAATACAATTATAAAGCATAAGGATGATACAAATGTAAAATTACATAAAATAAATAATTCTAAAATTAAATAATAAAATACTAACAAACTGAACGTGATTAAATATTTTTTCAGTCTATAAATATGATAATCTGATTCGATTATCGAATCGCATCAATGTACAACAGAAACAGTAAATAGGTAGTTAACTCTCCAGGTATTAGATTGCGCAAAAAATGTCATATTATAATTAACATACGTCTCATATCGAAGGTAATTCAGGGTTGGCTTATATAATATTGTTGCGAAAATTAAATAGATGAATAATCCTTCAGAGAGAGAGAGAGTCGCGTATTTGGAGAGTGTGACGTAGATCAAAGAGACCGATAGAATGTTCTAGGTCTGACCAGTACCTTCCAGCCAGACGTCGAATGAACTAGACAATTCCCCTTTGATGTATGCCGCCTCCCTATAAAAAGGAGCTCGGGCCAGCCGTGAGTCAGTTTATGCTCAGCGATATTGATGGTCACATCAGTGCTACAGTGCGACTTAGTGCAGTGCGGTAAAGAGTTTTTATAAGAAGAACAGTGTTGTGCCGTGACTGTAAGTAACAGTTTAGTGCCGTGTTTAAGACAGTGCAGTGCCGCGAAGTAAAGGACAGTGCAGTGCCGCGAAGTAGAAGACAGTGCAGTGCCGCGAAGTAAAGGACAGTGCAGTGCCGTCTTTCTGTGAATTTCAGTGAATTATTGGACTGTGACTCATTGAAGAACAGTAACGCTATCAGTGTATACTGTGAGTAGTGACTAAGAATAACCACCAAGTTTATTGTGCATTGTGAAATAAATTTTGCAGTGATAAAAACTGTGAAACTTGCGAGTATTTAATTTTGCAATCCAAAAGAACTCTTATTAAAAACGTTTATTACTGATTTTGGTAATTTACAAAACGTAACAATATTAAACATTAAACTTGGAGCGATTTATGCGATGTAACTGATTCTGGAATTGTAACTTACAGAGATAGAATTCTAGAGAGGCGACTCTCCGTTAACATCCTCTGGATACAGCTGGTGAGGCAGATAGCAGCTCTTTTAACCAGTTCGGAATCTCCAATTAACCAAATTAAATTATACCGACCAAAAGTATATGACTGAATTATGAGAAAGCATTGCAATTACCCTGTTTGGATCTAAATTCAATGAGCGTCTAGAGATCTAACCTGTAACGACTCGACCCACTTGTTAGAGTTAGCCCCGCCTTGGTGAAGCACCTCACTCATCCTCTCTTGTGTATGTCGGTTACTTCCGGCTATAATAGGTAGCTTTACCTAGGTGAGCAGCTCACCATACCCCTCTTCTCTGAACTACCGTTTACTTCCGGTTATAATAGGTAGCTTTACCTAGGTGAGAAGCTCACCATACCTCTCCTCTCTTAACTACCTTTTACTTCCGGTTATAATAGGTAGCCTCTCCTAGGTGAGCAGCTCACCATACCCCTCCTCTCTTAACTACATTTTACTTCCGGTTATAATAGGTAGCCTCTCCTAGGTGAGCAGCTCACCATACCCCTCCTCTCTTAACTACATTTTACTTCCGGTTATAATAGGTAGCCTCTCCTAGGTGAGCAGCTCACCATACCCCTCCTCTCTTAACTACATTTCACTTCCGGTTATAATAGGTAGCCTCTCCTAGGTGAGCAGCTCACCATACCCCTCTTCTCTGAACTACCGTTTACTTCCGGTTATAATAGGTAGCCTCTCCTAGGTGAGCAGCTCACCATACCCCTCCTCTCTTAACTACCTTTTACTTCCGGTTATAATAGGTAGCCTCTCCTAGGTGAGCAGCTCACCATACCCCTCCTCTCTTAACTACATTTTACTTCCGGTTATAATAGGTAGCCTCTCCTAGGTGAGCAGCTCACCATACCCCTCCTCTCTTAACTACATTTTACTTCCGGTTATAATAGGTAGCCTCTCCTAGGTGAGCAGCTCACCATACCCCTTCTCTTTGAACTACCTTTTACTTCCGGTTATAGTAGATAGCATCTCCTAGGTGAGCAGCTCACCATAGTCTTCCTCTCTTAACTACATTTTACTTCCGGTTATAATAGGTAGCCTCTCCTAGGTGAGCAGCTCACCATACCCCTCCTCTCTTAACTACATTTTACTTCCGGTTATAATAGGTAGCCTCTCCTAGGTGAGCAGCTCACCATAGTCTTCCTCTCTTATCTACATCTTACTTCCGATTGCAATAGGTAACCTTTCCTAGTTGAGTAGCCCGCCATACACTTCCTAATTTATATGAGTAGCTCACCATACTCAGCCTCTGTTATTTGTATCTTACTTCCGGTTATAATTGATATCCTATATAATCACTTAAAAAAATTTACACTCAAAGAATAATTAATAGAAATTATAAAATTTAAAACCACTAATGCAGCGTAACTTCTATAAATAAATACATTAATAAAAGATATTTGAAAGTAAGAAAAGAAATAATTTCCCGAGGCCGTAGAGGATGAAGAGAGAAAACTCTTGCAAGGAGCGTTAATTTCTCAAAGGAATTATTAGGGAAGCGCCTATTGGGAGTTTTAAGGAAGAGAGAGTTTTAGAGCTGGGCATAAAGGAAAAAGAGTTTATGATAGATCCATAGGATGGGATCAAGGAGCGGGCAGAAGTAAGGTGAAGGAGTAAGTTTGTATAGAGTATTATCCCCCTTCCCTGGCTATATTCTAGAAGTGTTGAACCCCTCCCCCCCCCTCGCTATATTCTAGAAGTGTTGAACCCCTCCCCCTTCTGTAGCCGGTCGACTCTGCCCACTTGTTGCCCTTGCTCTGGTAAATAAACCACTAGCACTCCGACCTCCGGCTATCTACAGGGGCCTTTCAAGTCGGGTTCCGAGGCCTGGTTTACCCAGCCTGGATTGGCTCAACTATAACCCCACCGATACTTGGAGTTTACGCAGCTATTCCTGTTGAACAGATAAAAGGCAACTTCATTTGAGATAATGGGAAATTCTGCTGGAGCACCAAGTAATACCAATAAAAGGAGCTACATAAAAATTCCAAGTCAATAATCTGTTTTGTGTGTGTTGTATAAATATCATAACTTGTAAATATATTATTTTGGTAACCTTCCGGAACACATACAGCATTCAAATTGATGATATGAAACTAAAATGTACCTATCCCCTAATAATTAGGACCATACAAAAATTTGCTAATTGTGTATGCCTTCGTGAGGTATTTTTATTTTTATAACAAAGCTGTTTATATAATATAATATATAATGAAAAAAGTGTATATGCTATTATTATATAGGATAAGTAAGTATATTGCCAGTATTAAAAAATGTACAATAATTATTAATTATTGGCCAAATATAAAGGCAGTTAAAAATATTAAGCCAGTAGTAAGAAGTGTAAATAGGTACAACATAACTCGTGTTACTAGCATACATCTTTAAGTAAAAATAAATAAATAAAAATGTATTTGTAGATTTGGTTAAGAAATAATTGTATAGAAAATTAGTAAATTTAATACCCTTAGGATATGACAAGTATTTACAATATATTAGTTGATATTATTTAAGACATAGAGTAAAACAGGGACTTGTAAACAGCATTATACTACTATAAAGGGCATAATAACCTAGTTGTTGATTGCCCAAATCATATTAAACCTAATCCTAATCCTATAACAAAACAACAATAAAAGTTTTTTTCTTCTTTACCAAATGCTAATCAGTAATTTATTTTTGGATTTAAGGTACCTTATATTGTGTTATATATGTTTGTCGAATCCTCGGCTATGTCAGTGGGACAAAACCCAGGTATGAACATTTTGGTGGTGGTTTGCCTTCAAGTTGGATTGACTAAACTCTTCATGATGACTTTCTTGTTGGATCGCCACACACATTGAGAAGATAAGGCAGCAACACTGCATATCCTTCTTATCATATTTCCATTTTCTGCTTCCGTGTAACTCTGGGCTTTATGTTTGCAGGCATAGCTTGCAAAACGCAGCTAAAAAGCATCAGTAATACAAACCACATTTGGACACGCTAGAAATGTTATGTAAGCTTTTGAATGGAATAGAAACCTCATTTTTCTAAATAAATATAAATATCAATGAATAAACATCTGAGACTAGTTGTGACATCTTGAGCCCTGACGATGAATAGCAATAGACTTAATGCCAAAAAAAAAGTGGCTGTTGTCCAATTATAGTCTGATATAAGAGGCTGTGGCAGCTAAGCCCCTGTTGAAAGGGGCTCTTCTTTTTCACAGGTGTTAAAAAAGACATTAAAGTGTAATTAAAATAAAAAGCATGACACTAAGAGTTAATTTATGAATTCCCTTCCTCCTTGGCTCTGCGGGCGTTGTGGGTTCTTAACCCCACAATCGACTTTTCCCACTTGTTGACATCCATTGCCTTCAACGATAAATATACCTCCGCCTCTTTACAAATAAGTTAAACATAATTAAATCTCTGTTAAATTTGGATTTGATAAATAATTCGTAATACTTTAATTAGCTCTTTGATTTTTAAGAAAATTATATGGAGCGGTTGATACTGATTCATAATTCAATAAGTATGTACCCAACCAGACAGTTCCTGTTATTAATATTTTTCAGTATCTAAAAAAAATATTCTCTACCTAAAATATTAGAAATAACGTTAATATACAGTGCAATTTACTTTATCTATCTTTTTCTTGAGGAATGTTCAGAGAGAGTTAGTGTCTCTTCTTAAACACGTCCGGCTGTAGAAACAGGGAAAGCTTCCCATGACGCTAGTAACTATAGTAAGACTTCCGCTAAACCATTGCAAGATGACCTTGCGGAATGAATAAAAAAGAAATTTATCCGCTTACTTTCCTCATGACCATGCCTTTCTATAAAAGAAAAATGTCTATAATAAATGGGCTTCTCTTCAAGTTATTGTCGCCCAAGTAAGATATGCAAAAGTAGGCTTTCTACCCCAAATTCTATTAAAAGTCTTTGGTCATTGCAACAAAAATTCTAAAAATTTGATGAAACATGCATGTCTTTATTAGAGATCAATCAAGAATTAAGCAAAAATTACAAACGAAACCAAAAGAAAAAAAATTAAAGATTGACTAAACTCGATTTGTACGATATTTTTATTAAAAACTAGTGATTCCGTTTTTCTCCCCCCTACCTGGTCGATTTTCAGCCGTTAAACTTGATCTTTATTTTTACTTTCAACGCTTATATAACGAGTTTGAATAAGATCAAACGAAAATTAGGACCAGTAGAGCGGTAACTGACAAATATAATATTATATATGTATACATACATACACACAAATATATATATATATATATATATATATATATATATATATATATATATGGAAAATAGTTGCTAGCTTCTTTTATAATTAATTTCCTCGCTAATATGACAGTCAGCCACTACGAAAATTAAGCAGTATTACACCTCTGGGAATGACATTGACTATCCTAATCACTATTTCTATCTAAAACATTACCCTATTTATACAAAATGTGAAAGTTATGTCGTGATATGAGCATAATTTCTTAAAGTAAGAATCCCATGAGTAGGGGCTCAAGGCTGAAAAAAAAATTATAATTGAAGCTTATTATAAAACTATTATTTGTTTTATCCTTTTCCGTCTGCCCCCGGAGTTGGATCTAAAAACGTCAACTTATTCCTACACACTTCCTGAGTCGCACTCCCTCCGCGACATTTACCGGACTTTGCAAAACGTGTAAACTATATAAGGAGAAAACCTTTTTTCATAAGAATACATTGAAGTGGGCGAGCATGTAACTCACCTACGTTACGCCCACATTTTTTCATTACACTTTGTTTTTTAAAAAGGTTTTCAAGATATTTTGAAAGCAAAAAGTTTTAACTTGTAATTTTTATTTCCTGGAAAAAAAACAGTTTTTTTTTTAAATATATAGAACTAAAGAAGAGCATTTATATTTTTTTTTTTTGTAATACTAGTTTATACTTTGATTCAAAACGCACTTCTACTTTGTACGCTCCTTTTTGAGCATACATAATCAATGCAAGTTATTAGAAATTGAATATATTTTTATTTTATTATTACGGAATTCCTTAAATAAAATCCTTAGTCCCACCCTGGATAGAGAGGTGTGGTAACCTGCAGATAACCCGCCTCAATTAGCCTTAGTTTCAAAAAGTGGGCGTTAATAAATAATTTAATTTATTTTAATTTTTATTTTGAATTGTAACTATACAAAATTTTATTTATTTTTTGCTACTAAGGCTAATTGGGACAGGTTTTCTACAGGTTACCACTCTATTCTATCCAGGGTGGACTAAGGATATTATTTAATGAGTTATTCACTAAATAAATTCCTCTTTGCCCAGGTGGGATTCGAACTCGCCACTCTATGTTTACCATGTGAGATTAAAACCAACGCTTTAACTGACATGGCTAACCTAAGCCCCAACAAAAATTCACAAACTCCTAAGAAATTACACTAAGCATTCAATATGAAAAAAAAAAAAAAAAAAAAAAGAATGAAATGAATTACAAATACAAGGTAGCTTTAAAATAATATGGCATACAATTTAATTGTAGATATTTGAAATATTAATAAAAAGGACAGAATAATTTCTGAATTTTATACCAGTAAACTAAAAATACCACTAGGTGCCAAACCAGACTAAAGTTCGTAATACAATAAGAGGGGGAAAAAAGCTCGTTTATTGTTCGCGCTTATTTTGAGAATACATAATTATTAAAAATTGTCTGAATGCTAAAAATACTATTCCAATATAAATAGATCCTTTGGGAAGTCATATTTAATGATTGCATTGAAAATTCATACCGCAGCACCTCATAAACAGTCAGTCGCCTTGCTATTTAGGAGAATATACTTAATTTATGTATTTCTAAATTTAGCTTAAATTATGAGCGTTTGCTTCTAATTCACTTTTTAAGATTATTGCTGCTCCTATTTTTGTTTTCATTCTGCTTTAACTCAAATAGAACGTCATTTACGAATGGAATTTTCGTAAACAATGATTACTGTCAATAACAAATTTGTGTTGTGTCAAATCATTTCACTTATACTATTATCGGTTTTTGAAGAAGAACAAATGAGATCGTAAATTTATTGTGAGCCAGTTAGATATATTCTGGGTATTTCAATTTTAAGGAGGGGGGGGGGTAAACAATAAAATTCGACTAACTCAACTAGAGTTTTCTACTTGTATAGTGATGTATCTTTTCAATTGACGTACAATATCTAATTACTGGGTAGTGGATAAATCTTCTGTCATTTTAAATAACACAAACGGTATAGTGATGCTGATGACAATTTATTTATTTATTTTTTTTTTATTTAGTTTATTTAGGTGTGTCGCAATTTAAGCGATTCACACATTTTCTTGTTATGATTCTAAAATAGTAGAGGTAAAGCCACCTTATAAAAACCAATAAAAAAGGTTAAAAAATCTACAGAGGTAGGTAAAAATACGGTAATTTATTTTTTCTCCAGTGGATATTATTGCAGTCTATTTATTATTATTATATTATTTAATGTTATATCTGGTTGTAAATGTGTGTGTCTTTGAGGTGTTTCATGACTTTTGTAATGTATGGGCTGTCGTCGTGTAGTAGTTCAGATAGGTTGGTGGGTAAGTTCTTGTCAGTTATTAGTCTGCAGTCTGTAAGTAAGTGTTTGATAGTCAGTTGTGTATTGCAGAGTGTTCATGACAATTTAGTACGGAGTCGTTTATTGGAACCCAATATTATCCCAGTACAGTAGCACTGATCTACAGTGGCCTATAAGATATTTTCCCCATAATTATGTCTATTCCTGAAAATCCTAATTTTCTAGCAGAAATAACTAAAATTAATTTCTTAAAATTATAGGAAAGCTTTTTTCCTGCTTATATAGTTTGTAATTTATTGTTCCAATTTATTTTTATTATTATTTTTTTTTACACTCTTCCTTTTCAATCTATCAAAAAAAATTATGATCTTGAAAATTTGTCTAACTAGCCACTGCTGTGTTTGGTTTACAGTCACAATATAGCTTCTTTACTTGGTTTCATCCTTTATCAATACAGATTAGGTACACAATTTTGGAGAAAATGTGAACAAGTGGGTAGGACTCCAAGCTATATTGCAGATGATAGCTTAACACACTGGAGCATGATGGAGGTCCAAAATGTTGAATGGAATTCCAATGAAGGAGTCTAAAGTATTGCAAAATCCATTCATAGTTTTACTTGCAATATTCAAAGAAGAAATATTATACTTATGCGTGCGGTTTTATGGGTGTGTATAAAGTTGTTTTTCATTTTGTTGTTGGAAAATGTTTCGTTATTTATCTAGACTTTGCAATTATTTGTATCAGTTAATACTTCGTGTCAATGCTTCGTAGGGCTATTTGAATAAGATAACTCCTAAATATTTACTCATAGAAATTTCTTATCCGAAGAAGTTCCCTTATCTACTTTCTCCTAAGTCATCTGATAAAAACATTTGAAGCGGTTGTAAGTCGTTGTTGAATGGATTATTTAATAAACTCGAGATAATGTGTACAATCTCTGCTTCATGTTTGCTCACTTTTAAGTTACTATTTACAGCATTGGCATGCGTGAGATTAATCGTGATTTGGCTGATGTATGGTTATAAAAGGAAAGTAATATAATCAGGCTCGTATCTTTCATAAAACTTTAGGGATGGGCAATATTGTATCTTACTATGAAGGGGAGCAAAACTAACACTCATTTATTAGTGATAGCACCACCTAAGAGATTTCCTCCCGCGTTTTTTTAAAATGCAAAGGCGATCCAGCTTGCCTAATTATACATAAAATGGCGAAAAATGCATTATTTTTAGTCGGGAGTATTGATTGCGTTGTAGGTACATAATATTGTGTATATAAATAATCTATCTAACAAATTTTCAAAAAAAGGTGCAATATAGTAGAATAAAAAAGGCATTAAAGGGTTTCTTCTTACCTTCTGGATGAGATAACGAACAGGAAGAAATACTCAACTAGAGGAAATGACTTTACTTGACCCCAAAAATGTTAGAAAGCAATTTTTCAATGAACTGCATAAAATTACTAAGGGCAGCCATTAGTTGTGCAATGCAACTCGATGTATCCCCAGTCTTACCTGATTGACATACAGGCCAGTGAGAATTTCGATAAAGGGCCGGCTAAAAAGTATACAAATAGAAGCAGTTCCTCAGATTTATTTATTTATTTATGTGTGTCGCAATTTTAGCGATTCACACTTCTCATATTATAAAGCTTAAAGTTGGTATAGCCACCTTATAACAAAAGAAAAATATGTTTAAATATCTACAGTCGTAGATCGCAAGGCACCGTTACATTTTCTCCAGTGTATATTAATGTGAGCAGATTCTAATTCTTCAAGTTAAGGTTCGGTAAACGTTTTAAATGTAGTGTTGTTAAATGACATGTTTTGTGTCTATCAGATGCCATTCCACTTCCCATTTTAGGCTGACTTCTCTTTTAATAAGTTTAATGGCATCGTGTCCTGTAATGTGATCAGTTGTAATGTGTCAAGTTCAGTCGCTAATTGTGGGTTCCTCAGATGTCAATAGATGGGTGATGTTGTAAAGAAGACTCTTAAAATATACCACTTAAAGAACCTATTGAAATTGCTCTAAAAGCACTGCATGAACTTATACGATAATATAAATAGGTTCAGTGTTCTCCATATTAATGTTTTATATATAAAAAAAAAATTATTCTTTATAATATCAAGGTGCATAACTTCTCGATTCATTCTGAATGAATTTAGGTCAAATCAAATAAATATTATTTTCAATAAGTTGGAAAGGAAGACAAGTTTCATATTACAAATAGCCAGAGGGCGAGGTTTAGGTGGTAGATCCATTACTGTTCTGGCGAGGAGTATTACTTCCTGACAGTGACAGTTGGTTGACAGCCAGGGTTGACACTCGAAGGATGGGAGGATGAGAGGTCCTTGCTAGCAGATAGGTATTTCTAAACCTCTCTGGTTGAACTGACCTTATAGTCATTTACATTCAGGCTTTTCCATTATTTAAATTCCTAAGAATAATACTCTGATTGATGAAGATAGGCGTACAGAAAACGCATAAAATATTACACAAACTCTGTGTCCATGTAATACTTTGGGACATTTTACCGGAGATTAAGAAAGTTTTAGAGCCTTAAACGTTCAAACAACCCTCTGTGTTACTCTGTTTGTGGTTTTCGTGCTCCTAAACTTTGAAGGCGAGTTTAAGCAAGGTCCAGTCACAATAAATACTCTACTGTGGAAAGTAATTGTACACTTTGATTAGATGTCAGATTCGTAAAATCTCTAATGGATTCAAAATATTAGGAACGTTTTAATAAAAAAAATACATAAATAAATAAAGGATGTTTAGTTATGACTGTGTTCCTTTTTTTATAATGATTTTCCTATGAGTGGCTGCTGTTATTATGGCATGGAAGAAGTACAACAAGTCTTTATTTTAAAATTTAAATCATAATAAATGTATTCGGGAATTTCATTACTTATATCCATGAAGAGGCTCGAAAAAAATTGCAGTGCACAGGAATATTGAACTAATACTGGAACACAGGACGGATATCATCAAATTATAATTTAGAAAATAATTAAACACGAAATCAAATGCAGGGAAACTACTGACTCATGTAAGATTTCTCACATTTACGTATCTCGTAAAAAAAATTTGCCGAAATTGTAATTCATAATTAACAGTAGAACATGTGTTTCTACAACACCAAGAACCAGAAGAATGTACAAACAATCCTGGATCTTCATTCAACGAATTATTGAAGAATGAAGAGAATACTATTCGAACCCTTTTTAAGTTCCTTATGACTGTTAAAGTTTTCAATGTAATATAAATATTTTTGTCTGCTAATGACCCACTCAGTAGAAGCAGAATAACAATAAATAATAAATCTATATTAATAAAACTCTAAGGTCTGTCTGATGCTCTATTAAAATGCTGAGGGGATCAATTTTTCTTAATTTTCAGGCCATACTAAGAACATTAGCAACATAATTGAAAATCTAGTCTTTGTCGTTTGTTAACCCATTTGTTACGTAATCACTCAAAAACGGCTCGGAAGATTTCTTTTAATTTTTATATATGTAAGTCAATTATTCCAAGGCACAGCAAAGGCTATATGAGAATCCGTATTTTCAACTAGGAGGGCCGAGGGGTTGGGGGTTACTTAGACTTGAAAATACATATTCATCAATACTTTCGTTAGTATTGGTTTTATCGAAAAAAATGTAAAGAACGAATTCCATTTAGAATAACGATTGAGGTCCTAAATCATTATTTACATTTAATAATTTTGACTTCCGCCTTCCGAGCGACATTACTTAATTAGTGTTTCGTGAAAATGCCTGAAAAGACTTGGGAAATTGTTTGTATGTGTATTGAAGGACTGAGTAATGTTAATGAGGGTGATTTTGCTATTTTACTCAAGATACTTTGATAGACATGGTGGGTTCTGGATAACATAGAAATTTCAAAGTTTGTTAAAGACGATTTTAGTGGTTTATTTCAGATTATAGGATCTTCCTTCATTCCTTCTCATACTTATAGTCTGCGATAAAACTCGATCGCTCACTTCTTTCAACTCAGGCTTAATATGATGACATATGTACAGGTTGTTTAATTGAAGTGGCCCACCGAATTTGGAATCTGGAGTAGTCCGTTTTCGAATAATATTTTATGATTGATTCCAGTCCACGATTGGCATTCGAACAACAATATGCATACCATTGCTAATAGTGCATCCTATAGCATGAGGCCTTATTCAGCTTGTATTCTACAGTTAAAAATGAATCAAAAGAACCGCTATATAAGTTTATTAAGGGTAAATGTAATTCAATGAGAACATGAAAATAAAACAAGTGGATAGTAAACTCATTTAAAGGAAATGAAATAATTAATTGCAGACGAGGTTTTCTAGATAAAAAGATTTTTTTTTTAGAAAAAAATGTTGTTTTGGTTAGTAAAGTAAAACAAAAATCATATTTTGGCAGTTGGTATTTATTAGAAACCCCTTTTATAAGTGGCGCTATTTATACGTGACGTAGATTCCTGAAACAGTCTTTGATTGCTCCAGTATTGTTTTGATTCGAAAAAAAAAGCTCAAAACTAACATAATGGGGAAGGGGCCTCCATGAAAACAGGGAGGAATCTTAAGGCAGTTTAAATTGTAAAAAAAGAAAAAAAAAGGGGAAAAGTGAATTGTTTCCTCCCTTTTTTTCTCTTGGAGTAGAAACGAGAGAGACAAATGATTCCCACTCAGGAATCAGCAAGGAGCAGCCAATCGGAGGAATGGAAAGCCCAAACTGTAAAGCTTTTTTACATCTCTCTCTCTCCCTCCCTCCCTCCCACCTTCTCTCTCTCCCCCTCTCTTTATTTATTTATAAAAGAAATCTTTTTGCATGTTTAAATCCCTCTCTAATGGCTATTCTGCATTTGAATTAGCATCCCCTCCTTCGGCAATACGCTCCTGATTGGCTTCTTTTAAAATATTCATTATGTTATGATATTTCTGAATATTTCCAATAACAAGCTATATAGATTGAAGGGCCAATTCGAATCGTGGCTTTGAGGTTGAATTAGAGAGATCATTTAAATCCGATATCATTGAATAATTATTAAACATTCTTTTTCTTATTTTCCCTAAAAAATGGAGACATAAAAGTCCATCTCTTTACCAATTATCCATGAAGCCTTAATGAACTGGAATGCCCTTATAATAACGCCCATTTGATGAACATTGTATGAGCCTTAGGGTTTATAAAATAAGCTAATATAAATCGTTACTATCAGTCAGATATATTTTTTACTATCTTAATTAAATTGTCATAACGATAAGTTTCAAATCAGGAATTATTTAGGGCAACTACATCATTGTTTTTAATAATATGCAGTCTTAATTATTCAATATAATTTATAATAGTTTGTTTTCTAACAAAATTGGACTGGTTTAAAATACAAAAATTATATCAAGTTAAGTTCCAAAAAAGCTCAATGTCCGTCGAATTAGGTTTTCAACATTCTATAAATTGTTTAAAATTCATTAATGGAGAAAACACGTTTCAATTGATTTTTTTTTTAAAAACATTTATACCCGCACATATTATATATATAATATATATATATATATATATATATATATATATATAAGGTATTGGTGATAATATTAATAAACTTAGTAAAATTAGAGTTTGATTCTCAAGTGGGCAATAGGAATTTAAGACAAACTCACTAAATGAAATCCTTATTCCCACCCCGACTATAAAGGTGGTAAATTTTACATAATGCATTCAGATTAGTAGCACATTGCCTGTAGTAGCATCATGTGAACGCTAATAAATTAAATTTAATTATTTACTAGTGTAAAAACTCTTTTAAAAAGACAAATGAAGTTCGTTAATGACTGAAATCGGACCAGGGGGAGGGGGGGGGGTTAGAGAGGAGGATTTCCGAAAATTCGAAATATCTCAGTTACTATACGTCGGATCGGAAAATTCTATAGAATCAATCTTATTGCAAATTAAGTTTACTATAAATATTGTTCACTATACATATATTCTTTATCTTGAATATTAACCGAGATATTTGCATCTTTATTAAATGAGGGCGTGTAACGGACGAAAGTGAGTTTCCCGCCAAAAGCTAGTTCGGCCGTTTTCGTAACAGTTTGGCTCTCGTGAAATTTATTAATAATACTTCACGTGGGAAATCTGCTTAGTTTACGCAGCCCCTACGTGACGGACTTTTTATATCTGTTATAATTATTACCGCATATGTAATGAATCAACTACTTACTTCCTATGTTATTTAATGGACCTAAAACTCGGAAAATGTTTAATTTCAATACATAACTGTAAGATACATCAAATAGTGAATCTTATTTATGGGTTAAATAATGAATAAAACATTTGAAAAACGTAGAAGTGAAAGTTGAGAAGAGGTAGTGGTATGACTGGTTGATAGAAGAAGGGGTACCAACCGCTGATTCTAGATATGTCAGCCCTCAGTTACGGGGCCTGAATCCAGTTACAGCTGGCTATACCTCCTCCCATTTCTCCTCCAATTCTCTTTAATATGGATATCCTTTGCTACAGCCAATGCGCGCGTTCTGAGAGCCGCAGTTACGACAACAAATATATACTTTGAACACAATGGTATAAGCTTGAGGTTACAGCATTCTAGATGTATTACTAGAGAACCAGTTCCAACAATAAATGTGTGTGCATGCATGTATGTAATATATATATATATATATATATATATATATATATATATATATATATTCATACTCACATCCGTATTCATTGACCTAGAGACATTCGGGTCAATCAATATATGTTATTCTGGAGGCTTACAGACGATATAAAAATATCGACGATTTCTCGCCTGGATGCTTTGGTTATACGTCCGTATATCGGTTTGGTTGGTTGGTTCTTTCTAGAGCTTAGTGCTATCTATAGAATGCGTGGTAGGAGAGGGAATAATGAAATTTTTAAAAAAAAAACATTTCTTCAAATGTCCATCAATCTACCTAGGAGATGACGAAAACGTTCAAAATCGTTATAAAAAGCAAACAAAATAAGCTGCCCTCTTTCTGAGGGTACCTGTATGGTCAGCCTCCTAATCTGCCAATTTCTTGGTAATAATGTTTTTTTTTTTGTTTTTAATTTTGTTTAAATTGTATACGAAAATTTGGAATAAATTGAATGGTGTAAATTAGGAGGGCATCTCAGGTGAGAGTGCAGCTTAACATATGTATATATATGTTAACGCTCTAGTGGTCTCCATTTTTAGCAGATTTCCCTTAAGGAAAATCAGCTATTGAGGTTGTACTCATGTCGGGATTTTCGAAATTTTTCTTCAAATGTCCATCCTACCTAGCAAATGACGAAAATGAGGTCCGTATATATATATATATATATATATATATATATATATATGTATGTCTGTTACCGCTCTAGCGGTCGCAATTTTTGTTTGAACGTTACCAAACTCGATATTTAGTCGTTTTATGTAAAAGGAAAGATCAAGTTCGTTAACGGCTGACATCGGACAAGTGGGAGGGGGGGGGGGTTTAGAGGGGAGGATTTTCGAAAATTCGAAATATCTCTGTTACTATACGTCGAATCAAAAAATAGTACAGGATCAAACTTATTGCAAATTACATTTACTATAAATATTGTTATACACATTTATTCTCTATCTTGAATATTAACCGAGATATTTGCATTTTTATTAAATCTGCGCGGCTAACGGACGAATGACTTTCCCGCCAAAAGCTAGTTTCGGCCGTTTCCTTGACTGGTTGGCTCTCGTGAAAATTCTCTTGTTTAAAACTTCACGTGGGAAATCTGCTTAGTTTAGGCAGCCCCTGCATGACGGACTTTTGTTTGATTGATACCAAATTTGATATTTAAACGTTTTATGGTGCGTTAATATGCGTCGGACCGAAAATTTGTATAGAACCAATCTTATTTCAAATGTAATGTCCTTTGAATGTCGATATGTACATTTTTTCATTATCTTGATTATTAACCGAGATATTTGCATTTTTTAGTTTTCGGTCTTCAGTAAACCCCATTCCTACTCATTTAATATTAACAATAAGCTGTAATATTATGAAGCACTTTATCTGAAGCCTAAATATCAAATATTGTTCTCATTGAACATTTACTTTTTGAGATAAATGCAAATACGTGACGCACGTGGAAATTCTGCTTAGTTAACGCAGCCCCTGCGTGACGACTTTTTATATAGCAGAATGTTTTTAGAAGTGTTTAACTATGTATATTAACCCTAATGTTAAGTTGGCTTTAAAATGTAATATACATTATTGTTCCATATTTATACTAGCACTTTAAGTATTTAGAATACTATATTTAATTCATGTTTTCTGAAGTTCAATTCAAATGTTGTGTGTAGGTTTATGGAATGCAATATCTCATGATTGTCAATAGGTATAGGAAACTAATTGATAAATCTAACCAAACTTTTTAATATGAAACAAAAGTACTTTCTTCCAACTACAGAGCTTTCTTATCTATTTTTCAAACTTATCTCTACGAAATTACTGATTTTATTTTGGTCTCTTACAGTTCTTACTCAGTAAAAGTAGCTATCAAAAATTACTGAGTAATACAAAATTATCAAAAATGTTTCTTGTTAGTCACAGGAATTATCTAGTTCTGTGAGTCGCATAAGCACTGTCGATGTTCTAGTAATTGCTGCGATCTGTAGATTACTGGCAGTATTCAATTATCGTTTCGTTAATCGGTGGACATAAATCTCTATTTGGAAATTCACTCTCCAATAAGCCAATTCTGCCCGACATCTTGCAGTGTGACACTGTTTCAACAGTAATTATTACTGTTACTGTCTAGTCATAGGCTTTATTTTAGAAATTAAAAGTTTTATAATGGTCATTCATTATACGAATAGTCCTTTGAGACTCCTCAAATATAGAAATTTCATCCGATACTCATCCCAGGTTGGTAAACGTATATAACTTTCTTTTTTAATTTCATTACTTATTTCGAAAGCTCAATCCAAACGATGCAATGACAGACCATTAGTATTAAGGCATAGATATTAACATGCTTGTACAAACATTCCAGGGTTTGATTCCCACTATACTATTAGCGTCTTTTAAGCGAATACATATAGGATGTAAATTTCATAGAACCCTTCCCGATTAGTCGTGGTTTCGTTCAGAGGCGTTTAATATAAAAGTCCGTCAAGCAGGAGCTGCGTAACTATGCTGATTTCCTGCGTGTGCCACATATTTGCATTTATCTCGGATTGTAAAACTTCAGTGAAAACAATATTTGGTATTTAGGCTTCAAACAATGTGCTTCATAATATAACACTTTACTGTCAATATGACATGAGTAGAAGTGGGGGTTTATTGAGGACCGAAAACTAAAAAATGCAAATATCTTGGTTAATAATCAAGATGAGCAAAAATTTGCATAAAAACTTTTATCGAGCATTACATTTGCAAAGATCGGTTCTTTACAATTTTTCGATCCGACTTATAGTAACGGAGATATTTCGAAACCCCCCTCGTCCCACTGGTCCGATTTCAGCCATTAACGAACTTGATCTTTCTTTTTGCATAAAACGATTAAATACCGAGTTTGGTAACGATTAAACAATAGACGAATAACTGTATTTGTCTATATAAGAGACGTTTACTAAGTGAGATTAAGAACCAAGGACTTAACTCACATAGCTAACGTGAGCCCAAATGATAGTATACATGTAATTGAAAAATTATTGCTTTACAATCCAGTAGTTCTTCATTAGTGAAATTATTTCAGCTGTTTAACACATTTAGAAATGTCTGTAGAGATTGAATCCTCCCTTCTTATTGGAGCTGTATCATGCAGAGTACATGTGAACGATAGCATTGATGATGATGATGATGTGGTTAAATGATGGAGCAGACATGGTATAGATCGTCCCGATTAGAATAGCCAGGTCAGCAACCAGACACCAGCTGCCCCCCCCCGCCCTACAGCGGTGCAATCTCAAGATAGGGCGTTGGTCGATTTTTTGTATCTTACATAATAATAACATTACTATATTGTGGCTGCCACTTCTTATCACTTATCACCGTTCTTACGACTCCTGTATTTATCCTTTCATCGAGTGTTGAGCACAACTTTTCCCCGTTTATTTCCGTCTGTTACTGGACAGTGTTTCTCTTCGCTTAATCGCACAAACTTTCCTCTATTTTGGGGAATATCGATGGAAATAAATATGTCTACTACATTAAAACCATGCATGATGCTATAAGGTTAACTTACCCTCTTTAAATTATTTGAAAGGGAGATATTTTTTTTGGTTTAAAATGCTTGTTGGAGATTCGATATTATAATTAACTATTCAAAAGGATTAATCTAACTTCTAGAGATTTTTTATCAAACTAAATAATCTAATGTGATTATTCATCAGAGACAAACTTTATTTTCTACATTTGTTTCTTCCTGCTACGGAGAATGAAGATTTTATCCTCTACTGGGTAACATCTGATCAAACTGCCTCTAACTCAATTGATATTATACCATTTGAGAAATTGTCAATAAACCAATGACCGTGGGCTCACAGTCTCTCATAATCGTAGCCTTTGCACAATGAAATCATGTCAATAAAAAATATTAGAAAACAATCTCGCTTTCAATTCATGATTTGTAAATGGTAAAATTTCACAGTAAAAGCTGCTGTAATACGCATGTTTTAATTTATTTTATTTTAGAGATATAGCTCCGTTTTGCTTGGTTTACCAGTCTACAAGTCTATACAAAAGTCTATATTTCCCTGTAAGAAAACTCCTTCTAAATTCTTTAATTTTAATAATTAAACAGAATGTCCTGGTTTACCTTGTCAGGATAAGCAAGTGAGTACCTGTATTGAAGTGCAAATAATAAAACTGAATGGTTTGGATTTAGAAGGTAAAGATTTCACATATTAGAATAACTTTTAGTCGCGACATATTCAGTTGATAATTTGAATAACAGAAACATGTATTATTAATTTAGCCATGGGCAATAATAGTAAAATATAGAAATCTAAAAATGTTCACTAAAATATAAAATAAACTTTAACAAAGGAAGAAGGAGAAATGTTTATTTTGGATATTTAATAGTTGATAATTTTAGAGATTTACAGTTTAAAAATAAAAACTATTTTTTCAAGAAAATGTGTATTTAATATTTTGCTTCATCTGAATGTAGATGTTATATTTGTTTATTATAATTAACACCTGAGATTTTTTTGTAGGTCCTAAGATATTTCTGAAGCACAAAATAGACCATATTTATTTATCTTGATTTCGTTCCAACATAAAAAGTCATTGACTCCTGAGGCCTCCAAACCTACTGAGATTAATTGTTTCTAATATTGGATCCTTATCGGAATAACAAGAGTTTTGTTGTTTCAATTCAAAGTTTGAGCCAAGTAGGCCTAGTGTTGTAACAAACTTTCATTTTCTGTTCCACACGCCGTCAATTGCCTTTATTTCTATTATACAAAAATATTTTAAGGTCCTCTATATTTGACCTTAATTATAATCATAATAATTTTATTCATCTGGCAGTTACATAGCTATTAACGTGCTGCAACTCAATTTAATTCCATTTGACAGATTTACCTAAAGAAAAATGAATGGAACTACTGACTACGAACATGAGACTCTCTGAAATTTGTATATATTTGAAAATCTATGGCTGAACCGCCATTGAAGGGCCAATACCTGTCATACACTCGTTTGGCGGCAGGTCAAATAGCCTACTCTACACATTGGCTGCCGTATTTCAGACCTCTGGCTTCTTTATTCCACTAGCAACTCAATAGTTTCACAATGCTGAGCTGTCACCGAGGGAATGGATAGATGTCCAAACTCAAAGCTCCCCCATGCAAACCCTAAGTGGCCCAACATCTAAACAAAACATGGAGTATGTGTACCTGTGTGTGTAAGAGAGTACGAGTCTGGGTGTAGAGGGACTCTTTTTACAGTTACCAAAATCATTGAAATGTTTCGTAAAATAAAGTTCGTCATGCAGGAGTTACGTAAACTTAGCAGATTTTGTTCGTGCGCCACGTATTTGCATTTATCTCAAAAAATAATAGTTCAATGAAAACAATATTTGTTACATTTCGCTTCAAATAAAGTGCTTCATGATATTACGGCTTATTGTTAATATGGCATGAGTAGAATTGGGAGGATACTGATGGCCGAAAACTACAAAATGTAAATATCTCGGTTAATAATCAAGATACTTAAAAAACGTATATAACAGCATTTATAGAAAATTTAATTTATGAAATTTCGGAAATTCCCCCTCTAAACCGCCCCACTTATTGGTTCGATTTCAGTCGTTGACAAACTTAATCTTTATTTTTACATAAAACGTTTAAATATCGAGTTTAGTAACGATCAGACAAAAATTGCGACAGTTAGAGCGTTAACAGACAAATATATGTATACAGTTTTGAACGGGCCTCATTTTCGTCATCTCCTGGGTAGGATTGATGAACGTTTGAGGAAATTGTTCGAAAATCGCATCATGAGTGTGACCTCAATTGCTGATTTCCCTTATGGGAAATCTGCTAAAACTGAAGGTAAAGCTTGTTAATGGCTGATATCGGGCTAAGAAGAATGGGGTTGCAGTCAAATTGATATTCAACATATCTCTGATATTACGCGTCAGATTTAAAATAGCTAAGTAGCAATAGCCTTAATAAAATAATGCCCTAGAATTTTGTCCTATATTTTTTTTACTCTTATCCTATTTATTTATTCAAGCAGCTTCTCCTTTCTGGATCAGAACAATTGGATAATGTGTTAGGCCTGGAAGATGGGATTAAAGGCCGAGAACAAAGACTGTTTCATTGAATGGCCGCTCCTGATGGGTGGGATGTATTGGGCCTGCGGGACAGGCATGTCGAGGGCGTTGCAGTGTGGGTGGTGTAAGGAATGCTGCTCATCTCTCAGGTCTTCCCGATCAGCTCTTTGAAGATACCGACCATACGGACAGACACGCTCTCTTATATATCTCGCTTCGCTTGGACTGGCAGCATTCACACCAAATGTATTTCAGAAACTACAAATACTTTAACAATTGAAGTGCAGTTAATTACAAAGGCCAACACTGGAAAAAAAAATGTCGCTGAAAATACCTAATTCTTGTATGTTTTAGGGTGCTGAATCCAAATATGATACTTCAAAAGTTGTATCACCACCATTTTTTCACATTTTATAAATAAACTTATTAAATTAGCCTATTTTTACGAAATTTAAAAGCTTTTATATAGTTTAAGTATTTTGGAAATTAGGTCTAATGGATGTAGCACTACTATAACAGTGCTGATTCTATTTGGCCGAATTAGAGAAGATCATTCTGCGCAAAAACCTTTTAGATCCAGAAAACGTGCTCCAACCAACTCTACATGTAAAGTTAGGCCTAATGAAACAGTTTGTAAAGGCTTTTCTTAAAGATGGACCATGTTTCAAGTATCTCTGCCAACAGTTTCCTCACCTTTCAGAAGCCAAACTGAACGAAGGCGTCTCTCTTGACCCGACATTAGAAAACTGATGTTTGGCGTTAACTTTGAATCCGCCATGACCTTAAATGAGAAAGAAGCATGGTTATCATTCAAGAAGAAGTCGTTAAAGAGTTCTTGGGAGATGAAATACTCCATAATATGGTTCTACTTTAGCACACATGTTTAACAAATTTTAAAATTTAGGGTGTTTGATGAGCTTGTTGTTCACTTTTTAAACAACCACTTACTTCCCGGAGAATTTTGGAGATGTTTGTGAAGAGCAAGGCGAGTGTTTTCGCCAGGACATTAAAGTAATGGAAAAACGCTACCAGGGCTGTTGGAACACGAACGTGATGAGGAATTACTGTTGGTCACTTCACCGAGAAGTTCAGCAAGTGATTCATTGCAGAAAAAGCTAGAAAAAAAATGAGAAAGAAAGAATAAAGCAATTCGAGCTATCAAGTGAAACCGGCATTATATCATTCTTGTAGGTAGCTACTGTAAATATAAACCATGCTTATGTTTTAAAATTGCGTATCATTAATTTTCTCATATACTGAATGAGATTTTATACTTATAATAGGTTGCTCGAAGACTATGAGTGATACAAAAAAAAAAACAAAAGCCAGATTTAGATTCAGCACAAAAAGATCTATGAAGATCAGATAGTAAAGTAAAAAAGTTTTCCAAAAAATATTTTTTATGGGGGGGGGTGTTATTGAAATGGGGTAAATGCATAATAAAAACCCTATTACAATCTCTGGTTTGTTGGTTGGGGGATCACAATCTGGAAATAGTATATTTCATAAAATATAGGATGTTAAAAGCTAATTGAGCAAACTACTTGAGGGAATCCCGGGGCTCATAAAGTTATTATTATTATTATTTATTAACGTCCACTTTTTGCAACTCAGGCTAATTGGGACGGGTTATCTACAGGGTACCGCCCTTGTCTAGCCAGGGTGGGATTTTAGGATGCTATTTAATGGATTTCGCCGCTAAATAATTTCCTTTGCCCAGGCGAGAATCGAACTCGCCACTCTAGGTTTGCCATATGAGATAAAGATCAACGCTTTAACTCGCATGGCTAACCTGAGCCACATAAAGTTATACACGGATTTTGGCTCAACGTATTTCCTCGTCAGCTTTTTTTTTTTCTTTCAAAGGCTCGGCAACATTGGTATAATTTTTAAAAAGCTGGTTCAAACGATTTCAATTAGAATTAGAGACGAAATTGAAGAAATCAGCCTGTTCCTGTTTTTTGGAACTGTCC